>CM068368.1:574816094-575416094 GCA_034769895.1 Magicicada septendecula | reverse complement strand
CACTTAATGTTTAAAACAATACAAATTTAGCTAAATGTTAAGATTGGCACACATCAATTTAAGTCATAATTGAAATAATATTTTTATTTACAGTCTTAGACAATCGTTCTCTAAGAAATCTAGTTTTGGCACAGAGACATTGTGATATTTGTGTATCATAGAAGACACAAGTTGTTATCACACCACTAGTTTATTATTATTAATAATTTAATTTTAACTTCATTAAAACTTAATATGAAACAAAACAAGATACTGATAACATGATGAAGAGAACTCCAACCAAAATTGATTATATTTTGATGAAGATGTAACTAAACAACCAAACCCTGACTAAACAACAAATTTTTCAAACTCTCTTCAGTTCTATCAAAAGCAGTATCATCTATTACATTCATAGAACATCTGCTAATTTGGAAAGTACCACATCAAATAGTGACAGTTACCAACCTGAGAAGATTATAACATAGTAGAAGAAGATAAAGAAAAGCTAGAAGTGGAAAAAGCAGATACTAATAACCAAAAAAATCTAACAATAGACTCCTAATTTGACCTTATGATGTAGATGCTTAGTTGTCTAAGTTATAATTTTGCATAACTGAACTTTTGATCATAAAGGATCTAATTCATATTAAAGAAGACTGTTTCCCAGTAAACAAAGGAATGGGTCACAAGTTTAGTATGAATTTGTAAAAAAAACTTTACTGAGTGCAGAAAAGCTTATAAAAACTTTATTAGTACGTTCAGTTGCACTAGACTCTTCATTGTGCTTTTGTTAGAAAATTTTTATGGATTTATGAACTCGACTATGGTGTGGTTCAAATGACTTGTTGTAATTTTTTTATGGGGTTTACATGTTTGCCAACAGGCCCACTTACCCCAATTCAAATAACAATAGTTTGTATGAAACCAAGACCCTTATGGCCCAGTTGCCCCAATTTCTAGGGGTAACTGGGCCCATCAGGCTTTTTTTTCCTTCAATTTTAAATATAAAGAAAATTAAATTCGACTATTATATATTTGAATACTGCATATTGTATTATAAATAAAAAATATTTTAGATATTAATATAATTTATTAGTGGTTCTCAGGCAAGTACAAAGTTAGAAACTACGCGCTCACATTGGAAAATCATGGCCCAGATACCCCAACTGATCTTACCAAAAAAAAACCAATGCTGGTTATGAGTCTCAAGTTGTGTAAAGCACTGCTCGATGGATGTCAGAGCCTGATCTATAAGCTGGTAAAAGACAACTGTTTTAAACAACTGCTCTGGATCTTATGGGGCTTCGTCTCGGGACTCATAATCAAATTTCCATTTTTTTCTTTCTCTCAGGCTGCTTCTTGTAAACAGCTTCAATTTACAAGTTTTCAGCTATCTCTTTGGCTGTTGCTACAGCACCTGCATATCCAGTTTCACGATATTCTTTTAAAAATGTTTGGCGCTTTCCAAGAAGATGTGTAATTGTTGATAAGTTTTGCATGGTATTGCTGACTAAGTTTACTTAAAACAATATATCATGCCAAACAACAAGGGAGACAACAAAGTCAAAAGATGTTAAATTGTTTTCCAATGATTTAGCTTCAGATGTCACTTTTGGATCAATGAGTTCCTCTTACATTGCCTGTAGCGCTTCACAAACTTCAACCATTTGATACCTGACTGCCTTTAAGCTGTTACTCCCATCTAGTTTCACAGACTTCTTTGACAGTAAGAGTCAACTGACTTTCCTTGTGTATTTTCCATCTTTTAGTAGATGATGAAAACAGGACATACAGATCTTGTAAAACTCCAAACAAAGAAACATTTTTTACTCCAATCACTAGGTTAAGTGAATGACAACCACAAGGATTGAAAAAAGTTTTAGGAAACATAGACAAAATTCATGACTGTACTCCTTTATATTTTACACTCATGTTGCCTCCATTATCATAACCTTGCCTCCTACAATTTTTCATGTCTAACCCACAGGTCCCTTTAATTTCTTTCAAAAGGCCTGTTGTCAAACCTTCTCCAGTAGTGTCATTAATTGGAAAAAATGACAAGAAATGCTCTCTTACTTGAACATATGTTTCAGTACATTCAACAAAACGAATTGTAAATGACAATTTTTTTCTTGGTGGCTGATATCGGGCATAAAGTCTAATATTAGTGAAAAGTACTTGGCTTGCTTTGCTCTTTAAATGATATCATTTTTTATTTCAGACCCAAGCAAACTAATCAACGCATTTTGGATTGTTTTACCCAAGTAATGATCATGGATTTCATTTGATTTAATTTTTCTGATGTGTTCAGCCATAACTACATTGTACTTTCCAAGTAACTCAACAAGTCCCAAAAAATTTCCGTTACTTTTTGCAAATAACTGGTCATTACTTCCTCGGAATGCCAGGTTATGTTCAGATAAAAATACCGTTATTGCTATTAGACATTCTAAAACTTTTTTCCAGTTATCTACCTCTTTTTGTAACAATTTTTCAACTTCACTATCAATACCCGTTTGACAACAAATATTTTTTTCAGCATCAACCCATTTGCTGTAACATGTGTAGAGATCACTTGAAGTTTCATGATCTTTTAAATAATCACCTATGTGTTTTCAGTTGTTGATACCATTCTGGCCTAATTGAGAGCGGGTATTCCCAAACAACTTACAACTAAAACAATAGACTCTGTTCTTTGACTCAGAATATTGCAAATATCTCCGATTCAATTTTTCGTTACTGGGCAGTTTCCTATTGCCCAATGAAACAGTGACAATTTTCTGTTTCTCGATCCTTTTGAATCGAATTTTGTTAAGCCAACAGGAAATCTTGAATCTGGACAGTCAAGATAGGCCATTCTCAGATACAGTCCAAATTATACGAGGTAACATCACTGTGGGATAAAGGGTGAACTTCATCTTCATGTCCGTCCATTATAGGGTTTGATGAATTAATCGTAACATCTTTGTTAAGGGAAAAATCGTTTCCTTGGTGGCTTGTCCCAGGTTGTTCAGTTTCCTTCATCTCAGTCTCATCATTAGTGTCTAGAACATTGTCATCAAAAACTTGTTCTGACTCTCTAGCATTTCAAAAATCAATTTTGGTTACATCTTCTTTTGGACTATTTTGATCAATTTCTATTTCTAAACTTTGAGAAAGAAAACCACACATGAACTTAGCACTTTGTTTATTTTCATTGAATATTTTATTCTTTCTCTTTCTGTTTTAGCTCCTGAAAGTTTGTGGTTTGAACCCATTTTTAAAAGTCTTTGAAATCATAAACTGCATTTGTATTATGTCAAAAATATTCAGAGTACCGAAACGAAAATTCAATGAAATTTTACAAACCGAGTTAAAACGAACAACATTGTAAGTTTTCTTTTTCTTTTTTTTTTTAATTTATTAGGCTCTACCATTCTTTTTTCTTTTCGGGGTTACAAGACGATTTAAAAGACGAAAGACCTAAACCAAACCATCAAACGAATGGCCAACCTGAATGTTGTACATACAGTGGAACCCCGCTGGTCCGAACTAATTGGGACCAAGTCCTTTTCGGATTGGCGTAAATTCGGATTAACCAGGTTATAGGTTATCACCAAGATTACTTACCTCCTCCTCTCACCCCTTCGCCACTAACCGCTACATTCCTAGAAGTCTATTTGCTACTGGCTTATGTCTATTTTTGGGTAAAACAAATCGGCCATTTTCTTTTCAGCCTAGTCTGGAAGTATTCACCAACGTGAGTGGATGTGTGTTAGATTTGTGTGATCTATGTTTATTTATTGTTTGTGGTTTATACTGTAGCAAGACATATTTTTTTAAGCCTGTACATTAATTTTATATGTTGCGTTTATAAATGAATAAGATGGTGGGAAAGCGAAAACATAATTCGTGTACTTTGAAAGACAAACTTGAAGTGTTAAAGCGGCTAGATAAGGCCGAGAGTGGTACAAAATTAGCAGCTGAATTCAGTGTTGGTAAGGCGTCAATAAGTGATTGGAAATAAAATCACGCTAAGATTGAGCAGTTTTGTGTTATGGCAACAGAGAAGGTTCTCGAGGAGTGCCATACATCACAGGTGTCAGACTTTAACAAAGTCAACAAAGCCCTATTCACATGGTTTTCTTAAATAAGACTAAGAGGTGTTCCCCTTAGTGGTCACTTAATCCAGAAAAAGGCAATTCATCTTAATAAACTTATGAATGGTGACCCAAAATCCAAAATTCATCGCCAGCAATGGTTGGCTGGACAGGTAGAAGAGAAGGCATGGTTTACGAATGTTATGCATAACTGGGGAATCTCTGTTGGTGGATCATTATGCGGCAAAAGAATATGTATCTAAATTTGCAGACATAATTGCATCAGAAAATTATTCACCTCAAGAAGTATATAACTGCGACGAGACAGGATTAAATTTTAAGGAATTGCCTAAAAAAGAGCCTTACTGCTAAACAAGAACTTGGTGGTCCTGGCTTTAAAATGTCCAAAGAACGAATCACTGTCTTAGCTTGCAGTAATGCAGCTGGGACTAATACGTTGTCTCTCATGTTTATAGGCAAATCTAAAAAACCGAGGGCATTCAAAAATACCAATGTCAACTCACTTCCTGTACACTACAAGAGCCAAAGAAAAGCATGGATGACCAGCGAATTATTCAAGGAGTGGTTTCATGAACAAGTTGTGCCCACTGTTAAAATGTTCAGTAAAGAAAACAACCTGCAATGCAGAGCTTTACTTGTCTTAGACAATGCTACAGCCCCCCCCCCCCAGAAGAAGAACTTATCAACGGAGATATCAAAGCTATTTTTTTACCTCCAAACGTCACTCCATTACTGCAGCCAATGGATCAACAGGTTCTTCAGAATACAAGAAATTGCAGGTTCAGTGTATATCAGAAATTGCGCTAATTGAAAAAGAGGACCCTACACAAACAATTCTTCAAGTCATCAACAAAGTCACCATAAAAGACATAATATACTGGATAGACAAAGGATGGGAAAATGTCAAGCAACAACTCATCAGACAGTCTTGGTCTAAGTTATGGCCAGACCTTACCTACATTGACAGCCCTGAACAAGCCGATGAGAGAAGTGAAGTCTTGCAGCTCGTACAACAAATCCCAGGCTGTGAAGAAGCAAACAACAACGAATGGCTGGCAGCTGACACCGAAGACCATCAAGTTTTGACTAATGAAGAAATCGTACTTTGATATAACAAACACGAGATGGCGATTCCGATGAAAATGAAATAACCGGCGATTCCGATGAAAATGAAATAGCCTATGTAGAGCAGCACACCAATGCTACACCAGCAGACGAGTTATTTTTGAGGCGCTGGCGGAACATCTGTCTGCTGGGTTTACAGCTTTGCATCAGAGAAAAATGACTGACTTTGTGCAACACCTTAAGTAGTGTCTAGTTATGTAGTGTGTATTTATTGTAGTTTTTTGTGTATTATATACTTTTACTGGCACTAAACAGTAAGTACTAATATGTTTTTCCATTCACTTTACAGACGCTAATTTCTTGATAACGTAATTCAAAACTTTATTTTGCCATATATTTAAAACAATCATCTGAAGTAACTTAGTTTTAAAAAAAATTTCATTAAAAATGCATTAGTGTGTATTTATCTAAGCTTTTTATGCATAAATTATATTGATATGTTCCAGTTGTTTTGTTATATTTTTTTATTTCTTTGCCCAATTTTTAGACCCTTCTTTCAAACTACCGGTTCAGATTAAGCGGGTTTTCAGACTAGCAGGGTTCGGACCTGTGGGGTTCCACTGTACTAACAATTAAACTGTATAAAATTTTAAAGTTTGTTTAAAATTATAAAATAAGTTGACTTTCACTGCCTGCAATTTAAAAACATTTTCCCTTTTTGCTTTGAATTTCTAATTATTTAAACTAGGCAGCTTACTAACAAAATGAAAACAATAAAGAGCATACCTAGGTAACATAAGAAAAATCAAACACTTAACACGCACTTAAAAATACTTTACACTGTTATTCCCACCACTGGCAGTTGCACGGTGACAAGTCACAAAAAAGAAACAACTGAAACAAAAGAAGGATGAAGCGTGAAGGACATGATTTTCATGTGGATGAGGCGGGGGAGCTGCTGAAGATTACAGAACTTATACGATCTGTTTCGAGGCGTTGTCGCGTCAGTGAGCAAAGTGCTGTCTTGCCTATCTTGTCACCGTTTTGTGGCTGAGCGTGAATGTCAAAATACTTCAAATAATACCGCTTTGTGAAGATTTATATTGATTGCCTTATTATGTACTGAACAGTAGCATTCATTGATAATAGAGTAAACTGTTTAACCTGCTTGAGAGAACAACTTCATTTATTAACACTCATGATGGAAAGAAAAACTTGATTTTTTTAATCCATTATTTTGGCGCCCTCTAAAAATCTGTGCCTGTGCCATGGCCTGGTTGGCCTGTCCTTAAGGCCGGCCCTGAATGTAGATCAGACTGGGGAAGGCTATGCTACCATGACAATCCCATGGTTTAAAAGCCAATATGGAAATGTGCCATTGGTCTTTGTACATTTCGATTATACATCCAATTGTTTTTTATGTTCCTATGTTAAGGATTAAGCTCCACTTTTATTGGTTTCCTATAAAAGAAAAGCAAAGACTAAAGCCTTCAATGAAAACTAAAAATAATAATTAGTGTCACAAAAGTAAACTAATGTATTTTGACAAATGTAGTTAATGTAAATTCTTTATTTTATTCAGGTTTACAACAACTGGAGGGTAGGTCTGCGGTGGGATATATTTCCTCAAAAGTTATGGAAGAACAGAACTGTGCCATATGTTATCAGCCCTCTATATGGTAAGCAGAAACAACTTTTGCTGTATAATAAACACATGCTTTGTAACCAAATACTTCATCATGTATTTGGACAACTACAATATTCCAAACAAGTGTCCTATAATGTTATTATTACCATCACCATTATCATCAACTTGCTAGAATTAAATGTTTATATCATTCCAATCTCACAAATTGTGCAAATCTTTTGTACTTGCAGAATATACTCCATTATCTTTTTATAATTTTATTGTTAACATGTGTAGTGTGTTGATATATATTATAGTGAAGTTCAGTTATTAATACCTGTTAACATCTTGTTAATTTCTATTTATTTCTATAATAATTTTATACTCCTTCTCTTTCAAAGTTGTTAGTAACTTTGATCTTGTATCAGTAACATCTCATAGCTCTGATAGTTGAGCTCAAGACTGAAAATGTTCACAAGAATGAAGGGAATGGTTTGCATATAAATTCATGCACGAGTGTATAGACTTCATCTGAAATATAAAAATATTTTGTTTATTTTTAATTTTCAGGTCTGATGATAAAGAGGAATATGATGATGAAAGTACCCTTTTTTATTCAAGCTGAATATATAATAAAAGGAATTATATTAGGTTACAATACATGCTTAAAACATATAATGAGATTCTGATATCTTTAATTTTTCAAAAGGGAGTAAAGAAACTAACAGCATTCATAAGCCAACAGTCATGAATAGAATATTGAAGAAATCAACATTTGTCATTAATAGGGGACTACAAGTAACTTATTATTCACAACGTGAACAATTATTGTCATTAATTGAATGAAAGTGTTTGTATGTGATGTTTTTCACTATGAACATCTGGCTTACTACTTGACACTATCAGGGATTAACAGATATTGTCATTTTTCAGAACCAGACAGCTACATAACAATCTACAAGGCAATTGTAACACTGAACTATATGACCTGTGTTAAATTTGTTCCTTGGAATGGCAAAGCTACAGATTTTCTACTCATCTGGCCTATAAAGTATCCAAAGGGGTATGAGTTTTTAAGTTACAATGTTTTTAATACGTAAGATTTATGTATTCTAATACACAACAAGCATATAAGATTTAACACAAAATTTTTATTATGTTTTTGTGGAAGTTTTTTATAGCATTACTTTCATAATTTTTTCGACTACTATGAGCTCTATCTAAAATGTATGTAACCTTACTTTCCCTGTGGTAGGTACTGAATAGGGCTCAGATTTATATGACTTAAAAAGACTGGAAATATTCTTACATTTATGCCCTAAAACTACCATAATATGCCCTATGTAAGTAATGTAACATAAAATATAACAGATTACATTGTAAATAATTCTGGTACTTTGCTTTTGTATGTAAATGATGTACAGTATTTATTTTTAACAAAAAGTTGTAGACATAGTTTTCTTACCTTAATTAGTCTTCATTTCATTAAAGATGCTGTGGCTTAAATTATGTATTTTTGAATTTTCAAATCAGAAGTACTTCTGGTTGGCTGCCAGTCTATCTTTGTATTCTGTGAACTCTTTTTTTATATCATGTTGAGACAAACATGAAAAATGTTCACTAAATATAAGTTTATCACTACCAACTCAGAACACAAAAGTTTTTATTGGTAAAAACGTAAAAGTTTTACGTTATAGCCTGTAGCAGTTTTCCCTTATTATAACCTTCGTCAGAGGCTGCCACTGGGAGCACTCTCCGTCTTGTCCTTGGTGATGGTGTCGACTTTTGAAGGATCGATGTTGTGTATGTGGTGTGTGATATGTTCGAATAATACATGTGATTTGAATTGTGTCTGTTCGTTTAGGATGTCGTTTTTATGTGTTTTTGTGTGTTTGTATATTTCCAATTGTTCAAGAGTGTCTAGTTTTTCGCCTTTTGTGTTTACGTGTAGAATATCTATGTTATTGTCGATGTTTGTGTATGTATGGTTTGCTTCAATGAGACAGTTTGCAAAGGTGAATCCTTCTTGTCGATGAAAACTTCTTGAAAAGTATCATGACAATAGATGAGACTTTGGGTTTATGACTATCGTGTTGTAGTGGGTAGGGTAAGGATGCCCCAGCCAAAGAAAGTCTGCATGAGTCAGTCAAACATGAAGGTGTTGTTGTTTTGGCTTTTTTATTAGAAAGGCTTAGTCCATTATGAATCATTCCATGCAGTGGCGTATGCAGAATTTTGTTAGGGGAGGGGTCATTATTAAAATTGTTTACAATTGACATTATCGGTATTTTAAATTTTGTATATTATTATTATATCATGTTACAGTATATTTATTATACTATGTTTGAATAGAACATATTCATAAATACCCTAATAAAATCTTCGAAACATATTTTTTTCACAGCCTTAGGCTACAATTTTTTAACAAATTTTAACATCTGTTTCATTTTGTATAATAAAAATGCTTGTGCCAGTGCCACATACCATTATTACACGTAGGCTACACAATAATCATATATTCTAGTCAACGGTTATTTGTATACGATAGGTAAGACACTTTACATAACAGGAAAATCCATGGAAGCAATCAAATATATTGAAATAAATTTAATTAAACACAGAATGTCAATATGGAACTCACCAAGGTTGAAGAATGAAACTGGCATGATGAATCCACACTCTATGAAGGAATATGAATTTGAATTTGAATAAAAAATTGAATGTAGTTGTCTCAAATGTTCAAATCAATATTCTACTGTAGTCTATTATTGTTTTGAAAAATCATTGTTTAAAAAGAGTACCAGTAATTAAATTAATATATACAGTATATATAATGTACGTAGCCTACAGTATATAACGTCACTACACTTTGGAAATTTCAGCATTCACAATACAATGTCCAAATGACGTTTTTTTTTTCATTAGTTCATTTAACACATCTTCTGCAGTTGGAGTGTAATTTCTATGTATGTTGAGAAGTGCTAATCCATTCAAACGTGTATTTCCAGTAGAATTATGCAAATATGTTTTTAGACGGTGTAATGTTGAGAAACATTGTTCATTTGTACATGTGGACACTGGGAGCGCAGCTAGTATTTCTAGCAAAGTAAATATATTTGGCATTATGTTGGGATTGCACATAGTTAACCCATCTACGGGCGTTTTCGGTTGGTCTCCCTTCTCCAGACGTGCAATTTTTCTGTACCATAATTTTAATTCATTATTCAGATCTTCTTGGCAACCGCTTCTTATGTCACTGGCGTAGAACTCTGTGAGCGAAGTGAAAGCAGAAACTTGAGACGGCAGGGGCAGAAGGACTGGGTTCTTAGGTAAAAGCCACTGAAAGCCTTTCAATATTTCCTTGTGTTTCAAGAAACATGAATCTAGTTGGGACATGAAGGTATCCAGAAATGGAATAAAAGTAGAGACACGAAAGTAAAGTTCTGGCATCACTGATGATAAGTCCAAGTTCACATGTTTTTTTTGTCGCATTGCCATGTGAGGGATTTGAATGGAGGACCCCAACCTATTCAAGACTTCAGAAGCACAAATGAAAATTTTAGAAAATTCTTCATCGACATTTTCGTGTATAGATTTCATTTCACTGTTAATATCTTCAGCAAGATTTACTGCTTCCACGAGAACAATAGTTGAATTCTGCAGGAATTTACACAATGGGAGACTTAAAGAAAACAGTCACTGAATACAAAACAGCGATATCACAAATTGACAGTCAGTCGAGTGAATTTGCTTGTGAGGACGAGTCTTTGTCTTTCCATTCTGATATGCTTTGAAGGGTTGCAATAATAGGGTCATACAATTCCACCACCGCGGCCACGGAGTTATACCTTTCCAACCAACATGTTGCACAAAGTTCGAGTTTTTCACGGCATGAAGTTGTAGTTTCCATTTCACTTAACGCCGATTTTAAAACATGTTGCCTTTTAGGTGTATTAAGAAATTCGTACAGACTCAATATTGTACCCATGCAGTTTCTAATGGCAGCTACTTCACAGGCACTGGATACAACTAAGTTAAGGCTGTGTGCTGAGCAGTGGACATATAAAGCTGACGGAATGATTTCCTTTACATGTGCCTGGACTCCGTTTACTTTTCCTGACATGGACATAGCTCTGTCAAGCCCTTGACCACAAATCTTATTTATGTCTATATTTAATGAATGCAACTTGTCCAATATCGCCGTTGCGATTCCTTTTCCAGGCACATCATATAATGGTACGAATTGTAGAAAGTTTTCCTTCACAGTGAAATTTTCTCTATCAACATGACGAACACACAGTGATAATTGTTCTAAGCCTGATATATCTGACGTCTCATCGGCGAGAATAGAGAAGCAACTGGAGGCATTAAGTTCTTTCACAAGATTTCGAACAATCAGGTCGTTGTACACATCAATTATTTCATTCTGTATTCTAGGACTGGTGTACTGCACATTTCCAACACTACACGTCAACATATTTTTTAATACAGAATCAGTCTTACTTCGAAAGCGAAGAAGTGCCCTAAAATTGCCATCATTTTCTTCTGGTTCTTGGTCGACCTCTATTCATCCAGAATCCCTGTGGCCTCGCAGTGCGATATATTGTTTCCCGCAGAACAAAACACTTTCAATAATAGGAATAAGATTTTTCCTGTTCTCCAGTTTCTTTTGCACTGTTGCAGTATCTATTAGCCCTATTAGCACATCGATAGACTTTTTTTTCCCATATGAAATATCGGCCAAAGTACCGGCTACCTCTAAACTTTGTTTGTGATACAGACACTTCTCATGTTCTGAAAATCACTCGACGGCTTCCTTCCAGTTGTCAAATTGCACACTATAAAGTTGAGCTAAAGATTGCTTGCCAGATCCAACACCATCACTTGGAGCAAAAAGTGCACAAAATTTATAAAAACTCCCTCCCTTAAATTTGGAATATGCAAGCCACTTTCAGACGTAAAGCCATTTAAACTGAAATCGCAAATTTCTCTTTCCTTTTGTTGGAAAAACAAACCCTGGATTTGGTTCCCAGACATTGTTCAAGACATCCAGTTTATTTTCATTAGACAAGTCTTTTCGTACGTAAACTCCAGTATCATAAGCGTGTGGTTCACTGGAACTTGAAGATGTTCGATGCTTCCGGAATCAGAACAATACACTTATCTTAAATGATTCAGCAGGCACATCAACATTATTGAGTGATGTCGATGTACATTCAATATCAGCCGAGTTTTCACAGGGGGGTGTGAAACTAGTTTCGGGAAGAACGTTTGCGACAACATCGTCACGCTGCAGCTGCGAAGAAACATTTGGCAATATGAAATTTTCACTAACCTCACGAGAATCACTACCAGTACGCAGGGCCGTAACTAGGCGGTGGCGAGATGTGCCCCCACCAAGGGCGCAGGTACAAAGAGGGCGCAAAATTGACCATGAAAAATATCTTTTTTTAGAGTTAGATTGGTACAATTTATCAAGCAAATAAAAACTTCACATTATTGGAAAAAATCTTTCAGTTTCAGATTGTTAAAAGTTACTGTACGTGAACTGTCTATATTTGTGTCTATTATACAATAAACAAAAAGCAGCTACGTAAATTTAGTAACTGCACTGGACCTTGCCCTACTGATGGGCGCGGAGTCGGGCCAGGCGCAAAGCGAAAATCCCTTCCCCTCCGCCCCTCCCATGATGAGTCAGTCACTGGGTCACTGCACTGCACCTGCGCCTTCTTCGTTTTAGCAACGAATATAGACGTAACTAGAAGAACACTTCTTATGGACCGAGTGGGGTCAGCTTTCTGGGGTGATAAACCGTAGTTCATCACCCCGGCAACTAGATGGCGCTGGCGTTTCCAAGTAATTTTTTGTATTATACCGTGAAATTTAGTAAATTTCAAACATTTTCGTTAATATATAATTGGAAAAAGCTACAACTTATCAGATAAAAAGTGGTAGATGAAAAAATGTTTGTAGGGGTTAGACTAGACACAACCTCCAAAATTTTTCACATTTGTTTGACACACTGGGTACGAAGGAATGAATCAAATAAATGCAGCCTACTCAAAAAATGCACTTTTGATGCATTCTTTATTATGCAGTGCGCAAAAGAATTTTAAAATATACAAGAGCATGCGTCTTATTATTACAAACATTTTTTTCATCTACCACTCGTTTATACAAAAAGTAGTAGCATTCTTTCAACTACGCTTTTAATAACCCAGAAGTGTGCTTCTAGTAACGTCTATATTCGTTGGTTTTAGCAAGCTTGTCATAACTTGAATAGTACTCATACTCATACCCCTCCCCCCACGCCCTGCCTCGGCCATGTCAGTCTATTGCTCTATTCTAGTTTGTTCTGTTGGTTTTGTTGAGACTCAGTGTAATTACAGTCGCTGGTATTATTTTCTATTGTAATTTGTGAACTAAGTGATTTTCACACTCAGCGATTAGACGACACTTATAGTGTTTGTGTTGTTACTTGTTGATGTTGGCGTTGCTTCTGTTGTACGGGTAAGAATGATTTCAATAAAATGTACCATAGCTTAGTCTACATTAACCCTAGAATTGGCGCATGTTATTCCCCGTGGTGGCGGCCTATTTTTTCCCATTTTGTACAGTTTTTGAAAACACTACATATTATTATTATTATAATATGGTATTATTGGAAAACAATACATTAATTATACTATTTACTCTTCAACATCACGAAAACGTCAGTGAATCAAACAATCAATGGAGGTTACCGTGCGAAACTTGACTCCAGCTGTCAGAAATAATTTCCCAACATTTGTTCTGTCTTTACTGCCAGACTGACAAAGCCAAATAGGCCTAACTAATATCACTGTGTTCGCCGTTTCATTTTCTAGACCTACAGAAAATAAAAAAAATACTGGAAGAAAGAAGAAGAAGAACGGGCCCGTTCCATTGGTATAACTTATATTCCTATTGGTTCATTTTTAGCGGAAGTGGTCGTGGTTGAAAATGTCCAATTTGTCAGCAAGTGTCAGCTGATTTTGTTGCGCAAGTCTGCTGACTAAAATAGTCCCGATTTCAAAATTAGTTTACGTAAATATTTCAATCACAAGTTTCATGAATATGGTATCAATTTTATTTTTATAATTGGATGAGCGATCGCGTACACGGAAAACCCGAAGCACTGTAAATACATGTGAGCCTCTCGCGGTAAGAAAAAAGAAACGATGTCTGCGACGTTTTAATGCTATCACCGAATTTTTCAGTGAACGCAACTGTCGGCACTGAACATAAACACGATTTCATAATATTTCGTGTTTATGTTCAGTGCCGACAGTTGCGTTTACTGAAAAATTCAGTGATAGTGTTAAAACGTCGCAGACATCGTTTCTTTTTTCTTACCGCGAGAGGCTCACTCGTATTTACAGTGCTTCGGGTTTTCCGTGTAATCCTATTACTCAGGATTGTGATTAGTCAAATAAATACATTTATATCATAATATATTTATCTCCCACTTATCTTTCTTCAGCCCAGGGTTACGTCGCACGAACGTTGAATTACAAGTATGATTTCAAGGTTGTCTCAATAACTCACTCGACTCGCTTTTATGGAAAACAACTAAAATTTTATTTCATCATCTATACTTTTTTAAAGGCATGAATACTCTTTCTTTCAAAATTGACATATTACTGCTTCCTCAATCTATTAATAACCTAAACATTTATTTCGACATTGTAAACTCACTCTAATATAACAATTAATTAATCAAGACGACCCAGCTTGCCACACGCTCTCTTTCATTCAACTTCCCTCCCCATTATTTAATAGTGCTCATTGAATTAAAATCGGGAACTTAACTTGAGGTGTCACTCTCGTTGCCGCATGCTGCACTAGTTATATATCCAAATGTTTCGTTAGTTCGATTCACTTTAAAATTTTCTCCTTCACTTCACTGGCTACATTCTGAGATATCTATTCATTTTTTTAAAGACTGGTTGACACTTTTTACAACAACAAAAATAAATTTGGAAGTGCGCGACTTCTTAGCGCTCCCGGCCGGGAAAACGGAGTTATTTCAACTGATTTTATTTCACATTTTTTATAAAGTTTTCGCCCGACCGGGTACACGCGCCACTACTCGCGTCCGATACGTTTAGTTGTTTTTCGCCGACTCCTGTACCGAGAGTATCAACCAACTCCCACCACGTCGGATTGCTGGTCAGGAAACCAATGCCTCCTTCTGTCAAATTGTTTGTCACCGTACTCAAAGTATGGGTTATTAATGTGTGTTCGGCGGTGACGATATCTCACTAGCCTTCGTCACGTCACTCTAGTGGGTGTGGTGTTCGTTGTATTTCCGCCCGCAACCTAGCACGTGGCAAACAAATTTTACAAATTAGCCATTTTTGCTTGGCGTAGCTCGAGGCTGTAAGCGTCATCTGCGCACGTGCTGGTGTTGGTGCATAACAAATTCTCGGAACGGTACTGCATTGCCAAACCTACATCGCATTCCAACGCCCCAGCTACTTTCAAAACTTCACTCTGCTGTTCTGGGTTTGCGTACAACGCTATTAACACGGGACTGGCCAAGCAGATTGAAAATAATTTTAAGATTTGAAATAAAACAAAAACCCCTCCTTTTAGCCCCGTTACAGGATTCAAAAAAACTTTTTGGCCGTCTGTAACAATGACAATGACAACGGCAGTGCCCAAACAAATTTACCGATTATGACCAAACTTGGCACACAGGTCCTTGGGCAGTGGGCACAATATCTTGGCAGAGTTCGTTAATGTTTGAGATCGGTCTAGTAGTTTTTAAATGGCAGCCATTTACAACTGTAATACAATGTAAATTAAATGGGAATGGTTTGTTTCAGAAATGGGGCCAAAAAAAACTGGAAGTGAATTTAAAAAATCAAAAAACGAAAAGAAGAAGACAACGAAAAATTAGCATCGGCGCTTGGAAATTGTCTGTGAAATGAAGAGAAAGAAGTAGGTGAAAGTAATAGTGCCAGTAATAGTAATGCACTTCAAGAAGAAGAAGAAAAAGAAGATGACCAAGAAAAAAAGGAAGGAGAAAATGAAAAAGAAGATAGCAAGACTCAGACTGTTTCAGAAGACAACCACAGCCAGATCACTCCAATGGACTTCGTCACAAACTTCATTGATTTTGAAGAAGGAAGTGATCCTGACCTAAGTCATTCCACAATGGGCAGGCAATCTACTGATCTTGAAAAACCCAGCACATCTTGCACATCTAATTATAATGAAAATGATGCATTAAATACTACTGATGTGGGAATAGAAATTATCTACGAGGATCCCAAAAAATGGCCAGCAAATTTTCGATCAGACACAGTTCGTTGTAAACTTGTTGAACAAGGCCCACAAACAATTGACTTAGATAGCTACAAATTCCTCTGTGCAGATGATGGAAGACACTTTTCTCAGAAATGGGTTTATAAAATTCTACCAAACGAGGAAAAAGTAAAAAGGCAATGGTTGTTGTACAGCCAGTCTAAGGACGCATTGTTTTGTTTCCCTTGCCTTCAAAAGACGACAAAAAGGACAAATCTGCTTTCTCTAATATTGATGAGGGATTCAATGATTGGAGACACTTGAACCCATTTATTGTCAATCACGAAAGGTCGATACCTCACCGACATTCTTATGTCGATTGGAAAGAATTAGAAATTGGACTGAAAACTAGTAGATCTGTTGATGCAGAGCATCAAACATTGATACAAGCTGAAGCAGAAAAGTGGTGTAATGTTCTCAAATGTATTGTGGATGTAATGCTCCATTGTGCCAGGAATAACTTACCTTTAAGAGGAGGTTCCGATTCGATCAGTGACAGCAACTGTAGTGTATTTCTGAGTACATTAGAACTTATTAGTCACTACAATCCTCAACTATCTAAGCACATAGAAAATGTTAAAAGTGGAAAACATGTCACAAGCTATTTTTCACCTCTAATTCAAAATGAGGTCATAGACATTTTGGGAAATAAGGTTCGATCTGAAATATTGAAGAATGTAAAAAGTGTCAAGTATTTCTCTATTATGTTTGACTGCACCCCGGACATAGCACATTTAGAACAAATGAGTGAAATAATAAGGTATGTTAACATTAAGGATGGGAAATGCTCAGTTGAAGAAAGTTTTGTGGACTTCATCATAAGTCACCAGAAAAAAGGAAGAGGGTTATCACAAGAAATATTGCAAAAGCTAAACAATGACGGCTAGGATATTCAGAACTGTCATGGTCAAGGCTTTGACAACGGCTCAAACATGGCAGGAAAATATGAAGCCGTTCAAGCGCACATATTCCAACTAAACAACCTTGCTAAATTTGTGCCTTGTGCAGCACACAGTCTTAACCTCGTTGGCGTGCACGCCGCGGAAGTGTCAATTATGATAACAAGTTTTTTTGGAAATGTGTTGGAGTTTTTCAACTTCTTTAGTAGCTCTACCTTAAGGTGGGAGGCTTTGATTGGTTGTCTCAAAACTACCCTTAAGAGACATTGTGATAGAAGATGGTCTTCCAGGCATCAAGCTGTGACAGCTCTTAAGAAGAACTTATCATCTGTACACAAAGTTTTACAAAACATGGCTGATAGAGACAGAGACAATGACTGGAACACTGACACACTGTCTGGTGCTATGAAACTTCTTAGACAAATTGATTACGAATTTGTGTACCTTTTAGAGATGTGGTCTGATGTTTTGATAAGTTTGGACTGCACCAACAAGTCACTGCAAGGAAAGGGCACAACTCTTAACGTAGCATCAAGTTTGCTCTCAGGTTTGGCAAAAAAAGTTGAAGACCTACGTAAAGAAGGAATTAAAAAATACACAGAAAAAGCCAAAGCTATTTGTGATTCCATGGCCATCCAAACCAGTTTGCTGTTAAGAGGCTGAGAAAAGTCAAGAGGATGCCTGGGGAGACGGCTGAAGATGAAGCACACTTGTTGAGTTCTGATAAATCATTTGAGATAGAATGTTACACTGTATTTGATAGAACTGTAAGTGAAATGGAAAAAAGGGCACACATTTACCACACAGTTTCATCAGTCTTCACTTTTTTGTCAGGAAAGTCCTTAAGTGAATGCTCTGTTTCTTTTCTTGAAAAGTGTGCAGCTGATCTTGGTGCGATATATAGCAGAGACATTGATAGAGTTGAGCTAGTTAACGAAGTAGCTGCTTTCAAGTTTCACGCAAAAGAGCTGGTGAAGAACATTTACAAGGCTTCCCATTTGGATATTCTGAAAGTTATTTCAAACTATGGATTAAGAGATGCTTATCCAAACATCGAAATAGCATTGAGGATATTTTTGACAATGTCCGTCAGTGTGGCGTCTTGCGAGCGTACATTCAGCAAGCTGAAAATAATCAAAAACTACTTACGGTCAAGTATGTGTGAAAACAGATTGACAAACTTAGCTATCCTGTCCATAGAATATGAGATTGCTTCAAAACTTGATTTTAGTGAAATAATTAGTTTGCCTTGCTGAAAGCAAGAAAGGTAAAGTTTTAGTTCCATGGCTTTTCTGTTGTATACTGTATGTAACACTTTGTAAAAGCAATATATTTGTTTACTGAAGAGTTTCAATTTGTTATTTACAGCCCCCAGAGCCAAAAAAATGGTACCTGCAGTTACAACAACAGAATGTTGTTAAGTGCAAGTCCTGAAGTCCTGTGTAAAAAAAATCAAGATAAATTATAGAACTAAAGCGCCGACTAAAGTTATGAATTATTTCTCTGGTAGTTTATGTTATAATCAATACCTCATCAGTTACAGTAGTGTGATATAATCTAACTGTTAACTAAAGAAGGCCTACTGTAAATGATGTAACTATCAATAAAAATATTTTGCATTTTTTTTCTCATTTTCTCATATTGCAGGTTGCAGAAGCTGCTATAGTTTACTTAAATACTGTTACTAGAAGTTTAGTTTTTATTCTAAAAAAGTTTGTAATTGTATATTACCTACCTTAATGTAGTGTAAATATTAAGTTTTAGTAGGCCTTACCATGTACTGGTACTTTGGTAACTACGTTTTTTTTGTTTAGTTACTTTTTACATAGTTCAATCACCTGCAAATTAGGTTTTATACCTCCTACAGATTCCACCACTTTCAGTTAGTTTTTAAAAATAGTTTTAAGCTCAGTCTTTCTCTTACAATAGTAATGCTTTTATATTCAGATAATATAGAATTTAAAGAAATTCGACCAAAAAGTTACCTTGAAAAGAGGCAAAAACTTGGCTCAAAAAGCTTAAAAAAACTACCATTTTTGCACTTAAATTTTAAAAATTTTCCGGGGGAGGAACCCCGGACCCCCCACTACACTGGTGGGTATTCCAGACCCCCCGGTATTGGTATTGGGGGTGCAGCTTTGTCAAAATTGCCAAGGGCGCAGGAGTACCTTGTTACGGCCCTGCCGGTACGTGACTTTTTGCTAAAAAATTGTAAAATTCAGCTTTGCGGTTGCTTAGACATATCAAAGAACCCGGAACGATAATGTGAAGTTTCTATTTAAAAATATGAACTGCCAAATGCACAAAATGTTAAACGAACGTTCCACAACAAAATCTGAACTCAGACGAACGGGTGAATACCGCTCGACAATGTACAATATTTCACATCTGCACTGCAGAACTGTCAAAACAATATGTTTCACAACAAGTAAGTTTATATGGTGTCGGCCTTATTTTATTACAAGGTCGGTATTATTATCGTACCTTCTTAACAAGTGGCATGGCTTTGATGCTCCTTTCTCTCTTTCAGTAGACGAGGAGGGGTATATGCTTTGACACTCACCATGCCAGTGAGAGCACTGCCGCGTTCTCAGAATGCTGAATGGCAGCTACTTGTGTCCCAGATGGAGTGATGTACTGTATGTGCCGCAGCACCAAGCACAGGGATTATATTATTGAAGAAGGGGAGGGCGGACTGTACCTTATGCCGATAGATTTTGTTACTCTTGACAGTGAGAAATTAGAGGAGAGAAAACGATTATGGATTTTTTAAAAGATACTCAAATATACATATGTCAATTTTTATTTTTATTTTATATAATATTAAAAAAAGTGGTTAAACATTCAAGGGGGGGTTCAAACCCGGTAACCCCCCTTGCATATGCCTCTGATTCCATGTAATCAAAAAGTAAACAAGATTTTCTAAATGGAAGTTTTAAGGTGTTTGAGAGATGATGTCGGCAGGAAGAGGCCTGAGCTATGGGAAAACCAGAGTTGGATGTTTACCAAAACGTGGCACTTCATGCTTCACTCCTTATCTGCAATTATGTGGAAAAACACCAGACAACTGTCCTCTCCTACCAACCATACTCTCTAGACTTGGTATCAGCAGACTTTTATTGTTTTCAAAATTGAAGGCAATCTTGAAAGGGCATCACTTGACAGTGAGGACATTGAGGAAAGTAAAGTCTGGGAGGTGTGCCAGTCCCCAAAATGCATTCTAAGAAAAATTCAGAATATGGAAGAAATGTTGGAAGAGGTATATCTCCAGCAGAGAGAATGACTTTGAAAGGGACATGCCTGAACACAATTGTAATTACATTAATAAAGTTTTCATTACTGTTGTAGATGGTATTGTTCTGGAGCATGTCAGTAATTTTGAATATCTGGGCTGTAATGTATCTTACATTACAAACACTGCTATGAAGAAGCTGCACAAGTTCAATCATATGTGTGGGACCATCAGGAGAACTCTGAAATCAATGATGAATGAAACCTGCCTGAAGTTCTAAAGGTGACAGCTCTCCCCACACTTCTCTATGGGTAATTGTACTTTAATGAAGTCCCAGGCCAGTCGTGCTCAAGCATCTGAAATGAGATTTCTCAGGTACATGGCAGGTTTGTGAATTTTCAAGATCACAAAAGAAATGTCGATCTACAGCAGGACTGAATATACTCAGTATACTTGATAGAATTTCCCTGTACTGGCTAAAATGGTTGGAACATCTTAAATGAATGGGTGACTTGACTACCACATCCCAAACAACTATGGAATTATAAGCAAAACGTGTAACAAATTAATTAAATTTGTTAATTTTTGTTTGTAAAAAAAAATTTTGTTGTTAATATATATATATATTTTTTTTTTTATGTTTCGTGGTGTTCCGAACTTCTGGTTATTTGTATTAATTTAATTATGTATTTTTTTGTATTTGTAATTCCTTTCACCAGTTAATAAGACTGTCTCCAATAACAATCGATAGGTGAACTTTCCTATTTGGAGGTTATCTTCCTTCTAAGTGGTGAAGTTCTGGTAGTTTCTGCTCAATTAAAATTATATATTATACTAATTATAAAATAGTAATAAACGAGATTCAATTTTATAGTAATTAATGAATTTTATTAACAAATGTTTATTTTATCGATTTTCTATCGATTGATTGATCGATTCTCAGGGTATATCAATAGTGTTTACAATTATTTATTATCGGGTTCTTTTAACAGTTATTTCATAGATAGTCAGAGAAAAAGGGCAAAGTATGGAAAGTATAACATTACAAAAATATATCAACTTAAAAATTAAAATACATATATGTCATTCAATATATAATGGTGAGTATAGACATTTTCAAACCATTCAGTCGAACAGGCAGTGTTGCATTGGATTGTGGGAAGAAAAAGATGGCCGCTTCGAGTTCAGATGCAGGATGAATACACCTCGCTAATTCTGCGTTCAATAAAAGCTGCTTCTCCTGCGATTCCTCGTTCCTGCTGTTGCGATTATTCCTTCTTGTGTTGGTGGAGTGTTCCTGGTCAAGTTTTAGTGTTCCACTTGGATAAAATGTGTTGTAAAAGTTAATGTTTCACTTTCGTATGTTAGGTCGAGAATTGCACTGTTTGTTTCGTTGTGTAGAATTAATGTTTAAATCGTTTAAATGGTGTATTCACAGTGTTCTGTTCTTGTTTTAAGTTAGTTTAGTGTTTGTTGGTGTTTGTTTCACTGAATTTACTTTTAGAACGTATTTTTACAAAACTCGCGTTTTTCACTTCAGGCTAGGCTTGTCGCTATACGCCACCTATGTCTCAGCTACTAGGTTAAAAATGCTTAAGAGCTCGTGTCAAGTGTACTTCACAATATCTAATAATGAACTAATTAACTTCCTTTGTCTTGTCCAAAATCTTAGCCAAATTAATATTAGCTATTCATTGTTTCAAAATTATTTTACATCCTGTGCATGTGAGAATGTTACATTATATAACTGATTATATTTTTGCTATTATTAAAATTTATTAACTATTAAATACATAATCTTCTTCTTCAGCTCATTCTGCTTGATTTGATACCAAATAATGTAGTTTTATTAAGTTTTTGATCTAAAATGTTATTTTTACCTCATTTTGAAAATTGTAAGTTTTAAAATTCACTTCCTGTCCTTTTCAAAAATGTTGCCATTTTACATGTTATATTAATGATTATATTAAATCTCAGATTGATATAAAAGGTTTATCTTCCCTTAATTTCTTGTAATTAGATTAATTGGTTATCTTTTAAAATATTATACATTAATATATGACTCCCCTCTCTAAATTTTCAGTTTTTACATTTGCATTTTTAATAATAATTCTTGCTATCTTTTTACAAAATCTTTCTTCCTTATATTTCCAATTACATGACTCTATGATTGATTTACCTTATGTAAATCCCATCAGTTTAATTGTTTTTCTGTACTTATTTTATCAATTTTGATGCTGTTTAGTTTTAACATTTGGCCTAGATTTCCAACAGTTTTTTCATACAAAGTTTTTAAATAATACATTTTGTTGATACCCTCTCTGACTTTCTATTCTATTATGACATTAATTAACATTTTCTTATTTTAACAAAAGAACAATTAGTATATAATTTATACTCTTAATACATAATACATAATTGAAATTAACAATGGTCTTTCAAACTCAGACATTTTATACTTAATTATTATTAATAATACAATAAATATTTTATAACTAAAGAATGTTATTTAATTCTGACATTTCAGTCTTGATTATCACTAGTAACTTATTCTAAATAAACAACACATCTCTGTCCTTCCATCATATACTCTATTTCTTATACTAGGTTCTATTTTCAGTTTTAATCTGTTTTTGATTTTGGGGTAATGATACTTTAACACTTCACTTTTTATATGCCCTGCTCTTGTTTTATCTATTATCATTCTACTGAATGTTGTATATTAAGAGTGGCAGTTATCATTCAGAAACACCTGTATTATCTTTCATGATAATACTTTATTTAATATTATTCATGGACACAAATAAGCACTTCAAAGTTGTATTATTTCACAATTTACTTAGTTTGTGAACTGCAGTATTTACACATAAGGTTTATTTATTATAACACAAAAACTTGCACTGATCCCCTTTTCATTCTTGGATTTTATTTCTAAATAGTTTTATAGTTTTATTAAAATCAGGAAATCTGTTTATAGAAGATAATGAAGGTTTGTTTTTTGGCATTATAAAATTATTTCACATTTGTTCACTTTCAATTCCTACTTTATACACTTTTGGCTTACATTTATTTTACATAGTTTCTAAATTTGATATTTTGTTATACTTTCATTTGTTATCATGTTTATCATTTTCTTTTGGGGTTTGGGTTTATAAGAGCACTCTTTCTTCTTGTGGATGCTGTCTTGTTCTGGTTTCTTCATAGATTTCTCTTATTTTCCTTCTTGTTCCTTATAAAAATATTTCCTTTTCTTCTTGTGGATGTTGTCATGTTTTTCTACTCCTATCCTACCTGGGTATTACCTTTTTCTATATTTTTAGTTTTGCAGTTTACTTTGATGATTCATCACTCATTGTACCATTGGTTTTAAATGAACTTTTACTTTAATCTATGATTATACTTCACGGTGGTTCTTTATTAATTCTTTTTTATTTTATTTTGCTTTCTCGGATTTTAAAAAATGTTTTTATTTTATTTTTATTGATCATTCTACCATTCAGAATTATTGGCATTATCTGTCATGCTACAGATTGCTCTCCTCCAGAAGTGATTATTTCAGACTTGATTATGGATGAAATAATTGCTTTTGATAACTTTATATTTATTTATTATTCTTCGTTTTCCTCCACATTTCTATATCGGCTTCTTCATACTTGAGCTTAATAAACTTTATAGTCTCTTATTTGACTTTGATTCTTCTTGGATAGTTAGTGTTTTCTGAGATATATTATTATTATTATTAATATTATTGTATTCTTTCTTTTCTTAACTTCGTGTTTTATCCCTGGGATATTAATTCCCTAACATTCCCCTAACATGTGAGCTGGGGCAGTTCAGAGAGGCACTTGTGGCTACATATAATACTCTGCTGGGCATACTTCACTTCTAATTGAGTCCAGAGGCAAATCATCTCTGCTCAAAAACATAATGCTGCTGGAATTATCTACAGACAGTCATCGAATAAAAATTACATATAGAATAGTCTCATTTTCGACTAATAAAAATATCTTTGGATACTTCACTTCGTTGTTTCTCAGATTATCTCACATTTTCTATCTTAGTTACTCTTCTTAACATTTATTATTCTCATTATATATTCTTCTAACTTTTTAGCTCGTCTGATATATATTCATTTTTATTATGGTTGGAAACTTTGTTAATATGTTTGTTACTAGTTATGGTGTAACTTTTTCCTTCTTCATCTGAATTCTCATTATATCTTCTTCTGGTTATTTACATTGATAGCATACTTTTTTATATATATTATTTTCTATTTGGTTCTTATTAATTATTTGAATGGTATTATTTTATGTCAGTTAATTTTTTTTTCAATTGGTTTCTTTATAAATGACTTTTAAGTTGTTATTATGATCATATTATATAAACATATTTTTCTCTTTTTTTTTCTTTCTCAGAAAGTTATTAATCGGCTTTTGTATTCATTAAAGTTAATTTATTAATATTATATTTTTCGTGTGGTTATTATTTCTCTTTGCCTTTCATTAATGTCTTATTATTTTCTTGTCAAAGCCATTTTCTTCATATGATTGGTATGAGTTGTTCTTCTTTGTTTCTTCAGAACTGAGTAATATTATAATCATCCTTCTTGATTATCTGTTTCCATAATCGTTTCATAAATAGTTAGTCATCGGTTGTTCTTGTTATATTAATTTTTTTTTTCTTTTTTAGTTTTTTATAATTTTGTTATAATAATGAATTCTTCTCTTTATTTCCAAATTATTGCCTTCTCTTGTATATCACACTTTTTTTTGTTTTTCTTCTCTACTCCTTCAAATGTTTGATATTCACATTTATTCTGGATTCTTTCTTATTTTCCTTCTTAATTGATCACATTATTTTCTTCAACTCTATTTGTGTAATTCGGTCTTATTATAGTTTTTAAATAAAATATTCTTCTTCTTTTATTCTCTTTCAATATTAAATTCCATAAATAATTAGTTGTAATCTGATCTTACTATCTCTTTTTTAAATTTTGAGGGTATTCAATATTCAAATTCTTCTTTTTATTTAATTCCAAATTGTTTCTTTTTAAATTATTTATAAGTGGATCTTATCATCTTTAGAATTTTGATAATATTTTATTCAAAATTCATATTCTTCTTCTTCTTTTTATCTCCTTCCAAATTATTTCCTTTTTAAATTATTTGTGTAAGTTGATCTTACTATTTTTTAAAATTTTGTCGGTTATACAAAATTCAAATTCTTTTTTGTTAGTCACATTATTTTCTTCTAAATCATTTGCGTAAGTTGTCCTTACCATCTTTTTAAATTTTGGTGGTTTACAAAATTCAAATTCTTCTTTTTTATTTCCAAATTGTTTTCTTTCAAAATTTATTTATAAGTGGATCTTATCATTTTTTAGAATTTGGATGATTTATTTCAAAATTCAAATTCTTCTTTTTATACTTCAAATCATTTTCTTTTAAATTATTGGTAAGTTGTTCTTACTATTTTTTAAATTTTGACGATTTATACCAAATTCTTCTTCTTATTTTATTTCCAGATGTTTTCTTTCAAATTAGTGGTAAGTTGATCTTACTTGTGTTTTTGGATTTTGATGGTTTTTATACAAAATTCTTCTTAT
Source organism: Magicicada septendecula (assembly GCA_034769895.1). NCBI lineage: Eukaryota > Metazoa > Arthropoda > Insecta > Hemiptera > Cicadidae > Magicicada > Magicicada septendecula. Next base: position 575,390,254 of record CM068368.1, on the reverse strand, counting down.
TCAAATTAATCTCAACTTACTCTCTTCAAAAATTTTTTATGTAAGCTGGTCTTACTATTCTTTAGAATTTTGATAATTTTTTATTCAAAATTCATATTCTTTTTAATTAGTCCTAATTCATTTTCAATTCGCTGGTAAGTTGATCTTACTAATATTTTAGAATTTTGAGGTTTTTATTATACAAAATTCATTCTTCGTAATACTTTTTTATGGAGGCTTGGTTGTATACTCCTTTGACTTTTCCGGAAACTGTTTCTTTCAGTTCGTATATATTGTTGTTATTATTTTTGGCAACGAGATATGGTCCAGTATAGAGTAACAATAGTTTCTTTGTTATCCCTTCTAGGGTGCTGGGTAGTTCTCGGTTTTTTAACAGTACTTTTTCTCCCTCTTTATAAGTTATTACTCGTACAATTGCCTTTTGATATTTGGTTTGCCATTTCTCTTGGTCTTCGGCCACCTTGTTATAAAATTTCACCTTGTCAAACTTACGACCATCATTCGTTGGGAACTCTATTATCTCTTCGATCTCTCGGGGGGTTGGTTTCTCGTACATGGCGGAGTAAGGGGTAATTCCTATAGCTGGATGGTGAGCAAAATTTAGGAACTTCTCTGTGGCTGATAAGTACTCTTGCCACTTTTTCTGCTGGTTGTGACAGTACGTTCTTAAGATTCTCCCCACTTCTCTCAGTACCCTCTCTGCCGGATTACTACTTGGGTGGTAGACCGACGTCTTATATGTTTTAATCCCAAGTGATAATAATGTGTCCCGCCACCTTCTCCCTTTAAACTGTGTACCATGGTCAGTAATTATTGAAGCTGGTTTTCCTATTTGTGGCACATACAATTCCATTATGACTCCAATAACTTTTACGGTGGTTGCCCTGCCCGATTAACCGGATATAGCTTTACGTACTTTGTAAAATGGTCCATAATTATGATGAGTTATTTGTATCTGTGTCGACCGCCACTACGGGGAAATGGTCCGCAGATGTCTAAAAACACTTTTTCCAGTTTCGCTTTAGATGTTATTGGTATCATTATACCTTCCTTCTTTTCGTTATTAACTTTAACTCACTGGCAAATATTACATGATTTCAGGTAATTTCTTACCTTTCGGTTAATGTTTTTTATTTGACAATTCTCCTCTAAGGCCTGTATCACTTTCAGCGCTCCCATATGGCCATACCTTATATGATAATCTATTATGATTTCTTTTTCGATGTGGTTCGGAATAATCACCTTCCATGTTTCTTTATTTAAGGCTGTTTTAACGAATAGTATACCTTTGTTAATATGGTAATGTTTAGAAACAGTGTCATCGTCTGCTTCCAATTGATTAATAATATTTTTTAGTTTAGGGTCAGATTGTTGGTGGATGCGGATGTTTACCAATAAAGCTTCTAAATCGGATCTTGTTTTAATCAGGTTGTAGATTTTGACTAAGCTCTCCTTCTCTCCCTCAAAGGTCTGGTCTTCCAAATTAATGCGTGACAACACATCGGCTACAACATTCTTTTTCCCCGGCATGTACTCCCATTGTAGGTTGTACTCTTGTAGGGTAAGTACCTATCTAGCCAGTCGGCCGTGACTGAACTTGCACCTACGTAGAAATGAGATGGATTTATGATCAGTGCGGACGGTAACTGGGTACCCGTGAATATATGCCCGGAATTTGCTACATGCGAATACTACACTGAGCAATTCTTTCTCGGTCACATTGTAGTTCTTCTCGCATTGATTCAGGGTACGACTAGCAAAGCTAATCACCAGATGGTGACCCTCCTCATCTTCCTGATATAAAGTTGTTCCTAAGCTGATGTTGCTAGCATCACAATTCAAAAAGAAAGGTTTCTTAAAATCCGGGTGACAAAGTATAACAATCTCTAAGAACTTATCTTTGATGAGTTGGAAAGTAACCTCCTGTTTTTCTCCCCAGGTCCATTTGTTCTTTGCAGACAATTGCGGTTGAAACTTGGCTGTCAGCTCGGAATATTGATGCTGAAACTTTCTGTAATAGTTACAGAGTCTGAGAAAAGATTGTAACTGTTTTCTGTTCATCGGTTTAGGGAACTTCTGAATCGCCTCCACTTTTTCTGATGATGGGGTTATACCTTGATCATCTAGGTTAAAACCTAAGAACTGTACTTCTCGAGCAATGAATTTGGATTTCTCCAATTTGAGAGTTATATTATTCTTTGCTAATTTCTCGAGTACATGTTCTACTCTGTAAAAGTGTTCCTCCCAGGTTTCCGATGTAATCAGCAGATCGTCTACATAGACTGTGGTAAATTGGAGTGCTTCCTGTCCTAATATCTGGTCCATACAGGCCACAAAGATGGGTACTGAATTTACAAGTCCGAAGGGCAGTCTCTTGAACTGGTAATTGCGCCCTTCGCATATGAACGCCACATACTGACGACTCTGTGGGTGCAACTCCACTTGCCAGTAACCACACACAGTGTCCCATGTACTGATAAACTTGGTGCCGTAAAATCGTTTCAGGATCTCCTCTATCTTACCGGGTGACGTTCGGTCATTAACGATTGTTTATTTAACTAGCGCGCATCCAAACAAAGCCGGACTTGTCCGTTTTTCTTGGGAACAGCAATGATTGGACTAGTGTATGGAGACTGACTAATCTCAATTATGTCACTGCTGATCATCTTATTAATTTCCGCTCTCATGGCCTCTTTCAGTGAATGCGCGATGGGATATGACCTCCGAATTAAATCTATTAATTTGTAACAAATTAATTAACTTTGTTAATTTTTGTTTGTAAAAAAAATTTTTGTTGTTTATATATATATATTTTTTTTAGATTAATTAAATATTAATTATTTAATTATGTTTCATGGTGTTCCGAACTTCTGGTTATTTGTATTAATTTAATTATGTCTTTTTCTGTATTTGTAATTCCTTTCACCAGTTAATAAGATTGTCTCCAATAACAATCGATAGGTGAACTTTCTTATTTGGAGGTTATCTTCCTTCTAAGTGGTGAAGTTCTGGCAGTTTCTGCTCAATTAAAATTATATATTATACTAATTATTAAATAGTAATAAACGAGATTCAATTTTATAGTAATTAATGAATTTTATTAACAAATGTACATTTTATCGATTTTCTATCGATTGATTCATCGATTCTCAGGGTATATCAATAGTGTTTACAATTATTTATTATCGGGTTCTTTTAACAGTTATTTCATAGATAGTCAGAGAAAAAGGGCAAAGTATGGAAAGTATAACATTACAAAAATATATCAACTTAAAAATTAAAATACATATACGTCATTCAATATATAATGGTGAGTATAGACATTTTCAAACCATTCAGTCGAACAGGCAGTGTTGCATTGGATTGTGGGAAGAAAAAGATGGCCGCTTCGAGTTCAGATGCAGGATGAATACAACTCGCTAATTCTGCGTTCAATAAAAGCTGCTTCTCCTGCGATTCCTCGTTCCTGCTGTTGCGATTATTCCTTCTTGTGTTGGTGGAGTGTTTCTGGTTAAGTTTTAGTGTTCCACTTGGATAAAATGTGTTGTAAAAGTTAATGTTTCACTTTCGTATGTTAGGTCGAGAATTGCACTGTTTGTTTCGTTGTGTAGAATTAATGTTTAAATCGTTTAAATGGTGTATTCACAGTGTTCTGTTCTTGTTTTAAGTTAGTTTAGTGTTTGTTGGTGTTTGTTTCACTGAATTTACTTTTAGAACGTATTTTTACAAAACTCGCGTTTTTCACTTCAGGCTAGGCTTGTCGCTATACGCCATCTATGTCTCAGCTACTAGGTTAAAAATGCTTAAGAGCTCGTGTCAAGTGTACTTCACAATATCTAATAATGAACTAATTAACTTCCTTTGTCTTGTCCAAAATCTTAGCCAAATTAATATTAGCTATTCATTGTTTCAAAATTATTTTACATCCTGTGCATGTGAGAATGTTACATTATATGACTGATTATATTTTTGCTATTATTAAAATTTATTAACTATTAAATACATAATCTTCTTCTTCAGTTCATTCTGCTTGATTTGATACCAAATAATGTAGTTTTATTAAGTTTTTGATCTAAAATGTTATTTTTACCTCATTTTGAAAATTGTAAGTTTTAAAATTCACTTCCTGTCCTTTTCAAAAATGTTGCCATTTTACATGTTATATTAATGATTATATTAAATCTCAGATTGATATAAAAGGTTTATCTTCCCTTAATTTCTTGTAATTAGATTAATTGGTCATCTTTTAAAATATTATACATTAATATATGACTCCCCTCTCTAAATTTTCAGTTTTTACATTTGCATTTTTAATAATAATTCTTCCTATCTTTTTACAAAATCTTTCTTCCTTATATTTCCAATTACATGACTCTATGATTGATTTACCTTATATAAATCCCATCAGTTTAATTGTTTTTCTGTACTTATTTTATCAATTTTGATGCTGTTTAGTTTTAACATTTGGCCTAGATTTCCAACAGTTTTTTCATACAAAGTTTTTAAATAATACATTTTGTTGATACCCTCTCTGACTTTCTATTCTATTATGACATTAATTAACATTTTCTTATTTTAACAAAAGAACAATTAGTATATAATTTATACTCTTAATACATAATACATAATTGAAATTAACAATGGTCTTTCAAACTCAGACATTTTATACTTAATTATTATTAATAATACAATAAATATTTTATAACTAAAGAATGTTATTTAATTCTGACATTTCAGTCTTGATTATCACTAGTAACTTATTCTAAATAAACAACACATCTCTGTCCTTCCATCATATACTCTATTTCTTATACTAGGTTCTATTTTCAGTTTTAATCTGTTTTTGATTTTGGGGTAATGATACTTTAACACTTCACTTTTTATATGCCCTGCTCTTGTTTTATCTATTATCATTCTACTGAATGTTGTATATTAAGAGTGGCAGTTATCATTCAGAAACACCTGTATTATCTTTCATGATAATACTTTATTTAATATTATTCATGGACACAAATAAGCACTTCAAAGTTGTATTATTTCACAATTTACTTAGTTTGTGAACTGCAGTATTTACACATAAGGTTTATTTATTATAACACAAAAACTTGCACTGATCCCCTTTTCATTCTTGGATTTTATTTCTAAATAGTTTTATAGTTTTATTAAAATCAGGAAATCTGTTTATAGAAGATAATGAAGGTTTGTTTTTTGGCATTATAAAATTATTTCACATTTGTTCACTTTCAATTCCTACTTTATACACTTTTGGCTTACATTTATTTTACATAGTTTCTAAATTTGATATTTTGTTATACTTTCATTTGTTATCATGTTTATCATTTTCTTTTGGGGTTTGGGTTTTTTATAAGAGCACTCTTTCTTCTTGTGGATGCTGTCTTGTTCTGGTTTCTTCATAGATTTCTCTTATTTTCCTTCTTGTTCCTTATAAAAATATTTCCTTTTCTTCTTGTGGATGTTGTCATGTTTTTCTACTCCTATCCTACCTGGGTATTACCTTTTTCTATATTTTTAGTTTTGCAGTTTACTTTGATGATTCATCACTCATTGTACCATTGGTTTTAAATTAACTTTTTTTACTTTAATCTATGATTATACTTCACGGTGGTTCTTTATTAATTCTTTTTTATTTTATTTTGCTTTCTCGGATTTTAAAAAATGTTTTTATTTTATTTTTATTGATCATTCTACCATTCAGAATTGTTGGCATTATCTGTCATGCTACAAAGGACAAAGGTGTGTGGCATCTGAAGAAGTGTTGGAGTGACCAGCTCTAGTCTATATGCTGGTGACTGGAACAAACCATTTTTGGTTTAATCATTCCTGAAGTTTTCATTACAAAAGTTCGGTCTTTTTTTTGAACACACCTCATATTAACTAAACAAAAACATAATTATTTTATATTCATGCGTAATAGTTAGGTGTATATAATCCTAGTTGTTACACACACACACACACACACACACACGCACACGCACGCACACATCTTTAATAGTAATTTTTAATTTAGTATTTTTTTTTGTATCGGCCATCTAAGGACCACATGCCAATTTCAATTCTTTATTCTTTTCGTTTTCTCCAATATTCTTTCATCTTTTCACTGTGTCTCTTCTTCCTCTCTTCAGTCCACTTTGAACCTGCATTTTTCTCTCTCCTACCTTGGACTCCTTCCATTTTTAACACTTTTGCCCAAAAAACTTCTTTCAATTGCTTCTTCTGCGTTTATATTATTTTTTTCTAAATCCTTTTGGACTTCTTTAACCCAATTTGATGTTGACTTCTTCTCCCCCCCCCCAGATATTTGAAGATCTCCTTTGTTAACCTATTGTTGTCCATTCTATATAACTGTCCAAAAAATAATAGTCTTCTTTTTCTCATTGTTTCTGTTATATTTTGTATACTCTGATATATTTCATCATTACTTCTCAATTTCCAAACTTCTGAAGTTTTTCGTGGGCCTAATATTTTCCTAATAATTCGTCTTTCCAATATTTCTAGTTTGTCTAAATTTTAATTCAATGCTAGACATTCACTTACATATAGGCATTCTGACTTCACTACTGTATTGTAATGCCTTAATTTCGCATTTTTAGATATGCACTTTTTATTGCAAATATCTTTAGTTATACCACATGCTCTTTCCAGTTTATGAATCGTTTCTTCTATAGCAGATTTTTCTAAACCATTCTCTTGAATTATTTCTCCTAGATACTTAAATTTTCTAACCCTCTCTATTCAACCAATATCTGTTAGCAAAAATGTTGGCGCATTTTTAATGTTTGCCAAAAATAAAATTTAGTAGTATTTTATTATTATTAAATGGTATTTAACTAATAATTTGTTTAACTATTACTTAATTATCATTGTTTAAGCTGCTGTGTTATTCCAAGTATGAAGTAGAAAAATAGTACTTTTTACTTTAACATTTTTACGTTTTTGTTCTAGAATGGGGCCTTACTGTAATTTTATATAACTAATCAAACTTTAGCTAAAACAACTAAACTTTAAATTCTTTCTAACATATTCTACACCCAATGGTTAACAGTATACAAAGTTTTTTATAGTTTTTTCTTTTTTTTTTTTAGTTTGATGTGAAATTATTTAAGATTTATATCAGAACCAAAGATTATTTATTTTGCACATAGTGTAATGTCAAAACAGAACATTAATTTCTTTGGTAGTCCTAGTCTTCAAATACAACTGAAATTTTTGTCTTTGAGTAGACAGATCAATAAAAAGTGGGGTGATAATTCACATGGCATTAAAACAATCAAACATTAAATATTTTTTAATGAATTTGGGAATAACACAACTTGAACTTACAATTAAATTTGAACTGTTCAAAGCAGGTGTTGGTCATATGTAGGACGCTTTGGTGGTACACAGTTGGTGTCATTACAACCACCTGACGATAAGGGACCAAACTGTCTTGGAGGAGAAGGCAGAGCAATGCATGAACTACTACATGCTCTTGGTATTTTCCATGAACAGTCAAGAGCCGACAGGGATAAATTTGTGAAAATACACTTGGATAATGTTATTCCAGGTTATCTGAGTATTACTTTTAACATTACTTATATTTAACTACATATTTAATTGGTAACAACTGTTCCGTTGGGTTGGTCATCACAACACAAATTTTATAGTGCCTCTGACCAGAAACCAGAAACACAATTTTCTTTACTACACTGTAATTTTCAAGTAAAAATTATCATTTTTAAAATCTTGAATTTACTGTTTACTTTAATTTATATGTTCTGTACTAAACAAGCTTATATTTATTAATTTATATAAGTAAATTAAAATTTATATTTATATTATGTGAATTTGTTATATCTATGATAAAATTTCTTTCAGCATATAAATCGAATTTTGACAAACAGAGCCTGACAAATACTTCATATATGTTTGAATATGATTTCGACAGTATTATGCACTATGGTAGATACTTCTTTAGGTAAGTATATAAATTATAAATTAAAAAACGAATGTATAAATGTACACACACACACACACACCAGGGCCCGCTCTAGGGGCGGACAACCCGGACATTTGTCCGGGGCGGCAAATCTAAAGGGCGGCATTTTGGCTGTGAATGTGACAAAATATTGATATGTTAAATACCCAATTAATCAAAATTTATACTTGTCGATTTTTTTCTTTGGCTAAAATTACCATGCAATTTACATTTCGTATTTACTGTTTTTATGCCTAAAAGCTAAAAAATATTTGGAATCCTTAATTCTGAAAAAAAACAACCATAAAAGAGCGGCATGTTTAATTAAATAACAAAAAAGGCTAGGTATCTAAGGGTAAATTTACAGTAGCGTGTGCTATAAAAATTTGTTTGAAAGTTTGCAAACCCTCGCAGTGACGTCATCAGAATCAGCCGCTTTGTGAAGGCATGCGCTGAATACGTGTGAGCAAGAGATAGAGCGAGAATACGTCTCCCCCCTTACTGCTGATCTGAGCGTTCAGCGCATGCGCTTGCAAAGCGGCTGATTCTGATGACGTTATTGCGAGGATTTGTAAACCTTCGTGCATACGCTACTGTAAATGTCCCCTAAGTCGCGCACCACAAGAAAAGCACAATGAGCGCGGCGTGAACTTGTTTGAAACAGGAATATGAAGGAATATCATGCATTGACTTGTTTATTACCTCTAATTAAAAAAGGGCGGCGTGAACTTGTTTCAAACAGGAATAGGAAGCAATATCATGCATTGACTTGTTTATTACCTCTAATTAAAAAAGGGCGGTTTCGTTACACAATAGGATTATTCTTGCTAATACGTCGGTGGTGATAACAAGTGAAAGTTTATGTTATGTAGAAGCTGTTTGAGTTTATAGAAAAATATTTGGCAATTTTATAGTTCACTGTGATTTGTTAAATTTTAAAAGTAAGAACATCTATAAATACATTGAGCTGTTTAGTTTAATAGATACTATTTTATCGAAAAGCGTTTATCGAATCAATTAAAGCATTTTTTAATCAAATAAATATTTTATTAATCCAAAAAGACTGTTTATTGAATGAAAGAACACTAGTTGCACATTGTTGTGCAATGTTAATAGTATGTAGGCTATATCCTCTATGAATCCAACATCAAATCCGGTTATAAAAGAAAACACGGAATCGTCAAGAGAGTGGACAAATGGACGATATTTCTAAATCAATTGGAACTGGCACCACTCTGCCACCAAATGAAAGCATCATAACAATTGGCACCAACCTGACGTCTACGGAAAGCGCTCTACAAACTTTAAGTACAGATCCAGCATTGTGGCTAAGAATTTTAGGAGATCCCGAAAGACTTTTTTTTAGTAAGGCAGGGTCCACCTTAGCCATTGTATAATTACAAATTTCCTTTCGATGACACTGGTCGAAAATTTAGCGCAAATTACACGAATTTTAAGCAATGGAGAGTAAGTTGTAAGAGACTGGTTAGTGTACTCTATCTATTTCACAAAACTTCGTATACTGCTTTTGCTGCAAAATTTTCGGCTGTGTGGTTAGTTCCCTTTCAAAAGAGGGTTTTAAAAGTTGGAAGCACCTCGTTGAAACTTTAAAAGCCATGAAATTTCTAAAAATCAAATTCAGGCCCAAAAATCATGGGTAGAAATGAGCCAAAGGTTAAAGTGTTGTAAAACTATAGATGCGGCTGCTCAAAGAATTATTAATGCTGAAACAAACCATTGGTACGAGGTAATTCTAATAATCGTAGCAATAACTAAAATTCTTGTTAAAAGTTGTCTGGCTTTTCAAGGTGCAAGAGACAAGCTGTTTGAACATAATAACGGTAACTTCTTAAAAATAGTTGAGCTGCTATCTGAATTTGATCCCATTATGGAAGAATACATCCGTGGAGTGCTCAAAAAAGAGGAGACTAAAACTCACTATCTCGGGAAAAATATATAAAACGAGATAATAGACCTGCTGCATCAAAGTGTGAAATCCCATATTATTGATAAAATAAAAAAAGCCAAATACTATTCCATAACTTTAGATTGCACTCCTGACTTTAGTAAGGTGAAGCAAATGACTCTTGTAATCCGATATGTTTCAATCAATAAATCTGATTCCAATGAGGTTGAAATAAAAATTAATGAAAGCTTTTTGGGCTTCCTTCCAGTTGAAAGGTCCACAGGGAAACAAATGTCTGAAATTATAATTGGAGAACTTAATGATCTGGGTTTAAATTTGCAGGATATTAGAGGGCAGGGATATGATACCGGGTCCAATATGAGGGGCGATAAAGGAGGAGTGCAATCTAGAATTAAAAAATTAAATTTGCGAGCATTCTACGTTCCGTGTAGTAGCCATTCTCTCAATCTAGTGGTTAATGATATGGCAAAAGCATCCTTGGAAGCCGCTAATTTCTTCAATATGGTCCAAAAAATATATTTTTTTTTTGCATCTACTTTTCGATGGGCAATACTTCTAAACATGTCCAAGGATTAACTTTGAAACTAGATGGGAGAGTAGGATAGGGGCCTTAAAGTCTTTACGATTTCATGTGGGAGATGTATACGACGCTTTGCTAAACATTTATGAAAACCAAGAAATTGATAATTTAATAAGAGACAAAGCCTCGGGTTTATTAAATTGTATTAAACAGTTTAAGTTTTTGTGTTCAATAGTTATTTGGTATAATATTAAACTGTATTAATCCAATAAGCAAACTGATGCAAACAAAAGATTTCGATCTAGCATCTGCACTTGATTTTTACAAAACTGGAAAAATTCTTTAAGGATCTTCGATCAGATAAGTCCTTCAATGAAACTATTATTGACACAAAAGAACTAACTGACGAAATTGACGTTGAGGCTAATTTTGAACCAATAATACCACGACACCGCGTAAGAAGAAAAAACCAACTTCTCATACAAAGCACGAGATGAACCCACAGATGATTTCATCGAAGATCCCAAAGAAAAAAATAAGATAGATTTTTTTTTATTTTACAATTGATCAAGCACTAAATACACTTCATGCTAGATTTGAACAACTTAGTCACCATAGTAACTATTTTCAATTCTTATATAATGTATACGATTTAAAAACCATGTATAAATAAACGCTATTAAAACATTGAAAGGATTTGGAAAGTATTTTAACTGATTGTGATTCTGTTGACATAAATAGGGTAGAATTAACAGAGGAAATTTCTGCGGTATCTCCGCTTTTGGGCAAAAGAAAGCCTAAGCAATGTACTAAAATTAATAGCAATGTTAAATTTTGCCCAAAACCTTAGTGTTGGTTTAAGAATATTGCGGACTATACCAATAACTGTAGCAAGTGTGGAAACGAGTTTCTCTAAACTAAAATTAATTAAGACATTTTTACGTTCAACTACCATGCAAAATCGTCTTAATGGTTTGGCCATTTTTGAAATTGCTGATCAAATAAACTTAAAAGAGGTAATGAAAAAGTGTGCAGAACTAAAAGTGAGAAAAAAAGTTTCTTGTGATTTTAGCGCAGTTGATGTTACTTTTGTTTAGTTCTTATAGGATATAAGTTTTTGTTATTTGATTGTGCAATTATACATTTATGTAATAGCATTAAAAATGCATGTGGTTAACAGTTTGTAACTAGGTACAGGTACTTCTTAATTTTTACTGTTTTATACTACTTGACTGTTAATTTTATGCTACATGTTTCTTTCTAAATATAAGTTTTTACTATAATTTAAAACCACTTGATTTTTATTTAAAATAAAAGATATATTTTTAAAAAGTATATGATTAAGGGGCGGCAATTTGTCTTTTTGTCCGGGGCGACGTAAACGCTAGAGCGGGCGCTGCACACACACACACACACACACACACACACACACACACACACACACACACACACACACACACACACACACACACACACACACTATGTAAAGGTTTTTGTGTACTGTAACACTATGTAATCCATAGATGCATTAGAAATGCCTCAGTGTTGCCTATTTTACATTATAACTGGCAATATCATGTAAAATGGCATTATCGGTGCTTGATATGGATTAGCAGATGTTGAATGCTGTACCTAGTTCAGGAAAAAAAATTGAGGCTGATGATCTGTTACAATGTTAATAACAAAGTATCATTTTTTTTAATTTACTTTTTTTATCTTTGTTGCTTTTTACCATACCGTTTGTTATTTACACTATTATATGAGACGTATCATACTAAGCTTCGAGGCCACTGCAGTATTGTCAGTGTTTGCAACAGACCCTCCCCTACCCGCCACTGTCTACGCATAACCAAGTGTAACGTGCGACAACGCTGGAGGGCGAGGGGCGGGGAAGAGCTGTTACTATTGCGTAACCTCGAAGCTTATTATGCTAAGTCCCGTACTACAAGCCTTTCAGATAGCATCCTCTAGTGTCCTATTTTCATGGGTTAAAAATCTCAAACTCATGTAGTAGCATTTTTGTCACTGTGATTTATGATCAGATTTATACTTATCTTTTTACCACAGATATTGCTAAATCAAATAATGTTTCTGTGCACATAGTTCTTAGACTGTCTTCTGATATATTACTGGTGTAGTGACTTTAACATATTTCTCTTTCATTATCTGGTTGTTTCTATTGATTTCATTAATTGCACATTAGTTTAAAAATTGTTTGCTCTTCCTTTAAATACTGTCAATTTAATAATTCAGTAACATGAGCATTATTATACAAATTGCTTCATGTCTTAGACTTGTCCCTTTATTTTTTGTCTATAGTCACTTTAAAATTCAAACCTACTTGTATAATATGCTTAATTTAACAACTGCTCACAGCTTATAATGCATAATTTCCTATAATTATTAGCCTAATCACTACATCCAGTGGCTAAGTGTAACAAAATAATTTTGGTAACCATAAAAATCCCAGTCAAAAGCAACCTCCTACTAAGATTGCTGACGTTCTTAATGAACCAGTAAAACTATGGTAAATAGAGATAATGCTATCTCTATCAGATAATAGCTAAGTGACTGTCACATTTCATTATACGTATAATTAGGCCTAAATGTAAAGAAAAAACTACAGTATTGTTATTAGTGTTGTTTACGAATCTCAATTAGAAAATACTGTTCGAAAAATATAAATTTTACTCGCATTTTTTGAATGATGACAAATCCGGATTACTGAAGGTATTACACAATCATTTCATATTTTCTTGTAAATGAGCTCCACTTGCCGCATCTTGAAGTTTGCAGAAATACGAGGGGGACCCAAAAGTAACGAGAATTTTTCTCTGGCAGTTGGTAGAACGCTAGTTCCGACTTCTCCCGCTAGGTGCCTTCACTAGACACCATTTTGTATCAGTTGCCCTAGCGGCATTGTTGTGGAAACATTAGCGTGGTCAGTGTGACTATTTTTTGTAAGCGCTGTTTCACGTTTTCGGTGATTTGTCAATGGCAGACATTAAATACCAACGTGCTAACATCAGGTTCCGTTTCCTGTTAGGGAAATCAGCAGCAGAAACTGTCGCAATGCTTCGGACGGCTTATGGGGATTAAGCTTTGAGCCAGGCAAGGATTTTGAGCCGACAAGAAAGCACACGCGGAATGAATTTTGCTGCAACACATTTCATCTTCAGATCTTCAGTCAAAATTCGTTGGCATGAACTCCAGGATATTCCAGTCATTTCCTCCAATTCATCAATTGTTCTACGACGATCAAACATGATCGCAACATGGATTTTTTCAATGTTTTCGTCCATTTTGGAAGTCGAGGGACGTCCCGGTCGTGGTTCATCTTCAATTGACATTTGACCACTTTTAAAACGAGAAAACCACTCATAAATCCTTGCCTGGCTCAAAGCTTCCTCCCCATAAGCCATCCGAAGCATTGCGACAGTTTCTGCTGCTGATTTCCCTAACAGGAAACAGAACCTGATGTTAGCACGTTGGTATTTAATGTCTGCCATTGACAAATCGCCGAAAACGTGAAACAGCGCTTACAAAAAATAGTCACACTGACCGCGCTAATGTTTCCACAACAATGCCGCTAAGGCAACTGATACAAAATGGTGTCTAGTGAAGGCACCTAGTGGGAGAAGTCGGAACTAGCGTTCTACCAACTGCCTGAGAAAAATTCTCGTTACTTTTGGGTCCCCCCTCGTATCTATTACCCTTTCCTTGAAAGTTCGGTCCATTGTGCACATAAATGTCAATTCTTTTTCAATGGCAAAGTAGCCAATTGTGATCTTTTATTTATCATAGCATTACAAGGTACATTTTGATCCTCTTCAGTGTACTCATTGAATGCTCAGTCGATGCCAATGTAACTGGAATACTCAGTACTAATTTCAGTAACCTTAATGTTTGTTCATACACACTATTGAGTTGATTCTCCACAATACATTCTAACAGTTTAACACACGGAAGTATTTTATCATCACTATTGTAGATGTTCAATAATTCATTGCGCAGTGTTACCCAGTCAAAGAATTTTGGGAACAAACATTTCAGCTTGTCAAACTGTAGTTGAGGAAAATTCCCCTGAAATTCAACAAACTTTTCCTCATTTAGAAGTTCTAGAAAAAATATATGTTCATATTCGCTGAATCAGGTGTCTAGTTGCACTGTTACAGAATCAAGAATTTCATAAGCAACGCGTTTATGCACTTCAGTTACACATTCCTGCAATACATTAGTGGAGTCAGCATTCATGTACCTACATTTTTTGTCCATACAGTTTTGCAGCACCTTATTTGAATGAAGTGCTGCGATATTTTCTTTTACTGTCCTGATTTCATTGATGCAGAGATTTACATCACTGCTAGATTTTGCCTGTAGCGTATTAAACAGATGTTCAGTAAATACAAAAATTCTATAATATATGCACAAGTAAAACATGAAAGATGTCAACTTTAAAATATTTAGGAGACAAATCGCAGCACTCACAGACTCAGGACCCCAGTCACCACACTCGATAATGTCAGAAACCACACAATATAGTTCTTTGTAATGTTCTTTGATTGTTGAAACTGCCCGCGAATGGTAATTCCAATGGGTTGATGTTGGGTGAGGAAGTTTAAATCCTTGTTCTCGGAGTAAATCAGATCAAGCAGCAGCTCTACTGAAGAAACTGTGAAATGCAGTTAAATTACAAATAAACAATTTAACTTCTTTATTATTTTTTGCACTGTGTAACAAGACCAAATTAAGTTGGTGAGCATAGCAATGCACAAGCATTGCCTGTGGACACTGTTGACAAACAAGAGTTTGTACTCCACCTTGACGACCAGCCACCACAGAAGCACTGTCATATGTTTGGCTTACTAATTTATTTTCAATGTTATATTCTTTCAAAACTGAAATGATTTTATTAGCCAACCCTTCTGCGCTCTTGTTGGAAGAAACATCAAAAAAGCCTAAAAAGCGTTCCTCAGTTTTCAAACCATGAACATATCGCACATTTATACTCAGTCCTCTTTAACAGATACGTCGGTTGTTTCGTCAGCTTGAATGGAAATAAAATTAGCCTTGTTTCATCACGAATTGTTTCATTAATAGCGATGGAAACAGACTCGATTAAACCATTCTGAATTTCAGAAGATGTGCCTTTAAATTCAGTGCTGGTTTCTATATGTTCCTTCATGAAAGACTCCTCAATTGCCAGTAAATTTTAAGTTTCTAAATAATTGCCCTTGTTGAGAGACTGCTCATTTTCCTTATGCCTACTAAAAGCTAACTCTTGTCTCCCTAATAACAAACAACATCTATCAAACAGCCTACTATCCTTCTATTTCATGCCACATTTTCATTGTGCTGTACTGCTTGAATTCTAGGCTTTTCGGACAAACAGTTTCAATTCTGTTACGACCTAGCATGTGAAACATCTCAACATTTTTCATATGAGTTTTACTACTATCATGTTTAGCGGCTTTAACTTCAAAATTTTTATAGCGCCTTCTCCAACTTTACTCCATGGTTCCTCTCCATTAAACATCAAACAATATCAGCAGTGCAGAGTTTTGTTTCGCTTACAACTAGAGAGACATCTATATTTACTACACCAAACTTTCTGACATTTTCCATCCTTCTGCGACAAATCTAAAGGTGGCCAAGATATTTTTGACATTAGCAATACCTTTTGATCCAAAGGTAACATACTGATTTTGTATTTTAACAAAAATTCTAGTGAATCAAAGTTGTCAAGATTTCATATCAAATACTTCTGTAATAGAACTGGTACTAACTGTATTCATTTTGCTGCATTAAATCAATTAAACAGTGCTTAAAACACTTAAAGGAAGACACTTAAAAATGTTTATTATTAAATAATTGGTATATAAATGATTATACATTTCTTAGTCTATAAGACTATATACAAAATTTAAAAAAATTTGTAAACTCAACAACAAAAAATATTCACTACGCGCGCATAATGAAACAAACACACGCAGCTGGGTGACAATTCTGTACTATTCAGTGAGGGGAGGCACGTCTTCTGATGTGATGTACTGGACACATTATTATGCTGCGATCGTCTCCCATTGTCTTCCACCAAAGCCCTCCTCACCTCCAGTCTTGTTAAAAAGACCCTGATACTCTGCATACAGTTGTTGCATCGCACAGCAAGGTTCCATGGATCTTGTGGTTGCATCGTGTCATGTTGGGTAATATTTAACTTCTTAAATTAGTTTTATACCCTGTCTGAGTATCTTACACAACTTAATTCATAAATAAAAATTAACTACTTTATAAATAAATTATTTGGAGAGACACTGTCTACCTTGTTTCCCCTAACGCTTCGCCACTTAATACATCTAATATATCACAGTCAATAGGAAATAATCATTTAATAATATTCTACACTGCTCACACAATTAGAATCTTGAGTCACTTCATTCCTGGTTAAAATCTGCAATATCTAAATCATTTGGACCATAGAAAACATGATTCCCAGTTGGGTTCACACAATTTCTTCCTTGCATTAAGGCTCTTTAGCTTTAAATTTCTTTTTGCATAACTATGCCAAATTATACCACAGGCAAATGATATGCTAATAATAATAAAAACACATTACTTCTGTACTGATGATGATGAGAGCACATTAGTTTACGTAAATAATAACATTACCAGTGTGAATTGGTTTTAAAGTTTAAAATATGTCCCAAATACAGAACTACTTGTCCGAACTAATTTTTTTTTAGCATCCTTATGTATTGAAAAAATATTGTTTCTTCATTTTGTATGAAGTTTCTATACATCAAATTTTTTTTACAACTTGAAAAATCTGATAAGAACAAAACCTCTGTAACAGAGAAAATGTTTGCTTAAGGTTTTAATTATCAAAATTAAACTGTACACTTCTGTGTAATGTTGATATTGTTTGTTTGTTTTTTTATGGCTTCTACCACAGATGCTTTTACTATGGTCCTATGTAGTGTAAATTTTATATGTCCACACATAATTTAATATACTTTGATTTCTGGTTACATGCTTCTTCTGTAGGCATCTCTTAAAAGAGATATTTATTATTCCCAACATCTAATTTAAAATCTAAATAACTTAGAAAGTTTGTTTCATATGTTTCAAATTTCAATTTACACTAAAGAGTTATAATTTGTTGATTTTATATTTGAATGTGATGATTTACAAATCTCTTCATTCCTTTAATAATAATCTCGTTTCTGAAGTACTGACAAAATCCTAAAACTTTTCCTAATTTTGAAAGGTGGATGATTGATTTGTAAGAGATTTAACATGTATGAATTGAAGAAAAATTTACCGGTAATACAAAACAAGAAATTAATTTTTAATATAAAAGACTTTTATGTTGTAATCATTTCCTAGGCTAACTTCTAAACAGAGAAAATTTTTTACAGCAAAGGAAAAGGGAAACCAACAATTACGCCAAAGTATTCAACTGCAAAAGTAGGCCAACGTAAAACACTTAGTAAAACGGACTGTTTGAAAGTTAATCAGCTTTATGGTTGTTTGGATAAATCAAGACATTCACAGAGGAAATACTACACACTTTGCTCATTTCTAGGCTTATAACTGTAACCAGTCCACATCTTCATAAGACTGCATAATGTCAGCTTCAGTATGGTAGCAATACTTTGCATTTTTGATAAATAGTGTAATGTACAATACATGACTATTGTAATGTACAATAAAATACTAATGTATTGATCTATTTCACAGATGTGTCTCCATGTAGCTGAAGAGACTGCATATTTGGTTATATTGAGAACAATTTGATTAGTTTAATAAAATAACTTGCTGAACTTCATGAATTGTATGTGCTGACGCACTTTTTTAATGTTTTACTCAGCGGTATGACCATGAGCATAAAGTATCATGATTCCACTTGATAAGTCAAAAGTCACAGGTTTTAATACAAAACCTGAATGGGTGGTCACATGGCAGCTTATTGAGTTAGCACTTATAAGGATAAGAGTCATAAGGTTAAATATTCAAAGAATTGTTTATACAAAAATGCTATACATAATATTCACCTCTTTTTCAGATCCATAATACTTTCAGTTTACTATGTTTTATGCTGAATAATTTGATGCTACATTGGGTTATCCAAAATATTAATCTCCAAAATAAAGTAGTACTGTCATGAAAAATCCATAAACATAAATCAACTTATATTAAAATGAAGAAGGTAATGTGATATATTGTATTTATTGTAACGTTCTTCACGTCTCTAGATGAAAAAATATATTTTTTAATAGTTTGTTTTAGTTACTTACTGGTTAGTCACATCTGTTTTATAAGGTTTGCTTACAACCTTTTTTAACAAAACCTAATTATAATAAACAATATAATTTAAGTGTAAGCAATCATATATATATACTAAAAAAGAAAGCTTGTTAAAATACTATGTTTAAATCAGAAGGCTAAATAAAAATTCTTCATTTGATGTATTTAGACCATTACATGACAAACAAGTAAACCTGGATTTCCCTGCATTTGATGACTATCCCAGTGCAGGGTCTAACCAACTTTTTTCACAGGCTTCAGTGTGTTTCACATGGTCACTGCACTACCAATTATGAAAAACAAAAGCGTTCATATAATCATATCACTTTTATTTAAATAATGTACAAAACTTAGTTTATTATACAACAATACATCTATTATACAGTATCTTATATACAAAAGTATTTTTCTAATTTTAATATATGCTAAAAACAACAAAAAATGTATAAGAAAAAAAAATGACTACCTACAGACAATACAAGGAGAGGTGGATTGATCATTAGGCCCATCACATTATTGTACAGATTCTATGTTTTTATATTTTCTTGTGTTAAAAGAACTCTTTCTTTATACAGTAAAACAAAAACTTCATAATCAGTTAACTATAGTAATAATACAAATGGTATTGCTTGCACATCATTACTGCTTACGTTTTGATAAATAAACAATAGAAAAAATTTGTTCAATATCTACACTGACTTGTGCGTGGTATGTTTCACTAAAATAATATTCTATACAGATATGTATGAATGCTGTACAATAACAATGTACAGTTTAAAAATATACATTCTTTACATAATGTTACAAATGAATGGCATACATCATTATACTACCATTTTTATAATACAAACATTAAATAAAAATCGTAGTACTAATAATAATAAAAACATTATGAGTATAAAACTTTATAAAAGAACACATCTATTAACTAGGAACTGTATATATAATACATTGTATACAATTACATCCTTTACATAAATAAATAATATCATGCTCAGCAATATGTTGAGCACTGCAGTATAAAGCTTTCAAGGATCAGCGTTTAATTATAACATATTCCTATGACATTCCTAATTGTATACAAATGTCATCAACTACACTGTAAAGCTCATTTTTAATGGACAATAAATAAATATAAAAAAGTCCATATACTAACATTTTATGGAAATGCCTTTTTACACATCCCTACTTACAACAAACACTTATAGTAATAAATTTAATTATTTAATTTGAAAGATAAAAATAATAAATCAATCTACAATCAGAAGCTCTGCCCAACTACTAAAAGGCAGTGCTACAGTTTTAAATTTTATCCAGATGAACATAACAAAGTAACCTAATCTACATTAATAATTATAACAGTAACAATATTATTACAGGATTTCCATGAAGAGAACATAACTTGACTAGATACTAAACATAAATAAAAGTATTTAGTAACTTACGTGACCTGGACAGATCATGCAAATAAAATATGTACACGAGTTGTTAATGTACATAATCTTTGTTAACATGTTTCACAATTATATAGAACTCAAACATATGACAAAATGTAACTTGGTAATACGGCTTAAAAAAGTTACAGGAATTGAAGAATCAATTTTTCCTGTATTCAGGAAGTGTTCTGAGTTTGTTCTGTACCCATTTTTAATTTAATCTAATTTTGTAACTTCATTTTTTGTTTTTGCCACTAATAGTTTACAATGATATACAAATGCGTGCTTACCCAAATGGATATAATGACACAGCACTACTTCATAAATACACTTTTCTTATACACTAGTTCCAAATAAGTAACATTAAGTACGTAGTTGGAAAAACATACAGATTTAATTATTCTCCTGCACTGTTCTATTTGTAACTTTTCATGCAATAACTGTACAGTAATCACAGTTAGCCCAAGAAATCTTAATCTTGGTTTCAGAATCTGTAAAGTGGCTTATTTTATAAAAAGGCATGTAATTAGAAGTATAGTTTTGCAAATACATTGACAAATAAAATGATATGAAACCAGGAAATATTATATTAGCGACACAAAACATTTTTTCATAATAATAATTAAATTCTTCAAAAATGACAATTAATCCATCAGCCACTCAAGTGATTTTCTGAGAATACTAAGTATTCTATTGCAGGAACAATTATCTTCCATTTTCAAAATTAGAAAGAGGTACAACAACTGAAACAAAGAAAAAACATGATAGCAAGTAAATTTACTTTATTCCACTATGCACGATGTAAAAATGTATTTTATTTCATTACTACTTTGCAAATACAGTAAAACCCCTATATAGTGCTCCTCAATGGTACATAAAAAAAAGTTTTGTCTTTTAATTGTCTAAAAAATGTATCCTTACTCTATATAATCATAGTTATAGAGTGTAAGCGTTTTTGAAGTCTCTGCTATTCAATTCAAATGTTAAAAGAACATTAATTAAAACCTCAAATATTGGGTAATTTTTTGTGAACACCCTACCATGTTAGTTGATTTTATAAACATCTTTTGTCTCATTATAAGTAACACAATTCTCTTACTTTTATGTTTTACAATCTGTCTAAGTCTACTTAGTTTATAATTCTCAGTTTCTCTATTTTATATTTTCATATACTAAACTCTAATTTATAGATTTTACAGTTTGCATTTACTTTACTTAATTTCCCCTGTAGTAAAGAGGTGTGCCTGTGATGTAACTTATTATAAAAAGGTTCTTCAACCATGTCATTTAATATCTACATAAATCATTTCAGTTAACTGGGACTGTAAGATACTGAAATTATTAAGTTGATCCCTAATGAAAATTCTGAATAACATTAAGTAGGAACTATACTCCTTTTTGTACTTTTTTGTAGAATCAATCTGCTGTAGGCATACTTTAAACTTATTAATATTCTTTAAGTTTTTAACAATTTCTTAACCTTTTATGAAGTATTCATAATTTTTAAATATTCATTAACAGATACTAAAATATCGGTATGGAGAACCATACATGACTTCCATGTTCTAAGATTTATATTTAAAATCATTTTCGAAATGAAATATTTCTATAGAAACTACTTCTTTCTACTTACTGCTTCCCTTAACCACAGTACTGTGGTCACTAACGTATACCACCTCACGTTAGCACACTCGATTTTCACTGATGATGGAAGTCGATGGCACTGCCGAAACGTCTGGTTTTGCAGAAAACATTGGTCTACAGCCAAACAGGCCGGGAAGGAATTTTAACAACAAACTACTTTGTTGCCGATAACGTAGTACATATATACAAAATTATCCCCTCCCCCTTCAACTATAATTTTCATTTATACAAAATTACCCCCACCCCGTTCAACTAGCCTCTTCATTTATAGATATTTCATCTACGTTTCTACAGTGGATTATTAAGATCTTCTTGTCAGGATACTTTATTTATCAAAATTAAGTACTTTACTCTTGTTACAACAAAAAATGTTTCAGGTAAACTACCCTTTCCCTGTAATCGATCTTCACCAAAATCAATAGGCCTTGAGTTCAGGGATGCATGCAAAACATTATTTGATTCTGTTTGAATGTGCGGCAGTTATCATTCGTCATAGAAAATATCGGTATGGAGAACCATACATGACTTCCATGTTCTAAGATTTATATTAAAAATTATTTACGAAATGAAATGTTTCCATAGAAACTACTTCTTTCCACTTATAGCTTCAGCCTTAACCACAGTACTGTGGTCACTAACGTACACCACCACATGTTATCGCACTCGATTTTCACTGATGATGGCAGTCGACGGCACTGCCGAAAATGTCTGGGTTTGCAGAAAACATTGGACTATGGCCAAACAGCCCGGGAAGGAATTTTAACAACAAACTAACACTTTGTTGCCGATAACGTAGCACACATAAAAATTATCCCCTCCCCTTCAACTATAATTTTTATTTATAGAAATTTACCCCCACCCTTTTCAACTAGCCTCTTCATTTATAGATATTTCATCTACGTTTCTACAGTGGATTATTAAGATCTTCTTATCAGGATACTTTATTTATCAAAATTAAGTACTTTACTCTTGTTACAACAAAAAATGTTTCATGTAAACTGCCCTTTCCCCGTACCGATCTTCACCAAAATCAATAGGTCTTCTACAACTCAGGTACATATGTTAAAAATTATTTGATTCCGTTTGAATGTACGGCAGTTATCGTTCGTCATGATTTCTCATGTTACAACATAACATGTTGCAGGTAAACTACCACTTTCCCTTAACCGATCTTCACCAAAATCAACAGGCCTCGAGTTCTCTACACTATAGGGACGTATGCAAAAAATTATTTGATTATGTTTGAATTTACGACAGTTATCGTTCATCATAGAAACAATTACTCTTGTTAAAACATTAAAGGTGGCAGCTAAACTACCCCTTTCCCTTAACCGATCTTCACCAAAATCAACAGACCTTGCATTCTCTATAATTCAGGAACGTATGCAAACAATTATTTTATTCTCTTTGAATTTACGGCAGTTATCGTTCGTCATAAAAAAAATTACCCTTGTTAAAACATACAATGTTGCAGGTAAACTACCCCTTTCCCTTAAACGATCTTCACCAAAATCAACAGACCTTGAGCTCTCTATAATTCAGGGAGGCATGAAAAAAATTGTTTGATTCTGTTTGAATTTACGGCAGTTATCATTTATCCGATCTTCACCAAAATCAACAGACCTTGAGTTCTCTATAATTCAGGGAGGCATGAAAAAAATTGTTTGATTCTGTTTGAATTTACGGCAGTTATCATTCGTCATAGAAAATATAACCCTTATTAAAACATAAAATGTTGCAGGTAAACTACCCTTTTCTCTTAACCAATCTTCACCAAAATCAATAGACCTTGAGTTCTCTATAATGCAGGAAGGTATGCAAAAAATTATTTTATTCTGTTTGAATTTACGGCAGTTATCATTCGTAATAGAAAAAATTAACCTTAATACATAAAACGTTGCAGGTAAACTACCCCTTTCTCTTAACTGATCTTCACCAAAATCAATAAGTCTTGAGTCCTCTACAATTCAGGGATGCATGCAAAGCGTTATTTGTTTCTGTTTGAATGTGCGGCAGTTATAGTTCGTCATAGAAACAATTACTCTTGTTAAAACATTAAAGGTGGCAGGTAAACTACCCCTTTCCCTTAACCGATCTTCACCAAAATCAATAGGCCTTCAGTTCTTTAAAATTCAGGAACGTATGCAAAAACTTATTTGATTCTGTTTGAATTTACGGCAGTTATCATTCGTCATAGAAAATATAACCCTTATTAAAACATGAAACGTTGCAGGTAAACTACCCCTTTCCCTTAACCGATCTTCACCAAAACAATAGGTCTTGAGACCTCTACAATTCAAGGCTGTATGCAAAACATTATTTGATTGTGTCTGAATTTGCGGCAGTTATCGTTTGCCATAGAAAATAATTACCCATGTTAAAACATAAAACATTGCTGGTAAACTACCCCTGTCCCTTAACTGATCTTCACCAAAAACAACAGGTCTTGAGAACTCTACAATTCAGGGCTGTATGCAAAAAATTATTTGATTCTGTTTGAATTTGTGGCTCTTATCGTTTCCCATAGAAAAAAAATCTACATACAGACAGACACACACAGACACTTTTCGAAAAATGACTTTTTTTCATGTTTTGAGGGTAGTACAATCAGAATCTGCAATTATCTCGAACACGATTTTGTTTGCCATCACCATACTTCCATTTCCTTATGGAACATGGAAGTAAAAATACCAGTGTTAAAACATAAAATGTTGCAGGTTAACTACCCCTTTCCCTTAACCGATCTTCACCAAAATGAACAGACCTTGAGTACTTAATAATAATTCAGGAACGTATGCAAAAAATTATTTGATTCTGATTGAATTTGCGGCTATCGTTTGCCATAGAAAAAAATCTACACACAGCCAGCCACAGACACTTTTCGAAAAATGACTTTTTTCATGTTTTGAGAGTAGTACAATCAGAATCTGCAATTATCTTGAACACGATTTTTTTTGCCATCACCATACTTCCATTTCCTTATGGAACATGGAAGTAAAATAATTGAATCTTAAAAATATTAATCAATATTACAGTTCAAATATGATTATGATAAATGCAAAAACATATATTATGATAGATAAAGATAAACTTTGCAAAAGTAATTATTAGTAGATCTATTAGGATACAGTTGTAATGCAAGTTTTAAAGACTTTTTTTTTGTAAGTAAGTGAACATAGTAACAAGGGTCTGCGTCAACTGAACAATGACATACGCAGGAGCTGTACCATATGTAGTTCGGACAACAGCACGTGAAATCCATTAGCAACAGGAAGGCAGAGTATTAGAAAGACAATACCTCTGTAATAGCAGCTGTTCGCTTAAGAGAATTGCGTGTGGCGAGCTGGACTATCAGAAAAACACGGGGGTAATGTATCACAGATGAATGACGAAGAAAAGCTGACAGGAAGACAATAACGAGGCGACACGAGAAATAATAAGCATGTGTGGAGCTTCACACCAAAACGCAGCGGTACATTGTTCACAATGAACGGAAGGGCTCGGACAGAAATTGTCTGAATAGCGACCATACGGGTGAGCAATTAACAAACTCCGGGACGCACAGTTTACCAGAATGGGTCACAGCTAAGAAAAAGCCTGCAGAGCAGATGTGGCAGTTGTAAGGAATACCAAGAAACGACCACACTGGCGTGGGAATGGAAAAGACGATGCTGGAAGACAATACGAGGATTGGTCATGGGTAAGCAGCGATACACATGTTGAACTAAAAGGCAGCTGCGAGGCCATGCAGCAATTAAAGAGAAATTTGCCTGAAAGGACTGAAAGGACCGGACGAAAGACAAAAGAGTGATGGACAAGCGTAAAATTTGATCATCCGCCTCAGACTATGGGTGGAGCCAACCAGGAGATGTAAGGGTAGGAAATCAAGAGGCCTATCAGAAACCAGAGTTTGGGAAGGCGTTTCTCCAAGAAGAGGTTGCTAGGGAGACAAGGTTGAAGAACGAATGAAAACTATGTCGGAAGACAAGCCATGGTGTTAAGGAGGAGTTTTCGTCAGAAAATAGATGAGAACCAATAGAAACGAAGAAGGTGGGAAGAAGAGTCTTGAGTAGAGAAGATAGTGGGATTCGAAATATAAAATTAGGTGTTTACCATGGTCTTAACTGTCTTAAGGGTCTTAACTGTCTGAACTGTCTTAAGGGTGGAAGTCTTCGTCAGAGGTTGAGTAAAAGTTTGAACCTTAGAAGAGTCGGAGTGGTAATAAACGTGCGAACGGTCAAGAGTCGTGAGACGGTAATGGAACTTAGTAGTTAATAGACATGTCGGAGTACCGCTTTGAAAATAGATTTATTTTTTTTTTTCTAGAATTGATATACTAACCAAGTAAGTACGGTCGGAAGTTTTGACGGAGTGTAAATGATAGACATAATGTTGAAATCGAGATAGTTACAGAGAGCCGGAAATATTAACTAATTACGGTAATTGTGTGAAAGATGAATATAACTGCTAACGCCCATTAAGCATAATCAAATGGCATGGTAATAAAGTTAGTCCGCGAAGGAACTGTGCTAAATAGAGTATCCAACAATCTGTATAAATTAATAAATTGTTAACGTACTAAGAATATGTAAATGAGACTTAAATAAAAACAATTCAGAGTTAAAGTGGCGTTATCAAATAACATGTGTTGAAATCACATGTTCCAATAACGAGAATTAACAAAAGAGCTATACGTGTCGGAGTGCAAGATAATAGGTGATGTGTAAAAGTGTCATCCACAAGATAATAGTGTCATCAACAAAGGCATCAGCGAGCCTGGAGAGAGAGAAGGAAGAGCATCGCAGATGAGCGCCGCAGAATTAATGGAATACTTACCAACAGTAACAAAATTCATGCATTACTAATGTTAATTAAAAACACTGTCTGTCTCTCTAAAAGAACTCACTAATGATATTTCAAGAAAATCATATCTAGTATCTATTCATGTTAAATTGGCATGAACAAGCTAAAGATAATTTTAGCTATATCCATGCAATTATGAATCCATTTGTTAAGAATACCTTAGTGTAGCGTAAAAATTTATAATTATGATTATTAATTTGGTTCATGTTATCCGGGCTGTTTGGCCGTGGTCCATGGTTTATTACAAAACCAAACGTTTCAGCAGCTCCAATGGCTGCCACCATCAGTGGTATAAAAATCCTGAACGTCGGGTGTTCACGTACAGGCCCACAGTACTGTGGTATAGGATGAAGCTGTCCTGCCATGCTACCTGTACTTATAAATTCAGCAAAATTAATTTGCTGAATTTATAAGTACAGGTAGCATGGCAGGACAGCTTCAACCTATACCACAATAAACACCCGACGTTCAGTATTTTTATACCACTGATGATGTCAGCCATTGGAGCTACTGAAACGTTTAGTTTTGTAATAAACCATGGACCACGGCCCAACAGCCCGGATAACATGAACCATATATCTGATACCGGCCGTAAAAGCCTGAGGAATATTTTATGATTATTAATGTTTAAATAAGTAACCCTGAGAAGGAGATTATAAGAGAGTGAGTAATGTTTGAATTAAATAATACTGATATTATAATGTGATGTTTCATATTGCAAGATGAACATTGCGTTTTATTTTAGATATCATGAAACTGAGATCCTTGGTAACAGATATAAATAAACTAAGTTAATATCGTAAATTTTGGTGTACGTTGTTACTTATTCAAAATCACTTAAGATGACCAATGATAGTAATTATGAAAGATTAAGTCAGTATATAGCATAAAAGAAATTAAAACGTCATTCAAATCATACATAATCAATTAACACCATATAAGTAATTGTGGTAACACACACAGTAAAATTGTTATATTTGGCACCACACGAAAGGTGGGGCAGTTTATCATTATATTTGGTGTACCTAATGAGTGGCGATGAGCCTCCTGGTGGTCTAGTGGCTAGCGCGGGCGCTTGATGCGCTCGTGGTCCCGGGTTCAATTCCCGGCGGAGGCTCCGTACGGGGTGCACTCAGCGTCATGAGGCCGAACTGAGTAGGCGCTGAGATAACAGCATCGCCTCCTGGCTGTGAATACTGCAACTAGCGGCTCGTGGTGCATTGTATTAGCCCTGCAACCATCACATTGCACACAACAGCCGCGCAGTACGCCTTGGTCCTTTCAGGGACTATTGAGCGGAGGTTTGACTTTTTTGACTTTTGAACGAGTGGCAATAATATTGTTATATGTCACATTTATATACAAATAATCAGTATAGTTGTACAATATCTTAATTAATTAATTAACCATTAATTAATAACACACAAACAAAGTTATTGTTGTATGTGACGCCCAAAAGCCGGGCAAAACAGAGTTAAAGTTATATTTGGCGTCCCAAACGCGGGACATTAAGTAATTAAGGTAACTTAACAGTACAAATTAAATTATCATTATATTTGATGCCCCATACTAGGAGCATAGCGAATAAAGTTATACAGTATTTAATTAAACTGTTTTATTAATTGCTACTCTACATTTACAAATTAAAAACAATACCTAAATGTGAAGTGTAGTAATGCTTCATACCAACTGACTACTAAATAATTACAAAAAACTTGAAAATTCTCATTTTAATATACAGTGAAATATCTATATATTGTTCCCATTACATTTGATTTTCCTTTTGGTCCCAGAATTCATCCCACTAAGACAATCCCACACTTGCAGTTCTTCATGGGGATTTTCATGTAGCAAAATGGCAAAAAAAATGGGCCATGATAACTTATACAAGAGTGGCCCACATTTGGCATGATTTCATCCCAGAGTACAAGGAATATGGAAGAGTCACATGCCTAATCCTTGTAGTGCAGAAGAAGAAGAAGAAGAAGAAGAGTACAAGGAATGAGGCCTGTTTTCAGGATTTCAAGATCGTCCACTTGAACATGCTACCAGGTCCATTCATTGGCTAATTTTTATGCTTGTGTGGTTACACTGGCAAGAAAAAATGCTGCGTCTTTGCTCTGGTAAATTAAATAGCAAATTAGAAGTTTTATGTCTGTTTACATTGTTAACACTGTATAATGTTTTATTAGACAGTGGCTGAATACAATCATGTGCACAATAAACTGGATGATGTCATACAGTATTATGTCTAATTGATGATTTGTAAGCCTATAAATATCTAGACTAAATTATTTTCTCAATTCACTCTACAACTACCCTGAGCTTTACAATCCTGTTGTCATTTTACTCCAAAGTTGTCTACCAATCATATCGATATCATTATGTTCGTTGTTCCCAAAACAAAAATAAAATGTTCTTTTGATAAAAGAACATTAGACAGATCATATCCCTATCCTTTTCTACCTTGCTAAGCACATTGACCATGAACACTGCAGTAACAAATACATTGGTAACAGCGTTTTGTCTTCCCTTTAATCATTCTCTCATTTATAAAACATATGATAAGCATTCTTATAAAGAATCATGTTATTTGAGTACTTCACTGTATCCTGTTTTGTGCTTTCTTGTGGCAGGTTATTGGGTACATTGAATAGACAGTGTTTAAGACAGTGACATTTAAAACAAATAATAAGCCTAGTTTTCCCTGTTGTAAAATTACTTTTTTTTTAATTCAAGGACAAAAGGCAGAAAAGGGAAGAGAGTAACTGTGCTAGTGCAGGAGCTCGTGTTTGATGTGTGGGTGTGTGGGGGTTAGAGGAGAGAGAGATTTATCAGGGATTTACAACGAAGCATCTTCTTTCACAATATAAAAGTCAACAACAGAAGTGAAAAGGGGTACCTCATGCTCTGGTGCGACAGCTACATATGAGCACATTTCACAAAGCCAATATGTAACCAATGCCACCAATGTCAGCCTTCTATTAGTGAAGGTTACCATGGCACTGGCTCACAGCGGGAAGCTATGACATAAATTATTTTTCACAACTTATCTCCTATTAGATCTATTTAAAGTAAAGCATAGACATTAGGCTTATACTTTCAACAGAACACCATTACTTTTAAAAATTAGACATTAACATTTAAAAATACTTATGTTTAAATTTCTGTTATTTCAATGCAGTTGCATTAGTAAAAAAATGCAGTATTGTCAATCAGAATATTAATCTACGTACCATTAGTAGACACCACTAGTAAAATGTGTAGTTGATTTTGTATCTATGTTTGCAAATATTAGTCTACCGACTGAAGTCTAATTCTTTTTACAGAATTCAATCTTCAAGAGCCTGCCTGCATCTGAGATTAATCAAATGCCTTGACGAAACCATACAAAATATGTAATTTTTAATGACTGACACATCTATAACAATACTAATTAACAATTCAAAATTGAATTGTAAATGCCTGTAAAAATTATTTTAGCATTTAAGCATCATTTTGGAGACAGGCCTATAGGTATTTTTTATAGCGAGCTAATAACCAGTTAAGGTGACAAGCTTGCTGTAATAAATCCTTATGGAATGAGTTATGTGACTGCTATATGAAATAACAGCTCCACAGTTTTAATATCCACCTCTAAATGTTATACAGTATAAATGATAATTATCATTGTCAAATTGCTAAATAATAATCTAAACCGAATTTACAAAAATGTTAACTTTATAAATCAATGAACTAAAAACTGAAGAATGGTTCCGCTAAGCTAAAATACTGCATCGGTTTTACAACAGCCACTTTCAACTACTGTTTGAATAAGGTAACAAACAGATGTAGTTTAGGGACTGCTACCAGTGCCTAGAATTTTACCATAGATTCAATAAGAATGTTTATTTTTAGCCAAGAGTGAGCTTTCTCTACCTATGAAACAGTGTTCAAGCAGAGCACTGACTCATAACGATACGGACAGAGATAAATAATGATTAGAATTTGAATACTGACAAATTTCTCTGGCTTTTGTATTCCAAAACATGAAATATGTGGTCACAAAAATCGTGCTAAATGCAGGTTAGTTGAGTGTTTTATTGAAGACTTTATAACGTTACTCTTATGGTGATTTTGACAGGTATTCACAAAATAAGTGTTAAATGTGAGATATCGCTATACCCAGATGTGCTATATGGGGGTTTCACTGTAGTATTCTTGATTAGAACATTAATCAAACTTATTATGCTTCCTTTAAATTACCTTTAACGTGGAGGACAATCTGGACATATATTAGATTGTGCGTAAGCACAAGAAACTTCACTACATGAACAACATGTATCACTGGCATGTGAACTGTAACTGTCTTCTTCCCAGCGGCCTTCATCTCCACCCTTCATTCCACACTCACTGTACTCTAAAAACATAATGACTGTTAAAACACTGTCTATTTATTTTCATAATCAAGAACTGCAGTATGTCAGTTTGTGGAATTCATAATTTTTTCATAATATTTTTCAATGCACATTCTCACTGCATTGTGACCTATGTAAATATGGGATATGTGGTGAAACATGAATACATAGATATACAGGATCTGGTAAATGTAGGTAAATAATTTTAAAACATATATTTACAATTAATACACAATAGATTGCAGATGGAAATAAAACAAGGTTACATCTAGTTTTTCAAAATTCTCAGTTGACACGTTACAAAGACATCTTAAGAGAAAACTTAGTAGCTCAATTCCAGAAGTGAAGTCTAAAAAGTATTTTCCAGGTTTAGCATGTTACTTTTGAAATGCAACATGAATTATTTTAATCGAATGAATGGTACTTGACTTTAATTAATGTGCAATTATTTTAGACACTTCTACGTAAAATCATAGAATTCTCATCAAAATGATGCTTAAAACAATTAAACACATAAATATGAAAGGCACTCTACATTTGGATACAGAAATATACTGGAACTACTATCACATACCATTAGTTTAACAAAATACATACATTTGTTTAATCCAACACAGATTTTATTTTTATAAATTTCAACTTATTAAACGTAAAAATAATCTTTAATCTGAATAACAATTTTTTAATGAACTTTCCTGAATTTGACCTCTCATTAAAGAGGGGTACAATTTTTAAATTCAAATCTGGACCTGATGTAAATTAAAACTTTACCAATTTATTGTTAACATTTGTCCATGGCTTATCTCTTAAAAATTTTAAAAAGTATACAGCATGTGATCAATGTTTAAATACACATATTTATAAGAAAGAAAATGGATTTCATTAACCAGCAAACTTTAATAGAAAAATAAACCCATAATATGAAGTAATGATATTAATACAGCATTGACATAAAAAAACCTGTTGTACTCTAGTCTTTCTGACAATGTACAATGCCAACAACATGTACAATGTCCTCAGCTCTGAAAGCTCACGTGCATCAATGTTTCAAAATTTTCAAAAACATACCATTCTTCTAAAAAATGTTTGTACATAACGAACCATTCACTTCGCTTGCTTTCAGTTGAACTTCAAACATAAGACTACTGTTAGGTGTTATTTGTGGTGGTGGGTGATAGTTGTACACGTAATGTCTGTGGAGGACAGATGGTTCGGCTATTACTGCTGACTGTCATCCACATACTCAAACATTCCAACCTTCACTAGGATTACTTCACTATGCCCTACATGGAACTTACGGCAAGCATCAAGAGTGGCTGAATTATATATTTGTTATTTCATCTTAACGTTTCTGTATAATATACTAAAACATGTTTGCTGGCATTTACCACTGGATCATTTCCTATTCTCAGGTCTTTTTTCAAAAGAAACCCTTAAACTCTTAATTCAACTATTTATCAGTTGTTATGAGTTTATTAGACTTCTTATTAATGAATGAATGGAAACCTACAGAAAGTGTCAGAAGAATAGTATAAATGAGAATACAGCTTATGTTATGTTGTGACGCGCAACATTAGCATTTAAACTGGGCTCTATATTAATATATGTGCTCCATACTTTACTGGTGTATGCTTCATGACCCCACGTGTTAACAAGGTAAAAAAGTGGTGTTTCTGTGCTCTGAACTTCTTGACTGACTTTGACTAGTTTCTTTGTCAAGTCAAAATGTCATGTTTATCTAAAGTTATCTTCTCTTCATTTCAGAGATTCTCCTATTTATAACCAACTACATTACACAATACAATTTTCTTGTCACATTCGTGGTCATTCAACTCATCTTTTGTGTTCTGGATGATTGGCCTGTGGCCTCTTTACTAATCTGTCATCATCTATCCTTCTGACATGATCATTCCAGAATTGTTGCCTTTCCCGTATCTAGTCCACTTCCGGTATATCCACCACATTACATGTTTCTTGAATATGACATTTATTATTTTATCTTGCTGTGTTCTACCTATCATTCTTCTCAATTACTTCTTTTCAGCAACTTGTATTTCTCTTCTAGTTGTCATGGTTTCTGGTCTTGCCTCTGCAAGATATATATGTAAAGGCCTCTGATATATGTCAAGATAGGCCACCCTATACTATTATATATCCTTGCTTTAATTTCTAATCTTAAAAATTTATTGTTCCAGCCAACATCAATCATACATCCTGGCACTCTTGTTTGCTTCTGTAATCTGACAGCTTATTTCCTTGCCTACTGAACCATAGCTTGTTACTGTTACCCCTTGCACAATAGTGAGTGCTTTAGCCTTAGCTGAAGAGGTCACTGTATTATGTTATTTACAAGGGTTGTTGAATTTGTATTTATTGCTATAAATACAGCATCATCAACATAGCAATAATGTTGAAATTAGTGTTATCCATTTATATTTCTTCATATCTTCTCCATTACCCTTATTGTCCTTGTCCCTTATTTTGTCCATTACCAAGTTAAAATGTAGGGGATTAAGTGAACCACCTTGTTGTATCATTTTTCCAGCCATGATCAGTTCTGATAGTTCCCCATTACATTCTATTATCATGCTGGTATTTGTATATACAAGCTGTGATAAAAAAAAACAAAGAGAATTCCTTAATTTCATGTGTTATACATTATCAATTTACCACTTATGTTAGTACCACTCTCCATAACGTACAGTCAACTGTTGGAAATATTAGGCACTTAGTTTGTGTTTAACAAGTGAACATGGATGACACATTTTAGCACACAAGCCAATATTTATATTTCTGAATTGATGGAACAAATACTTTGCATTACAGCTTAGCAACTCTTTCTGAAGCCCTGGCTGACAGCGCTAGCTCCGCGTCTGTGGGAAGGGAGTAATCCTACTTTGGAGTGAGAGAGAAGGCAATACGAAAGCGCTGTTGCCAAGTCAACAGTGAGTTACAGACATGCCAGTCACAGTCAAAATGCAGTTAATTATATAAGTAATAAATAAATATTAATAATAAAATAAAATAAAAAATAACAACCCCGTACCTTCACTATTCCAGAGCTTCAATTCCCGAGATTCCGCTAGCTACTGAATCGCTGCTGGAGTCATTTCCGTCCAACTCAGTACTGCTGTCCGAATCGCTGTCACTCTCATTGCCAAGTCAGATGATCAGCTGCTCCTGGACTTCATCCACCAAAGCATCGTTCACCCAATAACTAGACCACAGTTCATCCACATGCCCACATACTTTCTTCCATTCATCACCTGTTACACTGGCAAACGCTTCTTTGGTAAGCTGTTCTATGTCTGCATTTGACTGGGCCACATTATCCTCGGCGACTCTTCTTTTCATGGTACTCCAGATGTATTCTATGGGGTTTAAGTCGCAATGATACAGGGGTAATCTAGCAACTTCCAGCAGACTTCAGGAATTCGTCCACAGCGAACGTAGGAGTCGATTTTTTACGGTGTATAATGTCAAGTAATTCGCACTTCTTGGCGTCAAGTGGAAATTCTATGTTATTCTGTGACAGCCATGCCTTCATTTCTTCTTTTCTGCTGTTCGAAGTGGGTGGTTTATTTATCTGTTGGCTGTGATATGGTGCATTGTCCATAACAATTATAGAAGCCTCTGTAATGTTCGGCAGTAATTGCATTTTGAGCCACTTTGTGAAGTTCCACTGTTCATCTCGTCGTGATAATCCCCCGATTATGTTTTTGACTTGAACATGCAGAGTGCACCAGGGACAAAACCTTCCTCACTGCCAGCATGAACTATAATCCACCTTTGGCCGGCACTATAAGATGTTAAAACGCCATCCGTATCATCATCTTGCCAACACTTTTTAACTGTATAGGACAGATGGATGTAAGTTTCGTCGAGGTATATGACAGGTCTTTTCTTCTCCCCTAATTTGTCATTTGCCCGCAGACTTCTTAGGTAACACGATCGCTTGAACACAATGTCATTTCGTTCCATGAGAAGTTTCCTTTTGTTTTGACACTTCTTAAATAGAAAACCGATTGCATGCAATGTCTGTCTAAGATGTTCCTTGCTTCCTTCGTAATTTATAGCTTCTTGTAGAACCGTACGCTGTTTCCATAAGGTCGGAACTTGTTTCTTTACCGAATAAAACTCCTGTACTTTTCTACGGATGATACATTTGCTCATATCATCCAAAGCAATGCGTTTTCCAACATTTCGTTTCTTCCCGGGGGTGTTTAATTTCGTTCCACTCTCCTGGGACACTTTAAGTTCTCTTCTAAGTTTCTTAATGAAACTAACCGACTTGCCAGTTGCTTCAGCAGCTCTCTTTGTTGCTTGGGTAACTGGCAAGATAAACGAATTACTTTCTTTCTCAGCATCGCAGAAAGCTATAACACTCGCCACAATTTCTCTTCCCTGGCTATGAACGACTTTATTCTTGTCAGTGGACATTGTAATAAGAACACTTTCATGAACCAAATATTCCTTAATTATATTAAAAATATTGTTAAAGAAAATACACTTTCTATTACACTCGGTTTTAAGGCAGAGTAAGCAAGAATGCAATACAACTGACATCGTTGGAAACACATCAGCACGTCACACCCAGCGCCTGGCCTGCAGTGTTGTCAGACTGCCATAAATCAACACCAGAGCATGATGTAGCCACAAGAATGCCACAATGCTCGCCTTACGGACCTTTACCGTGGGACGACTTGGAATGGAATGAACATATTGTAGTATCTGTCAGCGTTGCATGAACAGCACATGAAACGAGCTCCTATTGGCTCGCGCGGCAACAAATAGAGTGGCTCGAGTAACATGTGGACTGGAAGGGCGAAGGGAGGCTCTTCAGCTTCGAATTTTGTCCGGGGACTCAGATAAAGTTGCCAGACTGTACATTCTGTGCTAAAAATAATACAATATTTTTTTATCAAGGGGTTTTTATAGCTTCTCCACATTATATTTATATTAGCTTCTTTCAACTTGTGTTAATATCATCCTCTGGTTCTATTTCACCAAGTGTGACTTTATCTTCCAATCTTTGCTAGTATAGATTCATAGTTGTTTCAACACTAAGTTGTTCAATTTTATACTTGCATTCGAATTTGAGTTCTGTTTTGTATTTACGTTCTGATACTACACAACACACACACACACACACAACAATGATCTTTCGAAGAACAGCACAGTCATCAAAAACAGAACAGACAACGCTACTAGTGGCAGCCTCTGATGAAGCTCGCAACAAGGAAAATCCAGTTAAGGCAATAAAGGTAAAAAATTTAAAAAATGTATCTAAATACTTTTGTTCTGCTACATAATTGTACTTATTAACTCTTCATAATATTGGACACATCGTGGACAACAAAATTCAAGAATTCAAAAACCACTGTTTATCCCAGATGAATACAACTAATAAAATTTTGATTATTGTACTTTACACTAGGCCTCCATAATTTTTATTCAGCATTTCTTAATACAAATATATGTAACCTCTGATACTACCTGTATATCTATATAAATGGCTGTGTATCTAGCAGGCTCAATGCTGTGTTAAAAATGTATGCATGCATACATAGTATTAACTCACCATGATGATGCCTGTGTTTTTCCACACTAAGGCTTGGCAGAGAAGACTGCACTCCTCTGTCCCTTGAATGACAACAACTTGGATGCCCATAATGTCTGTGGTCTTCCCTAATCATAAAATAATACAAGATTAATTAGCCATGAAATATGAACAAATTAATTAACCAGAACAGAGTGATGAAAAACACTTGTCTAAATGAAATACATGAACCACACACAAACACAGAATTATGAGTTTTCACTCTTGGACTAGTCGATTATATGGTGTA
The DNA here is from genome assembly GCA_034769895.1 of Magicicada septendecula. Classification (NCBI taxonomy): domain Eukaryota; kingdom Metazoa; phylum Arthropoda; class Insecta; order Hemiptera; family Cicadidae; genus Magicicada; species Magicicada septendecula. The sequence continues at coordinate 575,353,336 of CM068368.1, read as the reverse complement.
GTTGTTTGCATTATTATGAGATTTACCAAAGAGATTGGTTTACTCATTGCTTTTTCCTATGCAGACACATTTCTCTATTTTTCCTCATATATCCCCTTCCAAGAGGCCCTTTAAAACAGAGTCTTTAAGCAGAATTTACACCATATGTTGGCAACATTTCTGCTGTTAACACTTTCTGTGCCAAGCCAGAGTCTGCCTCAGGCTAGGTGTTTTAGTCAGCTGTGCCATGCCCATGTACAGCTCGAGCTGTCATTTTCGATCTTGTACAAAGTCCACTGGTTCCTGAATATGGCCGGAAAGTGTTTTGTTCACTTCTTTTGAATTTTATATTAATAGGTATACACAATGTTAGATCCAGATATATCCAGAATGTTAGACAGATTCAAATCCCAGATTGTTGGACATCAAAGAGAAAAGTTAACTTGATAGTGACCTGAATGTGAAGTTGTACTGTGTTTGCCTGACTGCTTCAGAGTTCACCACACAGTAACCACATATTATTATAACAACATACAACAACAATTTTTGCTCTATTTTCTTGTTAATATGTTATATGTAAACTAGTTATATTTGTCTGCATTGACAAAAGTGATTAATATTTACAATTTTTTTTTTCAATTTGTGAAAAACCAAACACTGGACTTTTGTTCAAAAATAGAAAACATGGTTTGGTTACAGTGACAGAAATGAATTATTTTGTATGAAGAAATGTACATGTTTAATAATGTTTTAAAGAGACAATGTTGACTGTTATTATGATGATTAGATCGTTAACATTGATTCAAGATTAACTAAGTTATGATTTTTTGAAGATGCTTAAAAATTCCAGGTTTTCTGGTATTAACAGCCTTGTAAAAGCCAGCACTGAAAATGTTAACATTTCTAAGTTTAAGCCAATGACAGAATGATTACAGAAATGTTACCCACAAAAATGTTGAAGCATGCCAAACTTCTACCTTGAAAAGTTAGTGCCAGTGGTAGCAATAATGTAATTGAGTTGTTGGCCGGAAATTTTCGCCAACAACTCATGGCTCGTGCATCACGACAATACACACCATACTCACTTGACCTTGCCCCAAATGACTTCTTTCTTTACCCGAAGATAAAAGAGGTTTTGAAAGGAAGATATTTTGATGACACTGAGGCATTAAGGCTAATACGATGGCAGCTCTTAAGGCCATTCCAAATAAAGAGTTCCAAAATTGCTTTGATGGATGGAGTAGGTACTGGATTTGGTGTATAGCTTCCCAAGGGGAGTACTTTGAAGTTAACCACACCAGTATTAGCAATAAGGTATGTTGCATATTTTCTAGAATGAGTCCATGAACTTAATTGTCAGACCTCGTAGGCCTATATCATTTTCATAGAACTTTTCTATAATCTGCCTGACAACACACAACTGATCAGAAGTACCTCTTTTCAGTCAGAAACCATATTGGTATTCCCCTAGACTTTTTTCTACCCACTGTTTAAGCCTTTCATTAATTATAGAGGTCAGTACTTTGTATGCAGTCCTGAGTAACATTATATCTCTATAACTGTTACAATCCAGTTTATTTCCCTTCTTACTTAAATGAAGACAGTAAGACTTTTCTCGCATAACAGTTACTTCACCTGCATATATTATTACTTTTTATTAAAAGTACTTACGAAACATTACAATACCGGTGTCTCTAATAAAATTATTAGTCACAATCTGTTCATTTAAATGGTACGACATTGTGTTGTGTTGAAACAAAAGTAGGTTCCAATACAGTGCAGTACTAATGGGATAAAATTAGTTATTATAAAAATAATTTTTTATATATAATAATATTAGTAAAAGTGAACAAAGAGGATGAATCAACAAGATATTTATAATACCGCCAGCACAGCGTATTACATCCACAAATATAGAAACATCAGAATTCAGATAACGAAAACATCCTTAAACATCGCATACAACAAAACATGCCGCAAACACAATATTATACCCACACATGCACAAATCATAATAAAAAATAACACACACGCCGCAATACAAACCAAACATAAAGCAGAAATATTACACAAAAAAGATACACTAAACAAAACGGCATACAACCTACACGTTAAACTCACACAAATATTACACCACATTGAATTAGAACACATAATACAATATACACGAAATATCATAGAGAAAATCCAATTAAGAACACAAGAAAGACACAACAGAAAAATCAATAACCTATTAACACGCAGAAACGAAAACATCCTTACACCGACACATAAGTTTCATGCACGTACTGTAAACACAACATTGACCCATTTCACTAATGCTGAAATAACCCTATTAGATAAAGGTCTAAAACACAATTTAGACATCATTCCAACTAATAACAACAGTAATAAAAAACATACACGTGACATAGTCCTTGATGCTGAAACAGCCATACAACACACGCATAACATAGACCAAGACACCATACGCCACGATATCAAACGTAAATTACAACACAAACAACAATATGAACATAAACAACACAGTAATGAGTTCCAATTACTAAAAAACATAAAACGTAAATTACAAGAACATAACCTAACCATACTCAAAGCGGACAAAGGCAATATTAATGTCATAATAGAAAAACAAACTTTAAACAACAAAATCGAAACATTTTTTTAATGAAAATAACATCACTAAATTAAATAAACATCCCACCCCAAATTATCACAAACAAATAAACAAAACCTTAAATAACACAAAACACATAGTATCACCTGACAACATCAAATATTTTAAACAAATTAAACCAAAAGCCCCTACACTTAATGCACTACCAAAATTACATAAACCAAATATTCCAATCAGACCACTTATAAACAACACACCTGCACACAAAATAGCTAGACACTTAGATAAATTAATCAGAAATAGCATAAATTTAACTAACAACACCACTGTCATAAATAATTTAGACCTAGTGAATAAAACTCAACATATCCATATACCTCATAATTCCACACTAGCTTCATTTGACATAACAAACCTATACACCAATGTTCCCATAAAAGAAACTTTAATTACATTAGAACAATTACTAAAATTAAACAACATACCTGAAACACGCATAAATGAGATCATAAATCTAACTAAAATTATAACAGATCAAAATTATTTCACACACAATAACATGTTTTACACACAAACAGATGGACTACCCATGGGCTCACCTATATCAGGTATACTAGCCGAAATATTTGTACACACCATAGAACAAGAACACATATTACACAATAACAAATATACTGATAAAATAATATATTGGCACAGGTATGTTGATGACATTATACTCCTATACAATGGCAACAAAAGACAAATAGAAAATTTCCACAAATATATTAACACTATACACCATAAATTAAAATTCACACTTGAAATAGAACTAAATAATAGTTTAAACTTCTTAGACCTCACAATCACCAAAACAAACAACACACACACATACAAAATATACAGGAAACCCACCACATCAGACATGGTCATACATAACTCATCCAACCACCCAACTCAACACAAACATGCAGCATTCAACTACATGCTTCATAGACTCACTTCAATACCCCTAAACACACATGATTACCAAGAAGAACTTAATACAATCAAATATATAGCAGTTAAAAATGGATACAACCCCGATTTGGTAAATAAAATACACAAACGCATCCTAAACACAAAAAATAAAAATAAAACACATCAGACCAACAACACACAACCCAGTAAGTACATAACACTTACATACTACAACTCCAATACACACAAAATTGCTAACACATTTAGAAATAGCCTACAGAACCAACAACACCATTAAGAAACATAAATTTTAACAAAGACACAGACACATACAGTAAAACAGGAGTTTATAAATTAAATTGTAATGATTGTAACCAATTCTACATCGGCCAGACGGGAAGATCTTTTTATTCCAGATTTTCAGAACATATAAAAGCCCTCACCACAAATTACATACATTTCACATTTGCCACACATTTACAAAATGAAAACCATAGTTACACAAACATAGAACACAACATGGAAATATTACATTACTTATCAAAAAGTAGAAAATTAAACACAGCTGAACAATTTGAAATATACAGATATCACACATTACAACCAAACAACATATTAAATGAACAAGTACATTACAGATCACATACACTATTTGATACATTGATCCAAACACAAAATTTGAACCTCAGCGCCAATTCCCCCCCATCATCAATTCCCACCACACACACTTATAGTCCATAATCGTTATTCTGCAACAATGACTTTCAGTATTTACTCACACTGAGGAAGAGGCACAACACCTTGAAACGTTTGTGAAAGTGAGAACAAAAGTAAGTTCATTTGTGAAAGTTTTTTTATATATAATAATATTATAAAAAGGAAAATGATTTTACAAATGTTAACTGGTCAGTCCATAAAACTAGTAGTTTAAGAAAAAATTTTATAATGAATTTGCTTACACAAAGTCATCGAAAGCAAAGTAGGCACACAAAGTCTTAAGTATCTTATGGTACCATAATTACTTTTTTCTTTTTCAGATATTCTCTGAATATAAGTTACAAGTTGATAAACTTATAAATATTTTAATATAAATTCAAAATTTTTTAGCAATAGTGCTGTTATGAACTCCTGTTTTGTTATATTACAAATTATTGTGGTGTTCATTTGCAGTCATATTGTACTGCCAGTCCAACTTCTTCACTTCTCACTAGCAATAGATGTTACAAAGAATTAGTAATACTATACCTATGTGGTGCTGGTGGATGATGTGAGCAGTCACCTCTCCTACAGCCACCAGAATTATGGTTGTATTTACAAGAACTGCCACCACTACTTCCAGTATGATATCCTGAAGGAAAACTTGGGACCTGAAAAACCATGGCCCATCAAATTATTACTTGCTTCTAAGCTTCTCACTTGAGGTCTATAATGGCAACTAAAAGAAACTAATCAGATAAACTTGTCATATTACTTGTTAGTATTGATCATTTCGATACAAACCATAAACATTAAATAATTTATCGGTTAAAAAGCGTTTTTACTGAATATGTTGTTACTGAATATGAAGTTAGAAAAAAACTACATCATTATGATCTGAAGTAGTAGAACATCCAAGGTATCTTTAATATGGTGGTTTTCCCTGCCTTCTATATACTACACCACTGATATCCCTAAGAGGGTCACTTGCCTTTAGGGATACTTTCCTATCTGCGTAGTGCCCCTTCCCAAAACTAAAAGGTGTTCAACAGAATCAAGAAGGGTAAAAGGGTAACACTTCTGCAGTTATAAAGAAGAGTAAGGGGAACTGAACTGAAAATATTTCGAGGTAAAATAAACCATTACCAGTAGTTTTCAAAGGAAACTGGAAAGAGAACAGAAGAGATGGAGAAGAAGATCAAAGACTGGAATAGATATGAATTCAGATGACAGTGGGTGTCTTGAGACCTACCACATGGCAGAACAACATATGATAACAATGACAATATATACAAAATACGAGGATCATTTGGAAAATAGGATTGAAAAATTGTACATAACTTCTACCCAGGTGACATGATCGAGATCGGATATGCGCGATATGTTTGTTAGTCTAGTTCATGGCAAGTCTAGTAAACACATAATTTAACGCTGCTTGGAGTGCATATATGGTAACATTATTTAAAACAGTAACCTCAATGAAAATACTGCCAAATATAAAGTCCATGTTGTGTTATGATTTTTGCATGAAAAAAATTAACTGTAGCTGAAATTCATCTTCAAATTACTGAGGTTGATAGTGAAAATGCGGTGAGAGGCAGTAAAGTGTGGAAATCGCCTGAGTTCCCTCATGGCCAAACATTTATGATGAAGACTTAGTAGTAGTAATTGATCTTCATTTGTCACTGAAGTAAGCTACTTTTGTAAAACAGATGTTTCTCAATAAGTGAGTTACCAGATACTGCCTGGAATTCTACAGTGTATTACCACACACAAGAAAAACTGAGGAGAGCAATACAGGATAATCAGCATGCCCTATTTTCTTTCAACGTCTTCCTGCTTCATGATATTGTGTGCTCACAAAGTGCCATGGCCACTCGTGTGAAACTTCAGATATTCAAGTGGAATATTTTTAATCATCCCCATCCCATGTACTGCAGAGACTTTCCGCCAAGTGACTTGCTATGCACTGAAACATTGTTTCTCTTCACAGAAGATCATAAATTATGATGGACTCAAAAGTACTGTGGAGGAGTGGTTGAAAAAAACAGGTGGTAAACTTCTTTGGAGAGGGGATACAAAAAGCTTGTTCCAAGCTATGACAAATGCTTATATAATAGTGGCAACTATGTGGAAAATTTAATTATTGGTAACAGTAATATTATCTGCTTGCAATAACATTTTGTTTAACAGACACTGGACTTCCTTTCCCAATGGGCCTTGTATGTGCATTATAATAAAGTGTTTGTTATTGAATAAATCCTAAGCTACAAAGTGCTGATTAATTATACTTGCATTACTACAACTTAATAAAAACTCCTGAATGGATGTGAATGACTTCAAAATTTCTTTCTTGCATAAAAAAATTGGTTCCCTTTGTACCTCAATATATACGTTTTACTGTGTACAACAGTTTTTATTCACAAATAGCTCATAGCTCAGTCATATGCTCATACTAGCCATACTAAAATCATTATACTTCATGACACAGCAGTAACAAACTTAGATTTAGCTAAGTTTAATCACAAGTCAAAAGTTTCCTGATCCAGTCCAGTTTACAGAACCATATAGTAACACAGAAAGAAGCTGCCAGTATGCCATATTCAACAAGTGTTATTTTATTTACATTTTTGCATTTATCAAGTGCCACCTAACTGTGTCATACATACATATAAACCTGTACGGAACCATTTGTATGTTTTTTCAAATTCCAGATTATGGAAACAGCTAACCAGCTTTAGTAAGCTCCTAAAACTGTCTTTCTTTGTCTTAGAGAAACCTCATATATTTTCTACGTAAATTGTAAAAAGAGTGAAATGCAAGTGTGTTTACAAGTGGAACCAATATTACTTTAATCTCATTTTTTAGTGTTCAATAAACTGGAACTGGGACTAAATTAGTAATAAATTTAAAATAGCAGTTTCCTTTTTTTTATTTTTTCATATCGGCCATCTAAGGACCACATGCCAATTTCAATTTTTTACTCTGTGTTCTTTCCTTTTTTTCCAATATTCTTTCATCTTCTCACTGTGTCTCTTCTTCCTGTCTTCAGTCCACTTTGAACCTGCGTTTTTCTCTCTCCTACCCTGGACTCCCTCCATTTTTAACACTTTGCCCAAAAAACTTCTCCTTCAGTTGCTTCTTCTGCATGTATATTATTTTTTTCTAAATACTTTTGGACTTCTTTAATCCAACTTGATGTTGACTTCTTCCCCCACAGATATTTGAAGATTTGCTTTGTCAACCTACTGTCTTCCATTCTATATAAATGTCCAAAATATAATAGTCATATTTTTCTCATTGTTTCTGTTATATTCTCTATATTTTGATATATTTCAACATTACTTCTTAATTTCTAACCTTCTGAAGTTTTTCGTGGGCCTAATATTTTCCTAATAATTCGTCTTTCCAATATTTCTAGTTTGTTTAAATTGTAATTCAATGCTAGACATTCACTTGCATATAGGCATTCTGGCTTCACTACCATACTGTAATACCTTATTTTTGCATTTTTAGATATGCACTTTTTATTGTAAATATCTTTAGTTATACCATATGCCCTTTCCATCTTATGAATCCTTTCTTCTATAGCAGATTTTTCCAAGCTGAATTATCTCTCCTAGATACTTAAATTTCCGAACCCTCTCTATTCGACCAATATCTGTTACCAGGAATTTTGGTGCATTTTTAATGTTTGTGAGAAATTTGTTTTTTTTCTGCAGAAATTCTTAAGCCTGTTCTACTGGCTATGTCCTCTAAAAAATTAACTTGTGTTACTGCAGATGTCAGATGTTCAGAAAGTATAGCAAAGTCTTCTGCGAATGCCAAACAGTTTATTTCATATACGTTTGTTCCTTCTCCCCAACATGATTGGTGATATCTTGCATTCCTTTAATTTTTCATTCAAAATTCTCACTCCTTTCTCCAGGACACAAAGAATTGGGGATAAACCATCACGCTGTCTTACACCTGTATTTCTTTTGAATGGTCGAGATATTTCTCCCATGAATTTTACTTTTGAGACTGTGTCCGTAAAGGTTTCACGGATTAGATTTGCCAATTTAGATTTAACACCAACTTCTTGGATTAGTTTATCTATAGTTTCTCTATCAACAGAATCAAAGGCCTTTTTGAAATCAACAAATGTTACTACGATCTCCTTTGAATTCAGTAGCCTGTGACGGATTATTGACTTCAGAGTGAATATTTGTTCTGGACAGAATCTGCCCTTCCTAAAACCACCCTGATATTGCTATCCAATGTTTTTTCTACTCTCTTCAATAGAATCTTTGAAAATATTTTATATGCAACTGGAAGTAAAGATAGTCCTCTGTAGTTATTAACCTCTTGCTTATCACCCTTCTTATGCAGTGGATGTATTAAGGCCACCTTCCATTCTTTTGGGATTTTTCTGTTTTCCAAATTTCTTCAAAAATTAATTGTAGATAATTTTTCATCTTTGGTAGAGACCATTTCAAAAGTTCAGTTGATATGGAGTCTTCTCCACTAGCTTTATTGTTTTGCAAAATTTTAATTACTTCTTCAATTTCTTCGATAGTCGGAGGTGTATCTTTTTCTAAATTTTCATAAATGTCTGACAATTCTAACTTCTGAATCGGTTCCGGGCAATTTAAAAGTTGATGAAAATATTTTGCAAGTATTTCAAAATTTTCTGCATTGCTTAGGCCAGTTCTATCACTTTCATTTTTAAAACAAACACTTGGTGTTTGGTAACCCTTTAGTTTACTTTTAAAAGTCTGATAGAGATCTCAACAATTATTTTTTATAAAACTTTCCTGCATTTCAACAAGTCTTAATTTTTCAAAAGGTCTTTTAGTTCCCCTTATTATCCTTGCTGCTTCTTTTCTTTGTTGCTTAAATTGCTTGTAGTGTTCAGGTTTCCCTGAGCATTTCCACTTTTTCCATTTTTTTGCTCTCTCTGCTAATGCTTCTTCACACAATTCATTCCACCATACTTGCCTTTTATTTTTATCTAAACCAAATGTTACCTTTGCTGCATTATTGATTTCTGTAGATAACTCTTGCCAGTTACCATGCTTAACTATTTTAATTTCTTCTTGATAATTTCTTATTGATTCTTCCGTTATGGCAAGTCTCTCTGTATTATACTTTAATAGCTTTTGTAATTTTCGATGAAGTTTATTAGGTAGGAGTTTGAGTTTAATTTTAGACAAGTAGTGATCAGAATCAAATTCGCCATTTCTTATTACTTTCACATTCATAATTTCCTTTATATTTCTTCGAGAAATAGCTACATGATCTAACTGAAATTCTCCTAGTTTCCTTTTTTATTTTTCATAAAGTTTAGAAGGGAGTTTGTCAGTAAAATGACATCTTACATGTTGAAACATTTTTAATCTATACTACGAGGGACTACATAAATTGTAGCCAGTACAGATAAACTACCCACGCAGAGTGCTACAGACACTATCCACAACATTATCTGCATTATCATGATAAGAAGTATGATGTCATAGTTTTTATAAACAATACATAGCAGACTGATATTAGTTTAATTAATGATCACTGCACTTACAGGAGGTGGAAGCTCATGTGGTGGTGGTTGCCTATGACATGGTTCAGGGTGGTGCTTTCCCTCCCAGTTAGAATATGGGTTTCCATTTCGCATAGGCGGAATAGGGGGTCCAGGAGTTCCTTCCCTGGAAGAAAAACTACCAAGACTTCGTTTTGACATCTGCGGGCTGCCACAGGTTACAGTATCCTATGAACAAAGTATAATGTTATAAATTCAAAACTGTAATGTCCGACAAAGCGGCAAGATTGTACCCAAAATAAAAGAAATTAGATTTTTTTCAGTAATATAAAAATGTAAAATTTGGAGTAACATAACAGAAAGTGAAAATAATAAAAATCATAAGAAGTAGTACATTACAAAGGAATTTACATATTCAATAAAAGTATTTTCTGTTTACAGATAAATATATTGAAATCGATAGTTTTTACAGACTTGTCAGCCCTTGATAAATGATCATTTATATATTTAGAAAAAAGTAAATAACTCTTGTATATTTCACATACTGTTATTACTATAATACATTTGTTATTTTAAAACCACTTTGGTTAAATAGCTGTTTTAAGCAGAAACACCCTTATCGTTGTCCAACAAATGGGTCTCATGCAGGGCCCCATTTTCATTTACCAAGAAAAAAAAATGGTGAAAGAAAGAGAATGAGAAAGCGAGTGAGAGAATTTTTTATTTTCAGTTATTTTTATTTTGTTTCTTAAACTTCCATTATAACTTTTTATATTGGCTATTAAATTTATATTTACTTAGTCATATATCAGCACCAAATTAATAGTAACTCTCAAAACATAACTACTGAAGCCATAGGTGTGAAATTAACTCATACAAATTACAAGACAATAAGCATCACAATAGCTTATAGTGTGAGGCATGGAACGAGCGACTTCATTGTGTTTGGTATGTACCGAAAGAGTAGATAAACTGTTAAGACTTCATTACATTACAGACAATTTTACTGAGTCATAAATGATTACAGAAATGTTGATAATAAGATTATTAATTTTCATACTACTTTTTTAAAATTGTTTTTCCAGCTAGGTTTGCACACAGCCCTTTGCCTTCCCTGAGCAACTCTGATGTTAAGTATAGATTACTTATATACTTACTTTATTTATACAACTTAATAATAACACTGAGCTGATATTTAATATTCTAAAGTATATTTATATAAATTACAGTTGAAAATATTGCTTAACTGAAATATAACATTTGATGACCCGATAAAATTGTCAAAAATATCACGTATTTTATTATATTTTAGAAATACTTAAGAACTAATATTTATGAAAAGAAATTAAAAAAGGGAAAACATAAAATACACAAGTGAACATTATCAAAAGCATATACATTCTCTAAGAATCATATTTGTACTTGACTTTTTCACATACAAACATCTGTATAGAGTAAACAAACCCAAACAAGGTTTATTATTACTTAGTGTTACCACATGGCAAATGAATACACATTCACATACCTGCATAAATGGTCTTGCTGGAGGTGGGTGCTGTGGAGGAGGAGGTGATCGAAACTCACCCCAACTTGTTGCTGTGGTGCCTTCTCCTGAACTAGAACTTTGGTGTCGATCATTGTAGTTATCTGCGGTACATAAAAATAATATGATATACTGTAATGAACTCAACCAAATCATAGCTACATGGAAAATGACATTTCCTACTCATAAACTTATCACTCTAGGCTTCCAAATATATTTCTGTTACATATACATACTCAGTACATAACACACTCACCGCAAGTCATATTCCGACTGTTTGCATTGTGTTCCTGTCTAGTCCAAGAATCTCCAGAATTTGATGTCTTTGTTTCTGATGAGGAACTCATTGCCACAGGAACAATCAGTGGTCCTGTCTCCTACAACAGTGGTCATTTTTATAAAATTATACTGTTAATGATATTTGCTTTTAAGGTAATATGAATATATTTTGTTTGAAAATGTTTAAAATACTGATGTGAAGGTTCCAGAAAGTACTCACAACATTTTATGGGTTATTCAATGTGCCAACTTGCATGATGGCAAAACTATTATCAGTCTTTTTGGTTTTCAGTACTATCTGTTGTGTGTACTACACACATGGTGTTCCAAGAAGAGAGGACACAATTTTGAAAGATTATAGATAAGAAAAAAATGCTGTATAAAAATAGGTAGGAATTTCTTCCTTTTTGAGTTTGCTACCTTTGGATTGAGAAAAATTCACTCAAATTTCTGTTCCAAAGGAAAAATACTCCAATATAAAATTATAATATAAATACCTGGAATTCAAATTATTGGGCAAAATTAGTGGTGCCACATGTTGTTCAACCTGAAATATACAAAAATGGTTCCCAGAATTGGAGATGAAGAACACAATACACTTTTAGGTATCCCATATCCATACATTTTGTTAAATTACTAATAAATAAAAAAAAAACTGTACAGTAAAATTTGTAGAGAATTTAATTCTGAGAAAATTGATGTGAATAATTAGTTCAAAACTAAGAAATTTTGGGAAATTCAGCTACAGTTAAAAATTCTGTCTGAAATATTAAGATTTTAAAAAACAGCTGTTTTACTTAGAAAGAGTAGATAAACTTTTGAAACTTCACTACACTTCACTGAGACAACAATTTTATTTGCAACACATCTGATAATTTGACTTCTTTGTGTTTCTAAATTTTAATTTAATTGTGTTCATTAGAATATTTTCTTCTTACTTTTAGCTTTTAATCAACTATGAAATAGTGTCTTTCCTTCTGGAACACACAGTATATTATATATTTTCTAAATGCTGTATATTCATGAAATATTCATCCATTGTTATAACCACCAGGAAGGTGAATATACGAAAAATTTATGATTCTTCATATTTGTATATGTCATCAGCAATAGTACCATTTATATCTTTAACATACTTCGATGTGGTAATCAGCACCCACCTAACAGTATGATTAAAAACAAATATAATCAAAATACTTACACTAGTTTCACTCCTGTTGTTTGGAACCATAGTATTGACAAGAATAGTTGTAGCGTAAGGAGTTGGATTGGAAAGTAACATGTCCTTTCGAGTATTGTAAAAACTTGACATATTCTGCGTGTCAACTTCAGCATAATCACTATTGTCAGTCTGTGGATACGGATGTGGAGCCAGCAATTTGGAGTCAGCTTCTTTACAGTTGTTACCTTGAGGAACCTCTATCCACAATGCCTCTTTGACACCACCCATAAGGCTCAAATGGGACAAGTCATTTGTACTGACTACTGGCACTAAAAGGAAATATTATTAATCATTACTTGTGTAATGTAGGCCTACTATACAGAAACAGATTATTACACTACTATAGTATGTTATGCATGTGTGTACGTAAAGATATATTCACAGGTTACTCCTTCCTTCATTTCTCATTGGAGGGCATCAATAGAAAATATAATTCTTACTTTTAAATTCATTAAATTTGCATGTTAAAACTAAGTACTGTGCACATTAATTTAGCAGGTCAAAAGTAAGAGGGCTTAAGCCAGAATTTCAAAAATTATTAAAAGAGAACTAGACAATTATATTATGAAATGCTTGAAACAGGTAATCAACCATGTACCACAGGTGGCTGGGTGAGAAATTATAAGACCACAGATCAATAGATGAAGAATAAAGACATACAGTTGATTGTGTCAAAGAAGCCATTTGGGAAACCTTGAGTAAATACAAAGGAAAACTGTACTGGTGGGATCAGGAAATTGAGGGGAAAATAAATTGCAGAGAAAAATAAAGAAAGAAGAATAAATAAAAACAAAGAAAAAACAAGAATTTATAATACCCCAGGAAGTATAGACTGATTGCAGTCATTTGCTCTATTGGTTGCTTATACTCTTAAAGTATAAAATAGAAATAGGAACAAAAGGAAGTGAAGTGGAGGAGCAGTCGGACTTCCATATGGTAAGATAGATGGTGGACAATACCTTTAAATTCAACTTTGGAAGAGAATGCAGAGAAATCTGGGAACCCACTTGGCTCTTGTAGATTTGGAAAAGGTCTATGATAGTGCACCTCACTTACAGGAAGCAATGTCGTTGATAAGAATCAACTGGACACCCAGATAACAGAGAAGCTGATAATAACAGTGCTAGAAATAATGACATCAAATAAATGTTCAGTTGAACCAATAAATGTCAACAAGCGATTGAAGCAAGGATGTTCTTTGTTATCAGCTTTGCTTAAGATAAATGTCAAGGATTAAATTAGGAGATAAATGTTATTTAAATAAATCTTAATTTAAATTAAGATAAATGTATTTAAATTAGGAGAAAGCAGTGTGAATGAGTAGGAGCTGCAGATATGAAAGCACACTCTTTCCCCTTTTCTGCGTAGATGATTATATGGTTTTGGCAAAGAACGCAGACAATCTTACCAACAGCTAAGATCCAGAAATTGAATAGATTTTTATTAAAATGCCCACTTGAGCATCAATATGACAAAGTCAGAATATACAGTGGATAACAACGATGTAGACAACCTTCCCCTTAAATTTAAAACCACGCAAGGTATAGAGACATAAAAGTACCTCAGAGTGATATTCAGTAAAAATGGATAAACCAGAGAAGAAATTCAGGGAAAAGGTAAAAAGAGGAGGAAATGATCTAGCTGTTAAATTCATTCATGTGGAAAAGCAAAGAAGATAGCAATTCATGTATAAAGAAAGCAACAAAGAAGAGAATGTATAGCTCCAGGAAGTCAGACCAAATTGTCATCATGTAGATTGTGGCAGAGAAAAGTAGAACTTTGCAACTAGAAAGAAGATGGAACAGTGACATAAAGTAAGAGATGGGAGCAGGAAAAAAGTGACAATTCTGAAAGAAATTGACAGTAGCTGTATGGTTTGGCAATGTTAATGGATGTCAGATGTGAGATAGCCAAAGGAAATTTTAAAGTGTACCGTGTTAACAAAGGAGCAAGCATGGTAGCCAAACCATAACTGAAGAAGCAAGGTGTAAGATGCAAAGTTGGCACAGGACTTGTAACGACAGAAGGCAATGGAAGCTGGGTATGGAGAGAAGATGACAGTTGCAATAAATCCAGTGTGTGCGCGCGCATGTGTGTGTGTGTGTGTGTGGTTATTCATATAATCACAAAACCAAATTCTACTTGAATCCAACATCAAATTTATTTAAAAATATGAATATTATTTCTTGGTCATATTAGTTACAATATTTGTACAGTATCTTGAGTTTTGGTCTTACACAAAACAGTTTTCTTACAATGCTTTGAGATTATTCATCTCATACTGAAGACCTGTAACAATAAAATACAGGTATAACTTAACACTTCAGTTACAGTTGAGTACAGTGAAGTTACAATGTACAGTTGAAGTTATAATGTGGAAGTCTCGTGTAACATTATTTTGAACTTACAATATTTTCATATATTACATATTGGTGAGCAGACAATGAAACATTGTACAGCACTAAACACTGCTCTACACTATACTACACATTATACATTACACTTACATCAAGCCTTATAAAGTGAATAGTCACAGTTTGTGGTTTGAAACGGTCAACCCAACTGTAGCTAAGGAGTGGAATGGATTCAATTGAAGGGAGTTGGGATTGTTAACCTGTAAGGGTTTGGGAATTCCAAGGTTAGTCCTATTTGCTTTTCTGTGAACGAATTAATTTTGAAAAACATTTACTTATGGTCTCTATGCCTGATTTCTTATTACTGAAATATACTTTCTTCTACTGTAATTGTTTATAGAAATTGGCATTGAAAATCATTAATTTTCATATGAATTACTTTTGGTTTATGTGGTATTACTGTTTAAGTGGTCATGTAAGCAGCCACACTGTTGGGCACTGTTTATTTTATTTCTTATATTTCCTTGGTATATAATCTGTTTATTATAACATTTTTATTTAATTATATGTGCGCGTGCGCGCACACACACACACACACACACACACACACACTTAACTACCTAATTATTATTATACAGAACAATTAATTTGATCTGCAACTAATACTTACCACTCAAGTGGCCAAGTTCTTTTGTAAGGGTCTGCCTTCGCCTCAGATACATAGTGGCAGCAAATCCTATGATAAGCACAACTGCAGTGACTGCAAGGAGTAACACAAACCATATCTGTGATGGAGGTACAGTCGGATATGAACTGGGACCCATCGCACTGTGAGATAGAGTTACAGCTGGAGAATATGGTCCTCGTCCAACTTGGGTGGATGCTACCACTCTGGCAGTATACACAGCTCCTTGAGTCAAGTTGTTTAGAAGTATGGATGTCATAGAAGCATTCACTGACATGGTTCCAAGGACTGAATTCATTAAATCACGAATTTGAAGCTGGTAACAAAACATAAAACACAACAGTTTGTATCCCAGTTATATCATTGTATTGTGTCATCCTTATCATTCACCTCAGTATAGTCAATCAGATTTAATATTTAATTCAAGTGCATTATGAATACACAGAATGTATGAAAGGTGTTCACACCTGCCTTGCAGTTAAAATGTTTTGGTTCAATATCACTAGTACCATATTGGCCTGAATATAAGAAGGTCTCACCCATAAGACAACTACATTTTTTAAGGTGTTTTACAAGAAAAAAAGAGAGCCTACATATACGATGACCCTGAATTTTTTTGAGGAGTTCTATGAGAAAGAATGATCCAAATACCATACCTTGGGTTGAAACTAAATAAATATGGTTATTTTACATTAAAGGTGAAATTATAAGTAATAAAGTGCCTTATTGTTTTTAGTACCAGTCATCATCAGCGTTTTCTTGTTCTCAAAGTTCGTCTTCAGAACTACTATTGGAATCAGAATCATAACTGAAGTCTTTTCACAAAATGTCATCCTCACTCCCATCCATGTACTGTAGTGTCACCCATGGTAGCTGATTTATTAAGGAAATACACAAGGCCACATGTGGGGTGTTGTCATGCAGTCGGGCAGAAAATCTGTGCCCAAATCCAGCCAAACGGTTCATCAATTTCCCCTAAAAGGGGATTGGGGAAATGGACTTAAGTCATGTGGAAAATCTTTGAACAAATCTGGCCAAATCATTGTCAAACTCTCAGGTCAATGGAGTGGCGAGATGTCTAATGTCTTGTGGAAACTCTATGAACAAATTCTGCAAAACTAATTCGTTTGACTCCCTGGTAATTAAGGGAGAGTTGGTGTAGTGTTTTGTGCACAATCTTTACGGAATATGGTGAAACTGATTCAGCCAAGTCCCTTGTCATCATGTCTTGACCTTGAACTCAATACAACATGCACATCATACTAAATATGGTACACTTTTGCAGGTACAAACATGAAATGTTTTTATATGTTATGCAGGTACATTTTTATATATAAGACGGGTACAGTTTTCAAAAGGGCATTTTAAGGAAAAATCATTGTCTTATATTCGGGCCAATACAGTATTATAATTATGCCACAATTTAGAAGTCTGTAAAACTGGCCACAAATATATACTACTAACACATCAAATTAAATGGGTTTGTCTATGAATGATGTACAATACACTTAAAGGAGTGTCTCACAAACACTGTATCATCCTGCAGATACCTGCTAGCTGAAGACATTTGTCAATGTCTTAGTATTAATAAAACCAATTAAAGAACATGAGCAATAATCTACCACTGCACTGAAGGACTAAGTCTAAGGAATGTACATAGAAGACGTGGAATACTCATATAGTAATCAACATGAAAACAAACCTATGTATTGTAAATGGCACCATGTATGTGGGAGCACACTGGACATTCTGTATCACTTAAATCATAGAATATCATGGCTGCTTCTTCACAAAAAACAAATATATTTGTTTCTCACATTGCATATGGAATAGTTATAACCTGACTCAAGTACATTCCAACACTGCAGCCACATGCTATTTTATGGATTACACATCTGCATCGCCAATATCACTCACTATTCTCCATGAGTCAGAGGTATGTCATGATTAGTATGGAGACATCTGTCATACATGTGCAATATGCTACGTGCAGTGACTTACACTGCATTAGTATTAAGTATTCTGCACTAGTATTTAATGCTATGCAGAAACCCTTGGCCATGTCACTATACCACCATAGCTCAAAGACATTTCTGTATTTTTTATTATGGAAGAAAGATAATTAAATCTTTTATAATTATGTAATGATACATATATGTTACACAGATAAATGATTAAAAATTCATTATTATGGAGGTTGATAATCATTGACAATTATCTAAACTAAATTCTCTTATATTGTCAGTATCATTCATACATAAATAAAATAAAATTATTGTCTTTAGCACACAGAAATTAAATTGTTCATAATTGGTTTATACATGACTGATGTGACTTGATGGATGAATTTCACGCTTAGCTCCTTCTGCTTGAGTGCACTGATTCTAGTTGCAGAGATGTGGGTTCACTTAACTTTGCACACCTATTCATTAGATCCGAGACATATATTTAGTTAATTATTATCATCTCAGGGTTCATCTCTACAGGTTTAGTAACTAAATTACTCAAGTGTGCTAAACTTGCACTTATTGTAATCTTGAAGTGTTCTAACGTATACTTAAATTATAACTCACGATGAGGTATAACTTACCTAAGTGGACATCTTCCACTCACGCAGACAGCACTAACATTATCACAAGGACACAGACCGCACTAACACAGACAGACATGGACCCTTATTATCAATTATATTATTATTATCCCAATAATGCAGGATTTTAAACTGTCTGATCTCAAGACTGGTATTTAAAAATTATAAGAATGATTTTAAGTTCAACATGACACTGATTTGTGTTATACCTCACGTGGGGATCTCACACGGGAACACATCTGCTCTAGTTGACGCTTCATGAAGAACTCCCAGACCTCACTGCACAAATCCACTACCTGATTGAGTTACTGAAGGTTGCAATTGGTTGAAATTGCTTTCTATGTCATAGATAAAGATGTGATAATTAATAGTTCTGGTTAGGATTTGCAGAAAAAAATTAAATCATGTATGACTGTTATCTGCAAATTTTATGATCACATTAAAATATTCAAATATTTTGGTGACATGAATACATACCTGACAATGATGAGTAATCCCGATGATGACAGGACTCTTAACAATTGTTACAAAACACATGACACTGATTCTTGTTGGTTCCAAGTGAGTAATATAAATGATAATTATTGGAATACTGTAGTGGATTATGATGTTGTAATCTTTAATAGTTGTTGTATTGAAATAGGTAACATGATGGGATTACACCATACTGACCTGTGTATGTACAATATTACGCTGATTTATGATAATGGGGGGGGGGGAAATATTAAAATTATACACTTGATTATTGGATTCTCATGGTTGTTAATAATGGACTTACTTAATATAATAATTTAGGATATACTAATGGGATATCATAATGATTGTGCATTTTTTGTATATAAACTTGTAATGATTGTGTAAATGTGGTAGACAAATGGGATATATTACTATTGTGTATTTGATTACATATTTTTGTTGTGTATACATTTTTTATTCTTGTTAATTAGACAGCGTACTGAAGAAGGGAACTGGTAATTCTGACCAGTCTTACTAAATTTTGATTGTAAAGTGTACTTGTTTGGTAATGTTTATAATTTTGGTTGAGTAGCTGGCATACTGAATGCAGTCAACTGTAACTGAACTGATTTGGAATTGTTGAAGATTTGAATTTGGAATTGGTCATAAATGGTTAAAATTTGTAATGGGTTATTTTTTTCTGATTTGATACATTGCATATACGAGTATGTATTCGCTTTTGTAATTTGACATATGGGTATGATATAGTTGTTTGGTTAAACAATTTGTGTATTTCATGGATATTTACAAGAGAAGAAAAAAAATTGGGTACTACAAATAAGTTATATTTCTGTCTGGATAAAGCTTTATAGTACAGTTGATCAAATCAGTACTTTGGTCAATGCAAATCAGTGTTTCTAGGAGGAATTGAAATCAGTCCAGGGATATAGACCACTTAAAAGATATTTTACTTTTGTTGTTGCAGAATCCGTGTGAATCTGTGGGGGCGAACTTGTGCTGACTGGTTTGTCAGGACAGAGTTGTCAAGTGCCTGTCTGGCTTTACAGGATTGGAATCCTGATGAAGGAAGTCCAGTAAAGTCATATGGGTACAACCACAGCCACTGGATTAGGGGGTAAGTACCCAACATTAATCATGAAGTAAAGGATGTCTTGGTGCCATATCCTCTCTAATCCGCCTACGTTTAGGACAATGAGAGTATTTTATGTTTTTAGACATAAAACCTCTCATGGCCAGGGGGGGGGGCTTGTAATGGTACATTTCATTTAGAGTGTTGTAAACACAGATTTTCGTGGGTGAGAAACAACACTGAACTTTATGTGACTTTGACCTGGGAAGTGTGTAATTATTTGTCAGGTGTACATGCTCAAGAGTCAGTTTCGCAGGCTCAAGGAGTATTGCATCAGCCACAAGGAGTTCACATCTACTGATTTTCTCACAGGAGAGCTGGAAAAAACTGTTTTGCGTGGGAGCAGAATGATCCCTAGTATCAGTCGTAATCACTACATCGAAGAATACAGACACCAAAGACCGCCTCTCTTACAAAGGTGAGACTGTGTACAAAAATGTAAAATGGTGAATAATATTAGCAGTGTCTGGTGCGAGAATGTAATTATAAGTATTACAAACACTGTCAGCAGTGTGTACTTAAGTACAGCAACTCCGCCGGTACAAACTTAAGTGCGAGATATGGGCCACGTGTTGTGTGTGAGAGGACAGAGGATCTTGTTGGACAATACAACACCATAATAATTATACAACAAAAATACCGGTAATTGTAGAACAACATACAACACAATCGTGGACAATGAACAGATAAGTAACAAAAGTGGGGAAATTTTGGCTAAAGAAAAAAAATGTATATGAAATAAGCAATATTCGGGAATTATTATACACGTGTGTGTGTGTGTGTGTGTGGGAGGGAGGGAGGGAGGGAGGGAGGGAGGGAGGGAGGGAGGGAGGGAGGGAGGGAGGGAGGGAGGGAGAGAGAGAGAGAGAGAGGGAGAGGGAGAGGGAGAGGGAGAGGGAGAGGGAGAGGGAGAGGGAGAGAGAGAGAGAGAGAGAGAGAGAGAGAGAGAGAGAGAGAGAGAGAGAGAGAGAGAGAGAGAGAGAGAGAGAGAGAGAGGTACCAATTTAAATTGATTTCATTTTTATGTTATATTGATAAAATTAATGTTCTGTTTATAATGCAGTAAGGTTTTTTTAACATTCTTATATGTTGACGGTGTTTATTGTGTATTCTTATGGTGCTTATTGTGCAATCACATGTTTCTTATTATTATCTGAAACATTACAAACATGCATCAATTTCGGATAGTTGACACAGAGCTCTTCCACTATTTTCTTCATATACAATGTGGTATTGGTAATAAAAAGCAATACATTATCGTATTTAATACTCTTTGGTCACAACAAATGCATACTTTCACTAGAAACCCTAGCAACTGTAATATAATTTGCTGCTGACATTTCTTTACAAGCCATCACAAATAAAAGTTTGGAGACTATTTCATCATTTTTAAGCACCCTAGTAACTAAAGTTCACATTTTTCTTCCTGTCAAGTCCATAGTTTCATCAACCCTTACCCATATTTTCTCATTTTCACACACACAGCTCTGATATTTTCTAATGTTTCTTCATACCACTTTGGATTTTTTTTCTAAGCACTGGATTATTTACTTTGTGTAGAGCAATGTCTGTTTAATGAAAGCTCTGCACTAATCAGAATAAAGTTCTACAGTTATTGAGTAAATTGTATGTTTCTAAATTATGATTGTTTGTTAATACCAGTAGGGAGTGAAACATGTTACAAATAACTTTTAATAAATTACGTAGTGAACATCCCCTAATCTGTTTTAGTTATAGGTAATATATTTTACTTTGCTATATGTTGACTGCTGTAGGTATAAACAATTTATGTACCAATCTAATCAACAATTGTTGATTACTGTTTGTTTAATTTATTAAAATATCATTACATTTAGTAATTTAAATTGGAATATCGTATAAATTACGTTCTGTCATACTATAATTTGCTCGTTTTCTTAAAGATAATTGGAAGATGTAAACAAACTATCATAAGTCTTCACATATACAATGATACATACATATGCACGCACACACTCACATACACGAACACGTCCACCCAAATATTTAATTGTTCCGTTGTGTTTGACATTTCTTTTGTATTTCATACACAGGTCCTGAAGATGACAATAAACACTGTCGAAACGTCGACGCAAAATAGTTAAAATTTGTGTTATTTTTGACAGATCCTCACTAACCATCCACTAAAAAATTCATTGATTGATGGTCACTACAAATTTAAGGACTAATCAGAACAAAATTCATGATACATCATGAATCCTAAATGTGAGAGCGAGACTTGTTTTGAATTAGAATGTACAGCCACAGTGATATGTTTGTTGCCATATAGATCCTGCGTAACTTGTTTGTTGATCTGCTTTAATGAATTTTCATAAGGCCGGCAATATAGTATCTTTCCATCTGAGTTGAATATACTTTTAAATTCTTTAACATGCTGCTGAAACCAGGCACTTTCACTACATTTTACTTTCACCATTATAGAAAGCACAATATCCAATGTGACAAGGACACTTATCATGTAATACGAGAACCAGTGTACAAAGACAACAAATTAGGTACTTAGCTGCTTTAGTGCTTGCAAAATGAACAATCACCTCTCACCCTACATTGCGACTACAGCACTGTTTACAAAAAATAGAGTTAACAGCATTGTGTACACTATAAATTCTAGACAATTTTAATATAATTAACTTTTATTTTCCTTACATCATATCCAACAAGAACACCATTGTGATGTTGTGGTGGTGGTGGTAACCAATGTACAAACGCTGCTGTTGAGTTCACCCAACCCACTTCGATGCTTTCAGGAGGAGCTGATGGCACTATATAACAAAATTATGAATGTTTACAAACTAAATAAACTTAAAAACGCTTAATAACATATATATACTACATATTGTTTTGGTCAATGAGCTATATGTTTATCAATCAATTTGAAAATTATAATATTGCAATACTTTTTCATATGTACTTCTGAATAATTCAATTTTGTAATGAATTATTTTTAAATGTCAATCAAATAGGACATCATTTAGCATGACTAGTGTATAAAGTTTATTATAAGGAAAGTGACTAATTATATAGTGGTTTGAAGTAATGTTTAATTTAAACTTGTTATGGTTTACGATCTTGGCAAATTCTGTGTCAAGTGTACAGCATTTTCGCAGCATGATCCGTCCACTCTGTCGCATTGATGGATTGTGAAAAGTCATCATCATTATAATCATCATCAACCTCAAGGATTAGGCTCATCCTGAACCTGTTCTGGGACCCACTTCGATCTCGGCCATCTCTCTTCCCCACCGGTATATTCCACTAGCACTGGAATCCTGTCACCCACAATTCTTCCCAAATGTTCACATCACCTTCTTTTGTTGCTCCTTAGCTGTTCCAACAATGGGTCTACCCCCAGTTCCATCCTTATATCCACATTCTTCTTTCTATCAAGAATGGTACAAATGTGTTTTACTATTAAACTCCTGTCTCTCTTCAATTGTTATTTTTTAAAAAAGCATTTGTAAAAAGCGTCTACAAATAAAAATCAGTATAAAATAGGCTTTAAATGTAATAGATGTTTTAGAGAATGACTGAAACGTTACAAATAATATGCAACAAATCTAACACTGCACAAATTGTATCTTTAGGACACATAATAACTAAGATAAAGAAATTTCAGAAAATGTACATCTTCTTAGAAAATTAAAATAAAATATTAAAACTGCAGTAGCTCATTTAGGAATCATTCAAACTCCATTCTATTAAAATTTATTGGTGCTTCAACTTATGATTTTTGTAAAATTGTTCTTCAAACATAAGCTTCCCTCCCAAACACCGAAAAACTGTTTCTTTTTCTATTATTAAATAAGTAACATGAATGTTAAAAGTATTTATCTTCACTTCTGCAATTTTGAATTAAACCAGATTTTGTTTGACATTTGTTGCATTAAAATCAGACTAACTGGTCTTAAGATATTTTCTTTTAAACTCAAGTGCACGTACTTTCCGCATACATAATTGTATTTTATGCTACACTCACTTGTTGCACACACCACTAGTCACTGTGACACCGATTAGCGCTTTTGAACGTACCCGTTCATCATCAGATCGTAACTGCCACCGATCTGATGATGAACGGGTACGTTCGAAAGCGCTAATCGGTGTCACAGTGACTAGTGGTGTGTGCAACAAGTGAGTGTAGCATAAATTATTTAACCACTAATAAAATTTGTAGTTTAATTGTATTTTAGTCTATGTGCGTTTCTACATATGACTATGTAACTTTAAATCACTACTGTTATTTAAATTCAGCATTCGTAGAGTTTGTTCCTATGTCTATTTTTAATAAAACACCATTATTTTATTTAAATCCCGATTGCTTCCTTAATATGACATTTGTTGACCAATATTTATAATACCTTTCCTTACTCATGGTTTCTTCATAATAGTTATTTAACACTAGTTTGATTTTGTTTTAATTTTTAATATCTGTGGAAAGCCGTGAGTGATTAAGCTGCTATTAAGCTGTAAGCGATTTTATACATAAAAATTTGAAATTTAAAAAAAAGTAATTCGGTGTAAATAACCACATTTTACAAAACATATTAATTTTGGCCAATGGCCCAAAACATACCATATTAAGTCCCGTCAAGGGAAGTCATTGTTTTCACTGACTCCGGTCAGTCAATTTCATAAATCACCCCACCAATGGTTAATTATGTAATATGAAACAATAGTGGCATAATCTTAAAAATAAAAATGATGCATATTATTTATGATGATGATGATAAAAATAATCATAATACAATTTAGCCACTGGTACTTTGACTTTACTAAAGTACAGGACTTAGCATAATAAGCTTTGAGGTTACACAATAGTAACAGCTCTTCCCCGCCCCTTGCCCAACAGCGTTGTCGCACGTTACACTTGGTTATGCGTACGCAAAGGTGGGGAGGGCGGGGAGTGAAGCGACATGGCAATACCGAAGTCGCCTCGAAGCTTATTTTGATACGTCTCACATAATAACCAATTATGCCTATACAGTACAGTGTCTGTATAAAAAATAACCAATAATGTGTAAGTTATGTTGTCACTTAAATTTTATTCTTCACTAACATTTGTATCACAATCATCACTTTCACTGTCACTGTTTTCAGACAAATTTATTATGAAGTCTTCAATTACTTCATTCCTAGCCACTTCTCTATTAAAGTCATCCAGCATTATTTTCTCAACATGTTGGACACATTCCCAGTCTTGTGCAGTTATGCTTTCTAAAGCCTGATTTTCCACCTGAAGAATGTCTTTTATTTAAAATGTTAACTTGTCATTTTACTTCAATTTAACTTGCCATGTTAATTCAATTGGGGCTGTACTTGCAGTGGTATGGAGGGAAACAAATTATTTCATGTTCAGTTTAAAAGCCATTTCATCCAGTTCGTACACTTTTGGACTGCTATGTTCTTTCACTTTTGCTGCAAGTTAAAATCTGGTTTCACACTATGATAACATGTTTTTTAAACGTAACCACTTTAGATTTTTCTGGAGGACAAGTTAGAGGTTAATTTTTTGTACTGAATGACAGATATCATTGTCCATGATTATAATAGAAGGTTCTTCTAATAAATTAAGTACAGTGAAACCTTGATTTAATGCTCTTCTGCGGACTAAGCGCTTTATATCGAGGGTCGCTTTATATAAATGTTTCAAGTTTAACTTGAAAAATGTAAAGAAATTTATTAAAAAAAATTTGTTTACGTCATATGTAGTGTCTTGTTGACACTTGGCAACCTAAACTTCATAATTATTAGAATTAGTCTGGCATGATTTCTTCTAAGAATTCCTATAAAGCAGAGCTCGTTGCAAACCATGCTGTGTAAAAAAAATAAAAATAATATATGTTGTAAATCTAGAGAATCTGTTATTCTAAAACTTTTGAGAACTAAATTTAGGGATGAAAATATGAAAAATGAAGAAAAAACTTGCCAATGTTTATTCAGTATTCTTTAATTACAATAAATAAACAGTGTACAGAGAATAACAAAAGTGGCTTGAGCTTTATTCCACAGACTGTAGAAGAAGGTGGCTTTGAGATACTTTAAAAAGTTAAGATTGGATGGGTAAAAAAACATACGTGATTTGATGTGAAACATAAAACATATATGTGATTTGCTGCAACTGATTGTGCCACCCGTGTTGCAGTGCATACCTTGCACCACGTTTACGATGGCCCTGGAATCTGGAACAACATATGAATCCATCATCCGTTTTTTTAAACAAAAATCCTATATTTTTTAAAAATATGCTTAACTGATGTAACACTTCCAGAAAAAGAAAATTTTCTGTCAAATGTCTTCTGCTGTTAGATATTCGCCCTTACCACAAAATTCCATAACTAAACACCATGTTACATCTATATCAAAGTCAGACAACAACATAACTTTACATTCCTGTTTATTTTAACATTAAAAATGTTTATAAGGACGTGTCGCACATTTGAAAACGACCGCTGGTGCGTGATCAAAAATGGGAACCGGTGAGTTTCCATAGAAACTACTTCTTTGTTGTCAATAACGTAGTACACATATAAAACTTCGCTTATGAATGCGACTACATTTCACTTATAATCTGTACATTGGTACATGAAGAATGAATTCATTGATTGGTGAATGAAGAATGAATTCATTCATTGGTGAATGAAGAATGAATTCATTCATTGATGAATGAACATAAATATATATATATATATATTTTTAGATTAATTGAAGCATTTTAAATGCCCTTCTCTGTACATTGCATTTGTGCAATGCCTGTAAATTTTTTTAAAGGGGGAATGGAAATATGTTATGGATATATGTTTTTGCCTCTGCACATGTCTTTTGTACCACTGTTCTACAGTAACCAGAAGCTTCACTCATTAGTACTTGACATTTTTATTCATGTCTTTCTTTATTATCAATACACCAGGCTCAACTAATGTTGCTTGAGACCTTATTTTTTTTTAAGTGTAAATGTTATAAATTATTCACGTGTACACTGAGGATGGAAGGTTTCTAGAAGGCGTGTGCTACCTATAAAAAGCCATAGCAGCCGGCTTATGAAGTTCAGTGGTGTGGAGCGATTTCTTTAGCACGGATCGAGTGTTTGTAGTTCTTTATAGTCGACATTATTATTGCGTGTGGACAATTTTTACTTGAATTGTTGTGAGAGACTATCTTGTGATTACAAATTATTAATTGTGATAATTAAAGCAGATTGTTTGTGATTTCACTGGTGTCTTGTATATTTTGTTTTCCATTGTAGCATACGACGATCAGTGAGACAATCATAACAATATGATTTCTACTCTGATACCATAAATATTACTTTTTAAACATGACTTCAAATTTATTTTAAATCCTATCTAAAATGTTATTACACTGATTACAATATTTGGAAAAAACTTCGGAATTTTTCCGTATATTTTTCAATATTTCAGTAATTTTCTCTTTCAAAATGTACATGTATTTTGTGTGTATATGCACATGAGCAATATGTTGGTACACAATCTGTTGTTGAGTCTCTAGAAACTAACTTACCATCTTGAAGTGTTTGCACCTCCATGGAATTCGATGGCTGTCCATCTACTGATTTAAAAAAGGGTACCAGAAATACTTGGTATTTGGTATACTTTCTCAGATTTGTTAGAGTATATGTTATAGCACTAGTTTCCAGTACTGTAGCCATGTTGAACTGTTGAGATCCCCCTGACAGATCACGGTACCTAATATATAATCCTTCTATATATTGTCCATCACCATGAATCTGGAAAATTGTGCAACACAGGTATAGTGTTATTACTAATTTATTTTATCTGTGATGTGTAGATAATTTACCCTAAGATATGTATTTACTTATAATTTTTTAATCTTATAGAATTCTTCATGTCTGTTATTACACAGTGAAGAGTGGATGTACAAGTCCGTCATGCTCATTCGTATTATTATAAAAATTATTCTAAATTTTTAAAACTCAGTATTCTGTTTCTTACCATCCATGTGATCTTAACAGATGTTGATGACATAGCAAGGAGTTCTTTGAGAACTACAACTTTAGTTCCCAGTCTTGTCCTAGCTTCATCCAGCTGGTATTGAGGCACTGCTTCAAAGTTTGCTGGCAAAGTATGCATAACCTTAGACATACTGCTTGGTACTGAAAGGCCATTAGAGTTTTCTGCTCGTACAACAAACACATATGATGTGTCTGGCTTCAGATCTTTAATCTACAGAAAAAAATATAAATGTAATGAACACTTGGTGTGCAAAATATAACTTATCTTGTCCAACATTTCTGATTATTTCACTTCAGGTATTCTGTAAATTTTTATTTATTCTTTACTGATGAAATGTATTAAATATATCCTATTTAGTATAGATGTTTGAATTATAAGTTACGGGATTTCATTGAATTGGTATCCCTCCTAAATCTGCTACTACTTATTTCCTGTGGTCTGATCTTTGCTTAATTTTGATTGCTGTGCATCTGATACCAGTATTTGACCAGACCCACTAGATTTGTTTTGTACATTATTAAAAAACATAATGTTTAAGTTTTTTACGATATACATTAATTTGTAATGGGATAGAATTGACTCTATAGTAAATGATTTATATCCCTCGTAACTATTTATGAATAATATTGTAACGCAACAGAAATGCAGTCATCCATGTTACATAAATAGTATATTAATAAAGTAATAAGTAAATCAATATTTAACTCCCATGATAAAACAACGGTCTGATAAATACATTTATAATTATAGATAAAAATGAATAAGGATGCAAGGTAGAAATAACAATAATAAACAAACCTGTAAATTAGACAATAGTTAGAGATCCATGTTCAGTGAAAAGTAAATAAATATTATACTGATGAGAATTCCAAGAAAGAAACTAGCACAGAAAATGTCAAAGTAAATGACAGTGAAATTAGACAAAACGAGACAATAATTTACCTTATAGCAATAGTAAGTAAGGATTATGAATTAAATGATATTATTCTGTAACGATGAATGTTATGTTGTGCAAATTACTTGTGGAGTTAATGGAAAGTAATGAAGCAAAACGTATTATTCAATTACTGTTATAGAAAAGTGTATGAAGCAGTTAGTTAGTGTTAATGTATCTCAATTTTCTAATATGTGATCCATAGATCAAGATAAAATTGTTATTAGTTATGAAAAGAATAATTGTCTATGTAAATGTTAATAGTTAAGATTTGATTATATGTATGAACTTATTAAAAGGGCTATAGTTGTTCACCAGTAATAAACAAAGGTAGGTCCATATACAATAAAAGGCCTAACAGCCAATAACACTATATAACCACTCATAACATAAAGGTTAGGTACGGAAGTTAATAATAATTAATGAATACGGTTCAAATAGCTAGGAAAAAACATTAGATAAGTAATGATATATAATAAACCACCTCAATTTAAACAAATTATGATAATGCCACAATGCCATGATATCGATTGATAACGTTTGATATCGAAAAAGTAATAAATATAAAAGAAACAGACTAAGATCAAAAAACCAGCAGAATATATGTAGAAATTAGTAAACAAACTATAGAGAAAGTTATATTCCGATATGATGGAAGATTAATAAGGAATGGACGAAAAATATATGAAATAAACACTATATACAAAACATTGAGAAGGAAGAAAAATCATGTGTTGCTAAGGACGACAGGAATGAAGAAGTTGTTGATTTTCAATTATTGCCTTTTATGATCTGAACGTGATGAGATTAAAAAACCCAAAGAAATGTTTAATGTAATAAGAATATTCTAAATTATATTGATACAATTATACTACACAAAATTCTAATGATAATCTTCTTGACTTATGCCAGCAAAGTTTAACCAAATGAGATCATAGTACAGTATCACAATAAAAAATAAATAACTGGGTTCTACAAGGAAGGACTTGAATTGTCCTATACCAGAAAAGAATTGACGATATATTAAAACCAATACCAAGAGTTGAATGTGTCACAACAAATAATATACACCACACTGGAACTCATAACCTTTTAAATACACGGAACATCACTAATTACTTCAAACGATAGAAGAACGTATTTGGATCCAGAATTTGCAGAAGGACCACCAGCCAGGCCGTAAATAAATCCAGGGAGCTGTATTTCCGAGGTGAACAGGACAAGAATTCCACTTTATTAAACCGAAGAAAGGAATTTCTAACGACATATCCATTCTGAGCGTCGAGATTATCAACCAACAGCCTACTTGAGTTACTTTGTTCTAGTCTGGTAAATTATTATTGTATTAATCATATTAACAACACAACACTTCAAATTTGTAAATCTTGCATTCTTATCTATGTATTTTTAATCTTCCCCACAGTTACAAGAACCTTCACACCCTGAATTAAATTAATTATAAACAAAAACAAATCATATGACCGAATATAAAATAAAGTATTGGACCGAACAATAATCGATTCACGCAATCTATAGCCTTTGTGTATGTCAATTGGAACATATCTTATTTAATGTTGAAGGAGTGAATAAATAAAGAAACCTTGTATGGTTGCAAATTCTTATCATTTGGGGTATTATTTAATGAGCTGGGAATAAAAAGTAACTGACTAAGTACATAATATTTGACTACCGTAAACAGTGAATTAACCTATAAGTTTCATTGTCCCGGAACTGCAGCGCTTACTGCGGAATTCTCCGACACCAAAGAGAATAGCGTTAAAATACAAAATTTACATAATTCTCTTCGAGGTACACTAGGGTTGAACGAAATTATAGAATAACACATTAATTATTTAAGTTTCAAGCACACTAACACTGGTATTTTTCTTAGAGAGATAAGTTAATATTAGTTAATGAAATTACTATATTCCCCAATTCCAAATATCTCATTAATTAAATTAAATTAATACGACCGAAGAGAGGAGAGACAGAGAAGCATACCCGTTCCTAGTAACAAATAGGTTTACATTGCGTGATAAGAACGAGATGCACGTACTCGTCGGATAACAAATTGACGCCGGCAACGTTGGGGCTGAAACAACGAGAACTCCCTCCGCAACCGTAAGAGCCGAGGGTCGGATAACAAATTGGCGCTCAACTTGTGTAGGGCTTAAGTTAAGTAAATATAATTATATTAATATTACTTAACCAGAGCAGGCAACTGTGGGAGACTAGAAATGCAATAGAGAAAGATGATACAAAAGGAAACGAAAATGCAAGGACAAGAGAGACGATTAAGTTACACGGAATGGGCGACAGTGTTATTTAAGAAATTCAGCAAAGAGATGGGATACATAGAAAAGAATACCAATGATCATGAAAGAGCGCAAATGAGTCGCGCGAATGCGTTGGGAACACCAGACGACAAATGACATTGAGAGAGATTTATGATGAATTGTGGGAGTTAGATGTCAGGTGTAATAAAGAAAAGACTATTGGGACGACTCACGAAAAAGAAGATAACAAGGTGGAAAGGATGACTGAAGAAGATTGGGAAAGATGGGACGATAATGAAGAACAAATGAAAACCGAAAGAATAGGAGTATACGCCCAGGTGACAGAACAATATACTCAGGAAGACTATGAACAATGGAAAAGAGAAATAAGACCACCGGAAAACCCAATACAAACAGAAAACAAAGAATTAAGGGAATGGATCAGGGTGATGTTTGAACTATCCCGAGGAGATATGTGTAACTGGAGGAAAAAACATAATCAAACAGATGAACTTATAGGAATGCCAAATAATAAAAAGCTAGAACAATCCAGTATACAAAAAGAAGTAAAAATAGTCAAAAGTGAAGCAACAGAAGAAAATACCAGATAAATCCAACAAAAAGGAAGACATGAGTATGCGGGAGCTGTTGAGGATTATAATGGAAAGCAATAGACAAAGAAATGAGGAAATTAAGGAAACCCTAAGGGAACAATTTAGGCAACAGAGAGAAGATAACCAAAGATACCATGAAGGAGTAAGGAAAATAATGGATGAAGGTTTCAAAAAGGTAGCAGAAACAATGGATAGGTGTGTAAAGAATATGAATAAAACCCTAGAAACCACCTCTGAAGGTAGAAGGGAAACCGAAATTAGAGAAGACCAAAATGCAGTGCTCTCTGAAAATAAGGATAGAAGGGACAAGGAGAAGATCCAAACCATAGAAGAGAATATCCAGAAAATAAGGATAATATGGAGAAAGAAAATAGTCAATACCAAAGAAGAAATGGAGATGAGGAAAGGTGGATTAATTAGTGCGTTTAACATCCCAATTAATGAACGAAAGGAGTTATGTAAAGGTAGGAATTATAAAAGAAACATTATGAAAATAACCAAAATAAACCAACATAGAACAATCACAAAAACCTTAAATAAATTTAAATATTATTTGAAAATATCCACGATTAACGAGTATATGACCAAATCAATTATATCGTTAATACGGAAGATACCCGTAAAACATTTAGTAAATAGTCCATATATCAAAGGGAATGGAAAGATAGAGTATACCAGTGATTATGTTAGAATAGAGGAGATACGATACCTAATAATTAGAAAGAAGCTAAATATGACTGAATACCCTGACTTAAATGAAGACTTTGCATCAGCCGAGTTACGGTACCAGGTACGCGAAAGATATTTATCAAGTGTAAAAATTGGTATGAACACTGCACTAATCCGGACAACGGGTGCAGTCGAATTAATGGACCACGGTTAGGAAAAGAAGCAGTCAACCAGAAAAATGGGACTGATGTGATGAAAATTGACCAGGCAACCAATTGGAAAGAATACGAAAATATTATTATGAATAAATCCACTAAATCCTAAAATACAATAAGAACAACTTATTACCAATTTTGAAAAGAAAACCTTTTGAATTAAAAAGAAGTTGAATTTGAATAAATCCACTAAATCCTAAAATACAATAAGAACAACTTATTACCAATTTTGAAGAGAAAACACTTGGAATTAAAAAGAATTTGAATTTTGAGAAAATCCACTAAATCCTAAAATACAATAAGAACAACTTATTACCAATTTTGAAGAGAAAACGCTTGTAAATAAAAGAGA
The DNA here is from genome assembly GCA_034769895.1 of Magicicada septendecula. Lineage (NCBI taxonomy): Eukaryota > Metazoa > Arthropoda > Insecta > Hemiptera > Cicadidae > Magicicada > Magicicada septendecula. Next base: position 575,320,224 of record CM068368.1, on the reverse strand, counting down.
ATTTTTTGAACAATATTATATAAATAGAAAAAATGTCATTCAAAATGAAGTAAGTCTGAATTAAAATATAGTTATGAAGAAGGTATTAAGAAGAATTAATAACAAACCCCAAGACTACAGAAGAAAAACAAGATTATTACTACATGTCTACGAAGAAATAGTGTGAATAAGGAATAATGAAACCTCAAGATAAAATTTTTTATATCAAACATGCCTATGCAAAATAATAAAAGAAGAATAATATGACCTAAAATACCTACTGCATTGCCAAGTGAAAAGAACAACCTCAATAAACGATTGATTGTGACCAATGTAATATTAAAGAAAACGAAAAAAAAAATATAGTTATCAACATAATTCATTGAAATATAACCAGCCAAAATAATGAAATAAGATAAGAAAAATAATAGTTGAGCTAAGGACTGTAACTATTCAGAAACACAGTAATAATAATAATCAAACCAATAACTATTTAGAAAATATTGAGATCAGAAGAACAAATGAAGAAGATACTTAGCGTTATTATCACAACAAGAAAGAAAAACAAAAATAATTACAAATGATAACTGTCAGAATTATTCTCAAAAAATGTTTAAGGAACTTAAAATGGAATCACAAAGTATGAAGGATAGGAATAGATAAATATAAAAGCAACAATGTGAAAAAATTCCCAAATGTTTATTATTAATTAATTAAGGAGATTATTAAGAGATTATTATATTTTTATAGCTGACTGTAGATGAATTCCAGCAGTACTATATTAAGGTGTAGTGTGGACAGCAGAGTATGAAGCCAAACAGTGCCTCTCTGAACTGTACCAACGCACATATTAGGGATTGTTAGGGAAATTAAATATTTAAGGAATATTAGAATCGTTGCAAGAATGACCTCAGATTCCAGAAGAGTATGACGAAGAAAACAGAAAGAAAATAGCTGACAGAAGAATAATTGAGAAATACAGTGATTACAGTAATTATAAGTAGAAGAGATGTGAACCTAAAGTATCAATGAATATTATAGCCAACTATCAACAAATACTGTTTACAGAAATTAAATATGATCAAGAATGTTAATAGAAATAATGAAATGTTATTAAATAAAGAATTATGAATACTAGTCTAACAAAGTTACATTGAGAATCCCATCGTTAACCATTAATATTGATATGAAGAAAAGGCATGTGAAAAGGACAAGTTTATTTGACCTAAACTTCATTCAGGTAAACTAAACTTTTTTAGGAGGGGGAGCATATGTAACGCAACAGAAATGCAGTCATCCATGTTACATAAATAGTATATTAATAAAGTAATAAGTAAATCAATATTTAACTCCCATGATAAAACAAAGGTCTGATAAATACATTTATAATTATAGATAAAAATGAATAAGGATGCAAGGTAGAAATAACAATAATAAACAAACCTGTAAATTAGACAATAGTTAGAGATCCATGTTCAGTGAAAAGTAAATAAATATTATACTGATGAGAATTGTAAGAAAGAAACTAGCACAGAAAATGTCAAAGTAAATGACAGTGAAATTAGACAAAACGAGACAATAATTTACCTTATAGCAATAGTAAGTAAGGATTATGAATTAAATGATATTATTCTGTAACGATGAATGTTATGTTGAAGTTATGTTATGTTGTGCAAATTACTTGTGGAGTTGATGGAAAGTAATGAAGCAAAACGTATTATTCAATTACTGTTATAGAAGGATGTATGAAGCAGTTAGTTAGTGTTAATGTATCTCAATTTTCTAATATGTGATCCATAGATCAAGATAAAATTGTTATTAGTTATGAAAAGAATAATTGTCTATGTAAATGTTAATAGTTAAGATTTGATTATATGTATGAACTTATTAAAAGGGCTATAGTTGTTCACCAGTAATAAACAAAGGTAGGTCCATATACAATAAAAGGCCTAACAGCCAATAACACTATATAACCACTCATAACATAAAGGTTAGGTACGGAAGTTAATAATAATTAATGAATACGGTTCAAATAGCTAGGAAAAAACATTTGATAAGTAATGATATATAATAAACCACCTCAATTTAAACAAATTATGATAATGCCACAATGCCATGATATCGATTGATAACGTTTGATATCAAAAAAGTAATAAATATAAAAGAAACAGACTAAGATCAAAAAACCAGCAGAATATATGTAGAAATTAGTAAACAAACTATAGAGAAAGTTATATTCCGATATGATGGAATATTAATAAGGAATGGACGAAAAATATATGAAATAAACACTAAATACAAAACACTGAGAAGGAAGAAAAATAATGTGTTGCTAAGGACGACAGGAATGAAGAAGTTGTTGATTTTCAATTATTGCCTTTTATGATCTGAACGTGATGAGATTAAAAAACCCAAAGAAATGTTTAATGTAATAAGAATATTCTAAATTATATTGATACAATTATACTACACAAAATTCTAATGATAATCTTCTTGACTTATGCCAGCAAAGTTTAACCAAATGAGATCATAGTACAGTATCACAATAAAAAATAAATAACTGGGTTCTACAAGGAAGGACTTGAATTGTCCTATACCAGAAAAGAATTGACGATATATTAAAACCAATACCAAGAGTTGAATGTGTCACAACAAATAATATACACCACACTGGAACTCATAACCTTTTAAATACACGGAACACCACTAATTACTTCAAACGATAGAAGAACGTATTTGGATCCAGAATTTGCAGAAGGACCACCAGCCAGGCCGTAAATAAATCCAGGGAGCTGTATTTCCGAGGTGAACAGGACAAGAATTCCACTTTATTAAACCGAAGAAAGGAATTTCTAACGACATATCCATTCTGAGCGTCGAGATTATCAACCAACTGCCTACTTGAGTTACTTCGTTCTAGTCTGGTAAATTATTATTGTATTAATCATATTAACAACACAACACTTCAAATTTGTAAATCTTGCAGTCTTATCTACGTATTTTTAATCTTCCCCACAGTTACAAGAACCTTCACACTCTGAATTAAATTAATTATAAACAAAAACAAATCATATGACCGAATATAAAATAAAGTATTGGACCGAACAATAATCGATTCACGCAATCTATAGCCTTTGTGTATGTCAATTGGAACATATCTTATTTAATGTTGAAGGAGCGAATAAATAAAGAAACCTTGTATAGTTGCAAAATCTTATCATTTGGGGTATTATTTAATGAGTTGGGAATAAAAAGTAACTGACTAAGTACATAATATTTGACTACCGTAAACAGTGAATTAACCTATAAGTTTCGTTGTCCCGGAACTGCAGCGCTTACTGGGGAATTCTCCGACACCAAAGAGAATAGCGTTAAAATACAAAATTTACATAATTCTCTTCGAGGTATACTAGGGTTGAACGAAATTATAGAATAACACATTAATTATTTAAGTTTCAAGCACACTAACACTGGTATTTTTCTTAGAGAGATAAGTTAATATTAGTTAATGAAATTACTATATTCCCCAATTCCAAATATCTCATTAATTAAATTAAATTAATACGACCGAAGAGAGGAGAGACAGAGAAGCATACCCGTTCCTAGTAACAAATAGGTTTACATTGCGTGATAAGAACGAGACGCACGTACTCGTCGGATAACAAATTGACGCCAGCAACGTTGGGGCTGAAACAACGAGAACCCCGCAACCGTAAGAGCCGAGGGTCGGATAACAATATAAATGTTCATAACAGTATTCACAAGAAAACGTTATACTTATATCCTGATAATATTTACTTCAATGTCTGTAAGAAATTATGTTAAAGGTCACTACAAGTTCTTCAATTCAAAAAATATAAAATCAGTTTTCCAATGATGGGCTGTCTTTACACAGTTGTATTTGACACAGTTTATCAATTATGTACGTAATGAAATTTCTAAGTTTTTTTTATTTTTCAAAAAATACTTCAAGTAAATGCCACAAGTTGATTGTTATTTAAAAGAAATGTGACTAAACTGGAGTCATTACTAAACTATATTAATTAATAGCTTAGAACTATGACAATGATTTTGTAAAAACAGTAGAAACATACTTTATTTCATGACGACACAACATTACTGGTAGACAGCAGCATTCTGTGCGACATTACTGTACTGTATGACAGTGAGGCCATAACAAATATATAGGTTTAAATAGGAGCGAACATGTCGAAGATGCTTACTGTGTGACATTACTGTGCAGCAGTGAGGCAAGAACAAATTATTTTTGTTTTTTCCTCACGGAAGACAGCAATGTCGCACTATGGCGCGCTACCTGATTGGTTCACTGAGTCACATGACCCTCACTCCATAGCGTAGCCGAGTTTAAGTGGAGGCGCTCGTCAGTTCATATGCATTTTTGGTTGTGATTCCGGCTTCATAGTTAATATTTTGAGTTTTATTTATAAATGAAACACCTTCTTCACTATTATCACATAACCATTAATCTAGTAGTTGGTAATGTTTACAAATTAAATGTTTATTAACTGTTTATAATAGAACTATTTAATTTTATTATATTAACACTTTAATGCTACCATAGCGGGCATATACGACCTCTCAAAATTTTACAGAAAAATTGTATCTGTAGCCCAGATGACCGTTTGTCGGCAAATTTTTCTGTTTAACGCGACCACTATAATCACTGGGAACACAAAAGCGTATTTGGGCTCACATTTTCGATCTTCATAAAATTCTTATTCTAGATGTTTGTTGGTAACAGGTTGTTTTTCGATTCTGAATATTATATTTTTGTCTCATTATAAATATCTTTAAATATAATGTCCATGTGTTTATAGCTTTAAGTATACTCACCAAATCATTTCTTTATGTTTTAAAAGTCATAAGTAAGGTAAAAGCTTTGCTTGAACTTAAAGACGATTTTCTTTTCTGAATACCAGATATATCAGCCTTTGAGTAGAAGAGAGTAATTTGTCGGTTTGTTTTATAAAAACGAAACTACGCAAATAAACTATAATGAAGAAAAACGTTTGACAATTTTGAACTATAACCTAATAACTACAGTGAGACATATTCCACTACTTTCTTTTTGCACAACGAAGTGAAAGCAAAATATAAAAAAAAAACATGTTGAAAATTACACATGTATACTGAAAGGAAAGATGAATGTGAGAAAGAGTAAATGACTGTAATAATTTTTTACCGCAATATGAATCAATCTGTTGTCAATAGACTCGCATATTATGTAATGATATCGGGCGGCATCCGCCACTTATCGTTTTTCAAAAGGCTAACCGTGAGGCAAACATCAAACACATAGAGAAAGCTATGTGTATTCAAATATTATTCCTTCAGTAGGTTCCCATGACTACCCAAGAGCTTGGATAGACTGGGAGCGATTAGACATCGACAGAAACGAAGTGGTTGTATATGTCCCCTGCGGCTCATTCATGGCAAAAGTTATATCAACTCGCTATGAGGGACCATAGCAGCCGTTTATGACCGCTTCATGTTCTCTTATATTATTAGACTCAAAAAGGAAAACGAGTGACTGATTACTATTTTTGACTTGACTACAAGGTTAGTCCAGTTGAAAATTAAACTTGGTCTCGTGGGAAGAAAAATGAATTTTACCGTGGTCGTTAAAGTGTTTTAAATTTAATCCAACCAGCATTTTTAAGGTATACAATTTTGAAAAGTTCTGTATTCATTTTACTTCCATGTTCCTTAAGGAAATGGAAGTATGGTGATGGCAAAAAAAAATCGTGTTCGAGATTATTGCAGATTCTGATTGTACTACACTCAAAACATGAAAAAATATCGGTATGGAGAACCATACATGACTTCCATATTCTAAGATTTATATTTAAAATCATTTTCAGCCAAACAGCCAGGGAAGGAATTTTAACAAAAAAATACTTCTTTGTTGCCAATAATGTAGTACACATATAAAAAAAAATTATCCCCTCCCCCTTCAACTATAATTTTGATTTATAGAAAATTACCCCCAGCCCGTTCAACTAGCCTCTACATTTATAGATATTTCATCTATGTTTCTACAGTGGATTATTAAGATCTTATCAGGATACTTTATCAAAATTAAGTACTTTACTCATGTTACAACAAAAAATGTTTCAGGTAAACTGCCCTTTCCCCGTAACCGATCTTCACCAAAATCAACAGACATTGAGTTCTCTATAGCTCAGGCACATATGTAAAAAATTATTTGATTCTGTTTGAATTTACGGCAGTTATGGTTCGTCATATAAAAAATTACCCATGTTAAAACATACAACATGAGATTTATAAAACATATCTAAGATTTATATTTAAAATCATTTTGGAAATAAAATATTTTCATAGAACCTACTAACGCTGGGGAAATCTGAGGAGCCAATCAGAGTTGGGCCTACCTGTCACTCTGCTGAATTTGGTGGAAAGCCCTGTCACTGTCGTCAAAGTATCAGCCTTGACAGGGTCCTCTTTTTCTGCAAAATGGGAGAGGCTTGAGATGGAGTGAGTGACATGGTCCCTACCTCAATGAAGAACCCATTGTTTTATAAAAATATATTTAAATTTTGAAAACTGAAAATTCTTTTCTTGTTGTAAATATTTATATTTTATAATCAAAATGACTTTATTTTTGTTACCTGGCAACAAAATTATTTTATTTTAAACAATTACCATTGTTTCAAAAAGTTTAAATAAATTTTCAAGTACTTTACTCTTGTTAAAACGTAAAAGGTTGCAGGTAAACTACCCCTTTCCCTTAACCGATCTTCACCAAAATCGAAAGTCCTTGAGATCTCTACAATTCAGGGACGTATGCAAAACATTATTTGATTCTGTTTGAATTTGCGGCAGTTATCGTTTGCCATAGAAAAAAAAAGTTGCAGGTAAACTACCCCTTCCCCTCAACCGCTCTTCACCAAAAACAATAGGTCTTGAGTACTCTACAAATCAGGGCTGTATGCAGAAAATTATTTGATTCTGTTTGAACTTGCGGCTGTTATCGTTTCCCAAAGAAAATACACTTGTTAAAAAAACGTTGTAGGTAAACTACCCCTTTCCCTTAACCGATCTTCACCAAAAACAATAGGTCTTGAGAACTCTACAATTTAGGGCTGTATGCAAATAATCTTTTGATTCTGTTTGAATTTGCGGCTGTTATCGTTTGCCATAGGAAATACCCTTGTTAAAACATAAAACGTTTCAGGTAAACTACCCCTTTCCCTTAACCGATCTTCACCAAAAACAATAGGTCTTGAGAACTCTACAATTCAGGGCTGTATGCGAAATATTATTTGATTCTGTTTGAATTTGCGGCTGTTATCGTTTGCCAAAAAAAAAAAATTTCCCTTGATAAAAAAAAACCGTTGCAGGTAAACTACCCCTTTCTCTCAACCGATCTTCACCAAAAACAATAGGTCTTGAGTACTCTACAAATCAGGGCTGTATGCAAAAAATTATTTGATTCTGTTTGAATTTGCGGCAGTTATCGTTTGCCATAGAAAAAAAATCTACAGACAGACAGACAGACACACAGACAGACACACACACAGACACTTTTCGGAAAACGACTTTTTTTCATGTTTTGAGTGTAGTAGAATCAGAATCTGCAATAATCTCGAACACGATTTTTTTTGCCATCACCATACTTCCATTCCTTAAGGAATATGGAAGTAAAAATTATTTGATTCTAATAAAAGAATAGCATTAATTAAATAAATCAAAACCATGAAAGAAAATAATGAATGATAAGCATAGAGTAATTATCTAAGTCAGAACAGTGTACCAGGCATGCTTTTAATACTGGCAAATTCAAGTAAAATAACAAAAAAAGAACCTAGTAATCACCTGTAGACAGGTAGAAATCATAAAGAGATAGTAAATAATAATTAACAAGTGTAAAAGTGTCACATAGTAACCAGTAAAATATTGAAACCGGATTGTCAAAACATAGACCATTGCTGTCTAACAGGAGGTCCCAGGTAACGTCAACTAGGTTATAAATCAGCTTGTAATTAGCATAAAATAAGACCAAAACGATGGAAACTAGTATAAGTTATAAAATAATGATAGAAGACATTGTAAAGGCGAACCTAGTGATACAATTTTATTAATTAAAAGTGGTATGTGTGGTGTTTAATGCAAATATACAGACTGAAATTGGACAGAAAAGTGTACACATTAAACACGCTCAGAATTTCTATAATGATATAAACCACTGAAGAACAATGTCATAAATGTGCAATATAATATGTATTTCCAATATTAATGTATACAATGATTATTATGAAAAACTAATTTAACCAGAATTAAGGAAAATTGAGGTCACTGTCTGACCACACTAGCTGCAAGAAGTATTGGTGAATTATTATCAATATCACCTGTAATTATAAAAGAACAACCATTGCAAAACAACATTTACACTGTAAAGACAATTTCGACTTAAAAGAACCACATAAAGATGGGTATATCATTAATTCAGAATTAAATCAAAATGACATGGCATACTAAGACTGAAAAATAAATGTTACATTAAAAACAAGCAAATAATTGTATTCTAATAAAAACTAAGCTATTTAGAAGTTGTAATCTTAGAAGTTTAGTTGTAATCTTGAGATCTTAGAATATCTATATCACTGCAAAAGTGTGAACAGGACAAATTATGTCAATAAATAAAGTGAATCTAACTGACCATGCTCTACGCCATAGAAAGCATGGTTCAAATTTATTAATCTTAGACAATCATTGTACTTGGAAATTAAGAATTAAAATAGGTTAATTACAATTATAAATTCTCAGAATAGGAGAGTAGTTACATCTATTAACCATATGTTCTTAATCTAAAACAATAAATCTCGTCTGAAAAAGTTCGACATTTTGAGGTTACCATTGTATGAAAAAGTAATCATCTTTAAGCTATGTTTATATTTAATTTACACTTTAACAATAATAGTGATTATTTGAATAATGTCTTGGTGATAGTGTAATGGTGTAATTATTGACAAGTGCGTAATTAGTTCAAAGTGCATTGCTGATATTATGCTAACATAGTAAGTAATTAATATTGCACTATGACCTATACTTAAATTCACTGAATTGCAAATTATTATACACCTTCCAATTGTATGAGCACTGGAATAAACTTTATAAACTTTTAATTAGCGAGTAATTCGATCGGCAGATATAATCAACCTTATCGCTTCAGAACTTTAACAAAAGTCGGTTACTTAACGGTAAAAGCTTTTCGGGAAACCTCGCGCTTGGGATTCTGGGTAACATTATTCAAATATAGACGCCTGATTTCCTTAAATATGATAGCTTTCACGAAGCATTTTCTATGGAATAAAATTTGCAATAAATACTATAACAAACATAATTCCATTATAAATCTTGAAATTGCAAATCATGGCATAAATTCGTCCATTAATATCAAAATTCACTTTTTTAAACTAACAGTCGATTAGTCGATACAATATTTTGATAAACTTATGTCTTATATATATAACTCATTACTGATTGAATGATTGTTATTTACTAGGATACGTATAAAGTTCTTTTATAACAATTCTTTACGTTATAAACATCTTAAATTGATAAAAATACAATGTTTAGTTCTAGGCTTCAGTTGGCCTATCACATCCTAAGTTAGTTTTATCGGTACTTATCATAAAACGTTGCAGGTAAACTACCCCTTTCTCTTACCCGATCTTCACCAAAATCAATAGGTCTTGAGAACTCTACAATTCAGGGCTGTATGCAAACAATTATTTTTTCTATTTGAATTTGCGGCTGTTATCGTTTGCCATAGAAAATACCCTTGTTAAAACAAAAAACGTTGCAGGTAAACTACCCCTTTCTCTTAACCGATCTTCACCAAAATCAACAGGCCTTCAGTCTTTCACAAGTGATGAACGTATGAAAAACAATATTTGATTCTGTTTGAATGTGCGGCAGTTATAGTTCGTCATAAAAAAAATTACCATTGTTAAAACATAAAATGTTGCAGGTAAACTACCCCTTTCCCTTAACCGATCTTCACCTAAATCAACAGACATTGAGTTTTCTACAGCTTAGGAAGGTATGCAAAACATTATTTGATTCTGATTGAATTTACGGCAGTTATCATTCGTCGTAGAAACAATTACCCATGTTAAAACATAAAATGTTGCACGTAAACTACCCCTTTCCCTAACCCAATCTTCAACAAAAACAATAGGTCTTGAGAAATCTACAATTGAGTGCTGTATGCAAAAAAGTATTTGATTCTGTTTGAATTTGCGGCTGTTATCGTTTACCATAGAAAATACCCTTGTTAAAACATAAAACGTTGCAGGTAAACTACCCCTTTCCCTTAACCGATCTTCACCAAAATCGAAAGTCCTTGAGATCTCTACAATTCAGGGATGTATGCAAAATATTATTTGATTCTGTTTGAATTTGCGGCAGTTATCGTTTGCCATAGAAAAAAAACGTTGCAGGTAAACTACCCCTTCCCCTCAACCGCTCTTCACCAAAAACAATAGGTCTTGAGTACTCTACAAATCAGGGCTGTATGCAGAAAATTATTTGATTCTGTTTGAACTTGCGGCTGTTATCGTTTGCCATAGAAAATACACTTGTTAAAAAAACGTTGTAGGTAAACTACCCCTTTCCCTTAACCGATCTTCACCAAAAACAATAGGTCTTGAGAACTCTACAATTTAGGGCTGTATGCAAATAATCTTTTGATTCTGTTTGAATTTGCGGCTGTTATCGTTTGCCATAGGAAATACCCTTGTTAAAACATAAAACGTTTCAGGTAAACTACCCCTTTCTCTTAACCGATCTTCACCAAAAACAATAGGTCTTGAGAACTCTACAATTCAGGGCTGTATGCGAAATATTATTTGATTCTGTTTGAATTTGCAGCTGTTATCGTTTGCCAAAAAAAAAATTTCCCTTGATAAAAAAAAACCGTTGCAGGTAAACTACCCCTTTCCCTCAACCGATCTTCACCAAAAACAATAGGTCTTGAGTACTCTACAAATCAGGGCTGTATGCAAAAAATTATTTGATTCTGTTTGAATTTGCGGCAGTTATCGTTTGCCATAGAAAAAAAATCTACAGACAGACACACAGACAGACACACACACAGACACTTTTCGGAAAACGACTTTTTTTCATGTTTTGAGTGTAGTAGAATCAGAATCTGCAATAATCTCGAACACGATTTTTTTTGCCATCACCATACTTCCATTCCTTAAGGAATATGGAAGTAAAAATAAACGAATTTTGTTGCCAGGCAATAAAATTATAATTTTTTCATTTTAATGTAAATTATGTATGAGTTAATATACGAGGTGTGTTCATAAAAAGACCAAACTTTTGAGTAACACATCAATCCGCACAAACGACGTGCCGCGACTTTGCGCGCACCTAGCGATAGTTTTTGACAACAAACTATCACTTATTGTGTTCCGCTATTAGCAGTAGTCTTTGAGGTATATCACATTGAGTGGGGACGTGCACACACTGGCCGGCGGATTAGTGACAAAGCGATTACGAAAGACCGCGAGAACAACGTGTGCGTATGAAATTTTGCAGCAAAACTAGGTTAAAACTTTTCAGAGACATTCTGGTTTTCAATTAAGCATATGCGGAAGCCTGCGTGAGGCGAACGATTAGTTTAAGAATTTTTAAAGAGGGAAAAACAATTCGGTGCAGATCAAAGCGATATCGAAGATCATGGGAAGAGAGCTTGTGATGTGGTAATTGTAAATCATCGTTTAAATGCCGATACTTTCTGACAGAATCCATTTAAGATTTTGATAGAAAAATTTAAATGTATCGTATCACTGAAAAATTCTTACTGTGTTTGTTGACGATGATCAGAAAGAGACCCGTTTTGAAATCGGTCAACAACTGCGTACCAATGCAAATGGTAATGGAAACTTTGGAAGACAATGGAAATAGCTCTGTAAAGATTTTACGAAGTCAGCAGCAAAATTTTATACACACACGTGTTAAGATCTTCATTCTCACTTCGTTATAAATCCGCCGGACGGTGTGTGCCCGTGCCCACTACAGCGCGTGTAGCTCGAAGACTGAAGATCGTGACGGAACAGAGAAAACGGCATTCAGGCGTCAAAACCTGTCGCTAGCAGCACTTATTTCTGCAGCTCGCTCTATGCGCTAGTTGACGTGCTACACAAATAGTTCGGTCTTTTTTTGAACACACCTCGTACATGTATAAAATAATATATCGTTCGTGGCAGGTAAGCATATCTCAGTTATGTAATGTTTACGTTTCCATTTTATTATTATGACTACAGCAATAAAAAGGCAGGGAAGACACACACACACACACACACACACACACAAAATTCGCGTTATTTCTGGCCTCACTCATGTTTATTTTCTTACATTTGCACGCTTTTTAAATGGAAAGTGCTGAAACCCACACCAACATAACGCGTGCAAGCCGAAAAAATGGACATCAATTTGCTTCCTGTGGATCGCTGGGCAGTGTAACTGCACGTGTTTACAGAGGAACGATTCATAGATAGACTTTTTGTCTTTAGGGAATGAACCCTCTGCAAGATGCTGAGGGTCCATGAGTGACTTCGGAGCGCTCCTTCTTTTTCGCGTGTTTGTTCTGTGAAACATACACTGTAGATTCGCAGCTTTACTCTAAGCAACGCTCAATAGGAAATGTTGAAAATTTTAGTCCATGGTGTACCCTCATTCACACTAAACCTGCTCTGATGTTTTAATTACGGACATCATAATATTAAAACTTTGGAAACTTGAGCACTACTTAATGGAGCTCAATCATTAACTTATATAAGCCATTAATTTTATGCATATTTTTTATATATATGTGTACAACGTTATCGGCAACAAAGAAGTAGTTTTTGTTAAAATTCCTTCCCGGGATATTTGGCCGTAGTCCAATGTTTTCTACAAAACCAGACGTTTCGGCAATGCCATCGACTTCCATCATCAGTGAAAATCGAGTGCGATAACGTGAGGTGGTATATGTTAGTGACCACAGTACTGTGGTTAAGGCTGAAGCAGTAAGTAGAAAGAAGTAGTTTCTATGGTAGTACAGTATTTCATTTCGAAAATGATTTTAAATTTAAATCTTAGAATATGGAAGTCATGTATGGTTCTCCATACCGATATTGTAATATAAATTACTGTATAATACAGTATTTGGAAAGTTATGTAATTTTTAAGTTTTCTTAACTTAAGACATATAAGTTTCGTCACTGTCACTGGATAACATAATCAGTTATACTTTAATGAGTATATTTCATTCAGTCAATAAAAAATATGCATTTTCGTATATATACATATGCATTTCCTTCTTCTGCGACACCTAACAGTACAATGCAAGGATAAACTCTTGTTTGTCAGCTGACTTGTCGCGATGTCTCACAGTAATGTCTTATAGTAAGGATAAACTCCTCGGTATGTTTGTCGCTGATTTGTCGCGATGTCTCATAGTACAATAATGTCGCACAGTATGCTGCTGTCTACCAGTAATGCTGCGTCAGCATGTTCGTACCCTTATAATGTTAACAATTTTTCTAGCATATGTATTTGTATATATTTGTACTATACATTCTGATTTTAAAGTGTATTAAATTTAAAGTATCAAACTGTGTTGGTACAGGTTTTCCTTTCTTAATTTTCACAATTACATGCAATTTACAACAAAACCATGTTCATTACAAACAGTTCTGATACATTTAAATAAATGACAGTTTAATTAGGAACAAAACTGAACTGTGTGCACCAATTCAATTTACTAGTAATTTGTAAAACATTACACAAGAAAATATTCTTGAGTTAAACAAACCCCAAAAATATTTACTCTTCCTGTCCTTCTCTCCCATCTTCTTTCCAATCTCTTCACATACACATAGTCATAAATAATCAAAGAGAAAACTGAAATTAAAATGACTTACTACATGAGTGTTTGATTCAACTCTGTGGGCAGCAACAACCCATCCTGTCTGCAAGTTAGAACTGAAATACTCCAGGGTGTAACCAATGAGAGGTACAGTGGAGTGCCCAGAACTGGTATCAGGAGGTTCCCACGTTATAGTAAGACTGGACTGTGTTGCATTCAAAAGGCGAGGAGTACCTGGTGGCATGGGAAATGTGGTTGGATCTGGACTGCGATGTAAGTGTGCACCAGGATGTTTCTCTACAGTCAGAGCTGCTGACCATGAAGTTTCTCCACTTTCTGATGAAGCCGTGCATGTATACAGTCCTGAGTCACTTGTCTGCAAATCTGTGAACACCGTTTTAAACAATTACTCCACTTTTCATGGACTACTGGATGGCAAATAAAAGACAAGTATGGGAATACATACTGCCCAAGCATCAGAAAAATATTACCACATTACAAAAAATAAACTCATTTCCTAATCACAAATGTAAATACCTATACGTACCAGAAAGAATACTTTATCAAACTCCATATCAAAAATTTCCTTGTGTACCGTACTTATACTGATCTGTTTTCAGTACTGGATCACAATGTTAGTTTCACTAAATAAGTCTGCATCACTGCATTCAATTATTATTTAAATCATCCACTGGGCAAACTGAAAGTAAACAACATAGTATACAAAAAGATATGTTTACCATTTTTATCTAACTTTGATTTGAATGAACTTGTGATAAGTGTGAGAGACAATCAGCACTGACTTGCAATTTATGCAGATTTGAGATTGACGATAGAACAATTTTTTTTTTACGTTTTAAGAGTGTAAAAGTTCTTGCCATATACTTATTAAACAGTTCAGCTGCTAATGATACCTGAAAATTTTCAGAATGTAATTAAGAATTGGACTGAAACTAATAGTAAAAAGTTTACGAAAATTAATACAAATTTTTATTGATTTTAGGTTTCACTACAAATAATTCAGTACCTGATTTAACCAATATGACTTTGAACCTTGCTCCTAAATGTTACACACTATGGATTCTATCAGTTCTTAATAATGAGAACCAGCTTTTGATATAAATCACAACAAACAACAGCAACTTAACAATAAACCTATCTGCTTAACTGCTAAGTAACGTTTATACTCACTATGTAAGTATAAGGCTGGAGTAACATAATGCAATAAAGAGAGGGCGGTATCAGTTACATTTTTTACAGATTGTCAAAATATGAGTTACGGTATTTTGATTTGTATTTTGAAATACAAAATATTGTAGATACACATAATACTGTAATAAAGTGTGGTCTATGCTTCAAATGATATTTTAAATAAAGAACAATACCATTCAGTACGAACAATAATGGAATACAGCTGCCAATTGTTTGTTCTACCTAGAATGTACTTATAATATCGTACATTTTAGGTTAGTTGTCTCCAAGTCGCTTATATTAATATATGTAGACGTATTTACCAGATATCCGTCATGCGACTTCGTTTTTCTTGTCCTTTATGACGCGTTTCGGCAACAAATTGCCATCTTCAGAAAACTTGATCACTCATTAGAGATCGTTAAAAAATTAAAGTACTAAAATCATTACAGTAAAAGTGCACTTTTACGACAGCAGAAATTCACATACACGAACATGAAATTTTATGTTTCTCGTGTGGACATTATCAATCAACTGATTCACTGTTTATATATCACCGATAAAACTGTTTTGTTTATTATAGCCCGTGTGTACTGTAACTTTCTATTTACCGGCGCCCGTGTGCAAGTATTGCCGTGCCGTACAATATGTTATGTGAAAATGTAAGTTTATCGTTCAAGACATAATCACTGTTGATTTTGACGGCTTTATATATTTCGTACTCCTCAAGTGCGTCCATGTATTTTCCTTTCCTGCAGCAATGTATGGGCTGGAAATTTGTCTCAAAATCACTGTAGTTATGATTACATAGCATCAGGTGTCTGGCAAAATTTGATGTTGTTTTATGCAATTCCCTTCTGGGGAGATGAAATTCACCCTGCAGTTATAGATATTATTATGACCAAAATTAATGCTTTAATATCCAATTATTTTTATCATAAAGTATTAACACATAAAAAGAAAATACTAAATTTATATCGTATTCAGCATAAAAAGAAAATAGACCAATAGAATGTAAACATGTGTTCTATGAATGTGTAACGAAAACAACCAACATAGATTTCACTACCCAAGAAATAAACACGCTTAATAAAGGTCTGAAATATAATGTACCAAGATTTAATACGACAAACAAAATTGTCCATGAGGTCGTTAACGCTGAAGCTGCAATTAAAAGATTAAATGGTTCCGTTGCACAGAATGAAGCAAGGGTTTTTATCAACAACAAACTCAATAACGTAATTAATAGTAATAAATGTAAAAGTCAAAACAATTTTTTAAAAAGTAAATATAAGCAGGACACCATGACTCTTAAAACCATAAAAAGTAAACTTGAGAAAAATGATGCAATTATAAGTAAGGCAGATAAGGGTGACACATTGGTGGTCATACAGAAAAGAGAATATATGCAAAAGGTATTTGATTTCATAAATAATAATAATATTAAGAAAATAGACCAGGATCCCACAAAGGCTTATGTAAAAACTTTGAATAACACCCTTCATCAATGTAATTTATTGTTAGATGAGAAAACACGCAGATATTTAAAACCAATTAATGCCAAGGCACCAAAATTCACAGGACTACCCAAAATCCACAAGGAAAATACACCAATCAGACCAGTAATAAACTACACCACAGCTCCTGGATACAAAGCTGCTAAATTGTTAGAGACTTTAATTAAAAATAATATCAGGATAGCAAATAATTACAGTATAAAGAACAGTTATGAGTTTGTTGAAAAACTTAAAAAGATAGAAATACTACCACAATATAAATTGGTATCGTTAGACGTAACTAACTTGTACACTAATATCCCCATGAGGGAAACTATAGAAATTGTAAATAACAATTTAAAGGAAGTAGCTCAACTTAGCATGCAAAAAATCAACGAACTTATAAAACTCCTTACAGTCGTCTTAGAACAAAATCACTTCACATTTGACAACGGGTTTTTTACACAAGATGACGGTCTGGCTATAGGTTCGCCACTGTCAGGACTATTGGCTGATATATACTTAAATTATTATGAGAATATAAACATAATATCTAATAAATTATACAAGAATAAAATCATTTTTTACTGTAGAACAAGACAATGGAACAAAATGGAACAAACAGACAAATACAAAACTTAAATAGTCACATAAATAGCATACGCCATAAGATTAAATTCACTTCTGAAATAGAAGAAGAAAATCAATTAAAAATTTCTTAGATTTAACCATTTTAAAAAAACGAAGGAAAACTTCAATTTAAAATCTATAGAAAGGCCACAACAACGGACATCACAATTCATGCCGATTCATATTTCCCCACCTCGCATAAAATGGCAGCTTACAATAGTTTTGTGCACAGATTGCTAACTATACCGTTAAGTGAAAAAGACTACAATGAAGAGGTTAACACCATCAAGTACATAGTATAACGAAAAGAAATAGTGAGTGTAACTGTAATTGTGTTGTAAAATGTCGGGCGTTACCTCCTCGCACTTTTTGTTACTTACTGTTGACTGGATCCTCTGCGGTGATGTAGTCCTGTAACACAACTTAATACTATGTTTTTTGTGGGCGCCACTTGGAAACGTTTGTTCCAAGAATAAAATGTGATTATAAAAGAAATTAAAATTTTTAAATCTTGCTTTTATGAAAAATTATAAACAAGTCAGTTTAGCTTGGAAAAATCAGGTAAGTTTAATGATTCTTCGAAAACAAACAAATCGTCTGAAGGACTAACATTCATAAAAAATTATACAGTTGCAGAGTTACTAAAAAATTCACAAGTTATTATTATTATTATTATTGACAATTTTATTTATCCAATCAAGTATCGGCTAGTATTTTAAAATTTTTACTCAGTTGAAAAGCATGAGTTTAATACGTGAAAAAATCTTTACTCTCAGGACGTGACTCCTTTGAACTACCAAGACATATCAATAAGATGCCTTACAAGAAAAACTAAGTGATTTGAAGGTGTGTGGCATGTGTTGTACAACTGTGTGATAAATGTAACCAGGTAAAAAATGACTTTAATTTTGGTAACTCACGTTCCAATGATTAATTAATCTCGCACAGGACACTCCTCTCGGGTAGTTTTTCAATCTCGCCTCTTCATGTGTGCACTGAATCTATTTTAAGTCAAAATTGCGATCATTTACTATTTCCGCACTTTTTGTAAAAACGTTTGGCAGTAGATTATCGTTCAAACGCCGCCACTACGAAACAGCTGTTTCGCGTTGATTCAGAAATTGGCCGCCGTAGCGCTGATTCCCATGCAGTGTCGAGAAAGGCTTTGTGTATTGTTTGTTTACGTTAAGGGGATTATTGTCAAGTTAGTCAGTCTATGCGAACACATCAGAATTCGTTCTCTATTTAAAGTTTTGGTCCCTCCTGGGCCGTTGACGTTCTGGCTGCGTGATTTCTATTAAAATTTGCCGTGTCGCTGCTCTATTTCAGCAACACTTTGGCGTAGATTCTTGTAGAGGTTATGTCAGTCTGTTTGTCAATGTACGGGAAAAGCCTTTCTTCGGGTCTTGTGTCGATTTCTCGCCTCTCGGTTTCGCCTTAGCTGCGTTGATCAGTGTCGTGGGTGATGCATCAGTTCTGGAGTTCAAGTTTCAAGTGTTTTTGGGTCGAATTTGGTCTCTCTTTTATACTAATTCAGGCTGATAGTTTTCATCGAATTCCGGTATATTTGTGTAAAAATTCTTTCTAGATTGTTCGAGAATAAACGAAATGGAATGTCATGGAACAATTTTCACTTCCGTAGAAGCTTTTAGAACGAATTTCTTATTCTTCATACTAAGGATATTTCGAAAATTACTCTGGTATTTATCAAACAGTTTTACATTAGTACTCACAATTTGTATGCCATTATTACATTTAGATTCTCTGTTTTCAACTGAATCTAGTGATACTAATTATGATTGGTTTTTAATTAAATTAAGTCTAATAAGTAACACAATATACAACTCCCACCTTGGGTTGTTTTATGAAAATTCAATTTTTATAACAAAAATTGTTGTGGAATTATTATGTTCCTTCCACAATCTGAACATCCAACATTACTACCTTCCTATAACAAAACAAACAAATTTTAACATAGATAATACTTATATAATTACAATTTTACATGGCCTCTGCTCATGGCCTAGATTTTTTGTTAATGTTATAACACAATAATTAGTCTCTTTCTTTAATATATGTAGTATTTCACTAGTGTACACTCAGAGTTTATTATATTGTCTATCTTTTGTGATACCTGGTTACTCTTTACATATATTATTTCTTATCACAGGATGACATAGCATCATTGATTGGTCTTGAGATGTCCTTTTTTATGGTGTGACAAATCTCACTCTTATAAGTTAAATTCTTTTATAATTGACTTTATTTTCAACTGAGTTTGTTCGTTTTTAAGGTATACTGAAGTATTGTACCATTCTATTTTATTTTTGTTAGCATTTTGTAAATATTTAGCCAGATATGATTATATGATTATTTTTGTACTGGATGATTGGCTCCAGCCATATATGGTATAGGTAAATATGTTGCTAACTCGATTATTACAATGTTAAAGTTAGTCAGATACATTAGTATAGTCGCTTTATATCATATTTCAACTTTCTAATGCAATTTGGTTGCATTTTGGCAACATTAAATCCATAAATTATACAATATTATGTGCCTACCACATGTTTTTAGTTAGTACTGTTTTTGGCTATTTTGACTGCTTTTTATTCATTTGACAGCTTTCTTTATTTAAGATAAATTGTTCACTTTTGTCTGCTTGACAATTACACATAGTTTCTATTTCAATCTGATAATAATTAATTTTTTCATGAAATCTGGGTGCTTGGTCTCAAATCCAACACATTAATATTTTTTGTCATAACAAATATATAATTTTTATTCTAACTTAAACTCTTTCTAATAATGTATTTAAGTCATTTAATACATTTATTTTATTTACATTACATAATATAATAATGGATCATGCCCATTCATTCACAAAAAATAGTTCTTAATACTCTATTCAGAGTTATAAAACTTAATAATTAATGACTTTATTTTGGTTGATTCTGACATTATTTCTCTCTCTTATAGTGTCTTATGGTTTTTGCACTGTTATTCACTTTAATAATATATATGGGGTTTGTGTCTTAGTCAAAGTCTGGTCGTTTTTCATGTTAGTAGAAATAATTATTAGACAAAATTACACAATTTTTTAGGACTACTTGGGTTCGATACTGTTCACCTCACTTTCCTCTTATGATAACTTACTATGTAAATGGTTTCCTTTATGGAACGTTCTGTGACGTTACAATAGCAGCGGCTAAACGGATATAAAAGTTCATTAGTGGATAAATTAATAAGTAAACACAAAGAGAAGAAATTAAAAAAGTCGAACAATGATAACACACTTCCAGTTAATAAATACATATCTGCAGATTACACAAATATTTTACCAAATATTTTAGTTAACGAACTCAAGAAACACCATGTAATTGTAACTTTCCGTACAAATAACAGCATTCAGAGATTTCTTAGCCGGCAGAACAGTATACCAGAAAGAAAAAGAACCGGCGTATACAAGATGAATTGCAGCTCATGCGATATGTTCTACATAGGCCAAACAGGCAGACCGTTTGAAGAAAGATATAAAGAACATCTCCCCAGAAGGGAATTGCATAAAACAACATCAAATTTTGCCAGACACCTGATGCTATGTAATCATAACTACAGTGATTTTGAGACAAATTTCCAGCCCATACATTGCTGCAGGAAAGGAAAATACATGGACGCACTTGAGGAGTACAAAATATATAAAGCCGTCAAAATCAACAGTGATTATGTCTTGAACGATAAACTTACATTTTCACATAACATATTGTACGACACGGCAATACTTGCACACGGGCGCCGGTAAATAGAAAGTTACAGTACACACGGGCTATAATAAACAAAACAGTTTTATCGGTGATATATAAACAGTGAATCAGTTGATTGATAATGTCCACACGAGAAACATAAAATTTCATGTTCGCGTATGTGAATTTCTGCTGTCGTAAAAGTGCATTTTTACTGTAATGATTTTAGTATTTTAATTTTTTAACGATCTCTAATGAGTGATCAAGTTTTCTGAAGACGGCAATTCGTTGCCGAAACGCGTCATAAAGGACAAGAAGAACAAAGTCGCATGACGGATATCTGGTAAATACGTCTACATATATTAAAATATCGGTATGGAGTACCATACATGACTTCCATGTTCTAAGATTTATATTTAAAATCAGTTACGAAATGAAATGTTTCCATAGAAACACTTCTTTCCACTTATTGCTTCAGCCTTAACCACAGTACTGTGATCACTAACGTATACCACCACACGTTATCGCACTCGATTTCCACTGATAATGGCAGTCGACGGCACTGCAGAAATGTCTGGTTTTGCAGAAAACATTGGACTACGGCCAAACAGCCCGGGAAGGAATTTTAACAACAAACTACTACTTTGTTGCAGATAACGTAGTACACATATAAAACTTATCCCCTCCCCCTTCATCTATAATTTTCATTTATAGAAAATTACCCCCACCCCGTTCAACTAGCCTCTTCATTAATAGATATTTCATCTACGTTTCTACAGTGGATTATTAAGATCTTCTTATCAGGATACTTTATCAAAATTAAGTACTTTACTCTTGTTAAAACATAAAATGTAGTAGGTAAACTACCCCTTTCCCTTAACCGATCTTCACCAAAATCAACAGGCCTTCAGTCTTGTACAATTGAGGAATGTATGCAAAACAATATTTGATTCTGTTTGAATGTGCGGCAGTTATCATTCGTCATAGAAAATATCGGTATGGAGAACCATATATGACTTCCATGTTCTAAGATTTATATTTAAAATATTTAAAAATGAATACGTATTGCTTCAGCCTTAACCACAGTACTGTGGTCACTAACATATACCACCTCACGTTTTCACACTCGATTTTCACTGATGATGGCAGTCGATGGCACTGCCGAAAAGTCTGGTTTTGCAGAAAACACTGGACTATGGCTAAACAGCCCTGAAAGGAATTTTAACAAAGAACTACTTCTTTGTTGCCGATAGTAGTACACATAAAAAAATTCTCCCCTCCCCCTTCAACTATAATTTTCATTAATAGAAAATTACCCCCACCCGATCACCTAACCTCTTAATTTATAGATATTTCATCTTCGTTTCTACAGTAGATTATTATGAGCTTCTTATCAGGATACTTTATTTATCAAGATTAAGTACTTTACTATTGTTAAAACAAAAAGTGTTGCAGTTAAACTACCCCTTTCTCTTAAACGATCTTCAACAAAATCAATAGACCTTCAGTCCTCTACAATTCAGGGATGCATGCAAAAAATATTTGATTCTGTTTGAATCTGCGGCAGTTATCGTTCGTCATGAAAAATTTCTCTTGTTATAACATAAAATGTTGCAGGTAAACTACCCCTTTTTGTTAACCGATCTTCACCAAAATCAACAGGCCTTGAGAACTCTACAATTCAGGAAAGTATGCACAAAATTATTTCATTCTCTTTGAATTTACAGCAGTTGTCTTTCGTCATAATAAAATTAACCTTCTTAAAACATAAAATGTTGCTGGTAAACTACCCCTTTCCCTTAACCGACCTTCAACAAAAGCAACATACCCTGAGTTCTCTATAATTCAAAAAGGTATGCAAAAACGTAGTTGATTCTGTTTGAATTTACGGCAGTTATCGTTTGTCATATAAAAAATTACCCTTGTTAAAACATAAAATCTTGCAGGTAAACTACCCCTTTCCCTTAACCGATCTTCACCAACACCAGTAGGTCTTGAGAACTCTACAATACAGGGCTGTATGCAAAACATTATTTGATTCTGTTTGAATATGCGGCTGTTATCGTTTGCCATAGAAAAAAATTACCCTTGATAAAAAAATGTTACGGGTAAACTACCCCTTTCCCTTAACCGATCTTCACCAAAAACAATAGGTCTTGAGTACTCTGCAATTCAGAGTTGTATGCAAAACATTATTTCATTCAGTGGCGAAGTTAATGTGCAAGTACTGGGTAGGCTGATAAAACATAAATATGCTTCCTTACCTTATATTTATTTATACAATAGGTCCAGACGTCGATTCTTCTTTGTTGCGAAAATATCAATTACACGTTCCTTGAAACTCTGACCCATAGAAAGTTCTTTAACTAAACTTTTTTCAATGGCGATTGTACTGAGAGAACTTAATCGTTCATTTGTCATTGAATTTCGGAGGCAATTTTGTATCCTTTTTAATGTGCTCATAATTCTTTCAAAGGAAGCTGTAGTAACAGGAAATGTCAAGACCAACTTGATAAGTCGTGTCACTTCTTTATAGATGGTTTGAAGACCATTGCTAGTTATGAATTTCAGAAGGTCATAAGGTCATTGCTAGTTATGAATGTATGAAATGTTTTTCTTCATCTACATAAATATTCTTTAATTCGTTTCTAATCGTTCTTTGTTGAAAAATGGATACGTGGACAGAAGGTTCTTTAATTTCATTGCAGGAAAATCTAGTTTATATCCTCCAAAGCTATTTTGATCCAGCAATTCGACAAATCTGATCTTTTCAATACCTCCAAAACACGTTTCCATTTGTACAGTCAGTGTATCTAAAATTTCGTAGGTTAAAAGTTTGAAGGACCCAAATTCTTGTTCACTTATACTTAAATCAAATCTTTTTAGAGTTTTCAACACATGATTTCACAGTATTTTCTGATCTCATATTCTTTAGTACTCCGATGGTCTTCTGGATTTCAGTATTACACATATTTATGTCTGATGTTACTTTGTTTTGAAGGAGTGCAAAAAGGTGGTTTATATATACAAAAATTTGTTTGTAAAGGCAAAGCAGATAAGTGAATTGTGTTTTGTTCAAGATATTAAGCAGGCCAGAAGCACAGTTGAATGACTCGGCATCCCATTCTTCAATGTTATCTGTAATTGTGTGGAAAACATCTTTCAGCTTATTGTATTTTGCATAAATTGTATGCACTGCTCGGGAATTGAAATTCCAGCAGGCGGTAAATGTTTGTGGTAATCTAAATCCTTTATTTTCTAATAGCTGTGTTCTTTTTGAGGATTTACTGAAAAATGTATGGAAAGCTACAAGATTATAAACGAAAAGTCTAACTTGTTTGATTGATTTTGAACAATATAGTAACACGAGATTCAATTTATGAGGGTAACAATGTAAAAATGTACCTCGTGGACATACCTGTTTCACAGACTGTTGGACGCCTCCTCGATCTCCTGCCATTACAGAGGTCCCATCATAGGTTTGACTAACTATTTTGTCAGTAATTTCCCGAGCATTAAGATCATGGATAATAACTTCTGATAACCCTACAGCTGTTTTGTCTTTTGAAACATCATAGAAACCAATAAACCTTTCTTTAGGCCCATCTTGCGTACAGAATCTAAGAATGATGCTCATTTGAGTTTTACAAGAAACGTCAAGGGTTTCGTCTGCTTGTACACTAACAAACTCGCAGAAATGTAATTCTTCTTTAATGTATGAATCAGTTACTGATTCAATCAGCTCATTTTGAATTGTATTTGATGTACCTTTAAAACTGGAAGTGCACTGCAAATGATCACGTAAAAACTGTCCTTGTCTGGAGAGAAGTTCCAATAATTCAAGATAATTACCTTTGCTGTTGGAACTTTCATCTTCAAAATGCCCTCTAAAAGCAAGCTCTTGTTTACCTAAGAAGCATACAACATCGATAAGTCTCTCAATTACGAATCTATTTGCTTCACAATTTCATTGTGTTTCATTGCTTGAAGCTTAGCGCCTTCAGAAATGGAATGTTCAATTCTTCCACGACGTAACAATAAAAATGTCTCTTAATTCTGAAGATGCCTTCTTGAACACTGATGTTTTTAGGCCTTTCTGTCAAAATTTTTTGTTACACAGACACCATAAGAAGCTGATGACCATTCTTTTTCACCCTCACTCAGAATACAGGTATAACAGTATAATTTATTTTTCTCAGAGCACCCTGTTAGCCAAGGATATTTCTTGTACCAAGAGAATTGAAACTTTCTATTTTGTCTGCTATCCCGCTATTTTAATATCTAAATGTGGTGTCAATCTCCTATCTTTGTAGGCACACTTTGTTCCATAACTCCAACTTGAAAACGGTCATGTTTAATTCACTAAATAATGACGTTAATCTTCTCTCAGTATCACCCATTGTACACAAAAATATCTAACACTAACACACAAGTAAAAACATAACACGACACTAACAAATGTAAATTAATTAAATAAACGTAAATGAATTGGTAGAGTGAATAATTAATTGCACTAAGTACGGAAGATATACCCGTTCACTCTCACTGCCTGAGACGGAGACTAACCTCTTGGCCCGCAACGCAACAGCTTTCTCCCCCTCCTGCACACACACACACACACACACACACACACACACACACACACACACACACACACACACACACACACACACACACACACACACACAACGCCCGTCATAAATGGTGGTGGGAGAGAGGCTTTGCCAGAAAGCCTCACATAGCCTGGCGGCAGTTCTATTCGTACCGCGCTCTTAGAGTGCGTTTTGTAAACTAATTGTTATGAACTTATAAAATACGATAATACTGAAACGTTAACTTTTCATGTATTCATTTTTTCGTTTATTTTTTGGGTAGGCTAAGCCTCAAAAGCCTCTCAATAGCTTCGCCACTGATTTCATTATGTTTGAATTTGCGGCTGTTATCGTTAGCCATATAAAATATCGGTATGGAGAACCATACATGACTTCCATGTTCTAAGATTTATATTTAAAATCATATTCGAAATGAAATATTTCCATAGAAACTACGTCTTTCTACTTATTGCTTCAGCATTAACCACAGTACTGTGCTCACTAACGTATACCACCACCACCTCACGTTTTCGCACTCGATTTTCACCGATGATGGGAGTTGATGGCACTGCCGAAAAGTCTGGTTTTGCAGAAAACATAGGACTACGGCTAAAGAGCCCGGGAAGCAATTTTAACAAAAAACTACTTCTTTGTTGCCGATAACGTAGTACACATATAAAAAATTCTCCCCTACACCTTCAACTATAATTTTTAATAATAGAAAATTACCCCGGGAAGCAATTTTAACAAAAAACTACTTCTTTGTTGCCGATAACGTAGTACACATATAAAAAATTCTCCCCTACACCTTCAACTATAATTTTTAATAATAGAAAATTACCCCCACCCCGTTCTCCTAACTTCTTCATTTATAGATATTTCATCTACGTTTCTACAGTGGATTACTATGAGCTTCTTATCAGGATACTTTATTTATAAAAATAAATTACTTTACTCTTGTTAAAACATAAAATGTTTCAGGTAAACTACCCCTTTCTCTTAACCGATCTTCTCCAAAATCAACAGACCTTCCGTCCTCTACAATTCAGGGAAGCATGCAAAAAAATATTTGATTCTGTTTGAATGCGCGGCAGTTATCGTTCGTCATGGAAACATTTCTCTTTTACAACATAAAATGTTGCAGGTAAACTACCCCTTTCCCTTAACCGATCTTCACCAAAATCAATAGACCTTGAGCTCTCTGCAACTCAGGGGGTGCAAAAAATTATTTGATTCTCATTGAATTTTCGGCAGTTATCGTTCGTCATAAAAAAATTACCGTTTTTAAAACATAAAACGTTGCTGATAAACTACCCCTTCCCTTAACCGATCATCAACAAAATCAATAGACCTTGAGTTCTCTTTAGTTCAAAAAGGTATGCAAAAACCTAGTTGATTCTGCTTGAATTTACGGCAGTTATCGTTCGTCATATAAAAAATTACCCTTGTTAAAACATAAAATGTTGCTGGTAAACTACCCCTTTCCCTTAACCGATCTTCACCAACACCAATACGTATTGAGAACTCTACAATACAGGGCTGTATGCAAAACATCATTTGATTCTGATTGAATTTGCGGTTGTTATCATTTACTATAGATAAATTACCCTTGATAAAAAACCGTTGCAGGTAAACTACCCCTTTCCCTTAACCGATCTTCACCAAAAACGACAGGTCTTAGGTACTCTACAATTCAGGCCTGTATGCAAACAATTATTTGATTTAGTTTGAATTTGCGGCTGTTATCGTTTGCAATAGAAAACACCCTTGATAAAACATAAAACGTTGCTGGTAAACTACCCTATTCCATTAACCGATCTTCACCAAAACCAACAGGTCTTGAGAACTGTACATTTCAGGGCTGTATGCAAAATATTACATGATTCTATTTGAATTTGCGGCTGTTATCATTTGCCATATAAAATACCCTTGTTAAACATAAAACGTTGCAGGTAAACTACCCCTTTCCCTTAACCGATCTTCAACAAAATCAACAGACCTTGAGTTCTGTACAATTCAAAAAGGTATGCAGAAGAGTACTTGATTCTGTTTTAATGTACGGCAGTTATCGTTCGTCAAAAAAAAAAAATTACCCTTGATAAAACATAAAATGTTGCTGGTAAACAACCCTATTCCCTTAACCGATCTTCACCAAAACCAACAGGTCTTGAGAACTGTACATTTCAGGGCTGTATGCAAAATATTATATGATTCTGTTTGAATTTGCGGCTGTTATCATTTGCCATATAAAATACCCTTGATAAAACAAAAAACGTGTCAGGTAAACTACCCGTTTCCCTTAACCGATCTTCACCAAAAACAATAGGTCTTTAGTACTCAAGAAATCAGGGCTGTATGCAAAAACTTATTTGATTCCGTTTGAATTTGCGGCTCTTATCGTTTGCCATAAAAAATACCCTTTCAAAACATAAAACGTTGCAAGTAAACTACCCCTTTCCCTTAACCGATCTTCACCAAAAACAAAAGGTCTTGAGAACTCTACAATTTAGGGCTGTATGCAAATAATAATTTGCTTGTGTTTGAATTTGCGGCTGCTATCGTTTGCCATATAAAATACCCTTGTTAAAACATAAAACGTTGCAGGTAAACTACCCCTTTCCCTTAACCGATCTTTACCAAAATCAACAGATCGTGAGAACTCTACAATTCAGGGCTGTATGCGAAACATTATTTGATTCTGTTTGAATTTGCGGCTGTTATCGTTTGCCAAACAAACAAAATTACCCTTGATAAAAAAAACCGTTGCTGGTAAACTACCCCTTTCCCTCAACCGATCTTCACGAAAAACAATAGGTCGCGAGTACTCTATAAATCAAGGCTGTATGCAAAAAATTATTTGATTCTGTTTGAATTTGCGGCTGTTATCGTTTGCCATAGAAAAATATCTACAGACACACAGACACACACACAGACACTTTTCGAAAAATGACTGTTTTTCATGTTTTGAGTGTAGTACAATCATATTCTGCAATAATCTCGAACACGATTTTTTTTGCCATCACCATACTTCCATTTCCTTAAGGAACATGGAAGTAATATCGGTATGGAGAACCATACATGACTTCCATATTCTAAGATTTATATTTAAAATCATTTTCAGCCAAACAGCCAGGCTGTGTCTTACCTGCCTTTTTATTGCTGTATTAAATGAAAAATATTATATTACATTAAAATGAAAAAATTATAATTTTATTGCCTGGCAACAAAATTATTTTATTTTTAACAATTACCAAAAAGTTTAAATAAATTTTCAAGTACTTTACTCTTGTTAAAACGTAAAAGGTTGCAGGTAAACTACCCCTTCCCCTTAACCGATCTTCACCAAAATCGAAAGTCATTGAGACCTCTACAATTCAGGGATGTATGCAAAAAATTATTTGATTCTGTTTGAATTTGCGGCTGTTATCGTTTGCCATAGAAAATACGCTTGATAAAAAAACGTTGCAGGTAAACTACCCCTTCCCCTTAACCGATCTTCACCAAAAACAATAGGTCTTGAGTACTCTACAAATCAGGGCTGTATGCAAAACATTATTTGATTCTGTTTGAATTTGCGGCTGTTATCGTTTGCCATAGAAAATACCCTTGTTAAAAAAACGTTGCAGGTAAACTACCCCTTTCCCTCAACCGATCTTCACCAAAAACAATAGGTCTTGAGAACTCTAAAATTTAGGGCTGTATGCAAATAATCTTTTGATTCTGTTTGAATTTGCGGCTGTTATCGTTTGCCATAGGAAATACCCTTGTTAAAACATAAAACGTTACAGGTAAACTACCCCTTTCCCTTAACCGATCTTCACCAAAAACAATACGTCTTGAGTACTCTACAAATCAGGGCTGTATGCAAAACATTATTTGATTCTGTTCGAATTTGCGGCTGTTATCGTTTGCCATAGAAAATACCCTTGTTAAAAAAACGTTGCAGGTAAACTACCCCTTTCCCTCAACCGAACTTCACCAAAAACAATAGGTCTTGAGAACTCTACAATGTAGGGCTGTATGCAAATAATCTTTTGATTCTGTTTGAATTTGCGGCTGTTATCGTTTGCCATAGGAAATACCCTTGTTAAAACATAAAACGGTACAGGTAAACTACCCCTTTCCCTTAACCGATCTTCACCAAAATCAGCAGATCTTGAGAACTCTACAATTCAGGGCTGTATGCGAAACATTATTTGATTCTGTTTGAATTTGCGGCTGTTATCGTTTGCCAAACAAACAAAATTACCCTTGCTAAAAAAAAACTGTTGCAGGTAAACTACCCCTTTTCCTCAACCGATCTTCACCAAAAACAATAGGTCGTGAGTACTCTGCAAATCAGGGCTGCATGCAAAAAATTATTTGATTCTGTTTGAATTTGCGGCAGTTATCGTTTGCCATAGAAAAAAAATCTACAGACACACACACAGACAGACACACAGACACACACACAGACACTTTTCGGAAAACGACTTTTTTTCATGTTTTGAGTGTAGTAGAATCAGAATCTGCAATAATCTCGAACACGATTTTTTTTGCCATCACCATACTTCCATTCCTTAAGGAATATGGAAGTAATACGCTTGATAAAAAACGTTGCTGGTAAACTACCCCTTCCCCTCAACCGATCTTCACCAAAAACAATAGGTCTTGAGAACGCTACAAATCAGGGCTGTATGCAGAAAATTATTTGATTCTGTTTGAATTTGCGGCTGTTATCGTTTGCCATAGAAAATACCCTTGTTAAAAAAACGTTGTAGGTAAACTACCCCTTTCCCTTAACCGATCTTCACCAAAAACAATAGATCTTGAGAACTCTACAATTTAGGGCTGTATGCAAATAATCTTTTGATTCTGTTTGAATTTGCGGCTGTTATCGTTTGCCATAGGAAATACCCTTGTTAAAACATAAAACGTTACAGGTAAACTACCCCTTTCCCTTAACCGATCTTCACCAAAAACAAAAGGTCTTGAGAACTCTACAATTCAGGGCTGTATACGAAACATTATTTGATTCTGTTTGAATTTGCGGCAGTTATCGTTTGCCATAGATAAAAATCTACACACACACACACACACACACACACACACACACACACACACACACACACACACACTTTTCGGAAAACGACTTTTTTTCATGTTTTGAGTGTAGTAGAATCAGAATCTGCAATAATCTCGAACACGATTTTTTTTGCCATCACCATACTTCCATTCCTTAAGGAATATGGAAGTAAAATGCCCTTGTCAAAACATAAAACGTTACAGGTAAACTACCCCTTTTCCTTAACCGATCTTCACCAAAAACAATAGGTCTTGATAACTCTATAACTCAGGGCTGTATGCAAAATATTATTTGATTCTGTTTGAATTTGCGGCTGTTATCGTTTGCCATAGAAACAAATTACCCTTGATTAAGAAAAAACGTTGCAGGTAAACTACCCCTTTCCCTTAACCAATCTTCACCAAAAACAATAGGTCTTGAGTACTCTACAAATCAGGACTGTATGCAAAAAATTATTTGATTCTGTTTGAATTTGTGGCTTTATCGTTTGCCATACAAAAAAATCTACAGACATATAGACAGACAGACACACAGACACTTTTCGAAAAATGACTTTTTTTCATGTTTTGAGTGTAGTACAATCAGAATCTGCAATAATCTCGAACACGATTTTTTTTCCATCACCATACTTCCATTTCCTTATGGAACATGGAAGTAAAATATCGGTATGGAGAACCATACATGACTTCCATATTCTAAGATTTATATTTAAAATCATTTTCAGCCAAACAGCCAGGCTGTGTCTTACCTGCCTTTTTATTGCTGTATTAAATGAAAAATATTATATTACATTAAAATGAAAAAATTATAATTTTATTGCCTGGCAACAAAATTATTTTATTTTTAACAATTACCATTGTTTCAAAAAGTTTAAATAAATTTTCAAGTACTTTACTCTTGTTAAAACGTAAAAGGTTGCAGGTAAACTACCCCTTCCCCTTAACCGATCTTCACCAAAATCGAAAGTCATTGAGACCTCTACAATTCAGGGACGTATGCAAAAAATTATTTGATTCTGTTTGAATTTGCGGCTGTTATCGTTTGCCATAGAAAATACGCTTGATAAAAAAACGTTGCAGGTAAACTACCCCTTCCCCTTAACCGATCTTCACCAAAAACAATAGGTCTTGAGTACTCTACAAATCAGGGCTGTATGCAAAACATTATTTGATTCTGTTTGAATTTGCGGCTGTTATCGTTTGCCAAAGAAAATACCCTTGTTAAAAAAACGTTGCAGGTAAACTACCCCTTTCCCTCAACCGATCTTCACCAAAAACAATAGGTCGCGAGTACTCTGCAAATCAGGGCTGCATGCAAAAAATTATTTGATTCTGTTTGAATTTGCGGCAGTTATCGTTTGCCATAGAAAAAAAATCTACGACAGACAGACACACAGACAGACACACAGACAGACAGACACACACACAGACACTTTTCGGAAAACGACTTTTTTTCATGTTTTGAGTGTAGTAGAATCAGAATCTGCAATAATCTCGAACACGATTTTTTGACATGATAATGTCTTATGGCTGGGGGTCATTTGAAAATGTCTGTAACGCATCACGCTGCACATAACGCATTTACCAGCCGGGAATCGTTAACTAAAACCGCGACCGCTAACGTGCTAACGTCCGTCGCAGATTAAAGACCTAACAAGCAAACAACACTGCATAGCTGTAGATAGGTATGTAACCAATCAGTCAGTCAGTAACCATAATAATGTTGCGTTTAGCTGGCAGCTGAAAGACATTATCATGCTCTTAAGCTTTTACCATTTGGTAAACGGTACTTTAAATTTTTTTGCCATCACCATACTTCCATTCCTTAAGGAATATGGAAGTAAAATCAAAACATTAAAATACATTGTTTCATAATTTTGTATAAATAAAATCAATTTTAATGAAATTTTCTGTAATTCAACTGTATACTACGATTTTTTTAAAGTTCTTTTACAAAATAAAATTTACTGTATGTATTTCTTTGTACTACATTCATCAACCTTGGCAAATATTTTACATAATTCACAGTGCATACTTTTGACACTGTATAAGTTCTTTCATGGTTATAAATTATAGTTAAAAGAAAATTCTTTGTATAAACTTGGTTATAATTTTTCTAGTCCCAGTTAATTAAAAAAAATTCCAATAAAATTTGTCAATAATATCACTTTATCATTTTCTCTCTCTCTCTCACACACACACACACACACACACACACACACACACACACACACACACACACACACACACACATGCTCACATATGCACTCACACAGTTATTTAGTAATTTATTCTTTCAGATTGAACAACAAATGTTCAAATCATTCAGATAAGGAAGGAACAGACAATCATTTTTTGTTAAAATTTTTGTATATTTTCCTTTGTTTCTTTATTTAAATTTAGACAGTTTTATTCCTTCTAAAATCATTAATTACAAAAGTAGTCTTTTCTGTAACTGTAAACATGCAAGCTCTGAAATGTAACACAATATTTAATAAATTAATTCTAAAAATAAAATTATTTTACAAAAAACTTCCTTAATCATACATAAACTACATGGCAATAATTTCTTTAAATCTCATTACTTGCAATCCTATCAGAAGCACTATTTGTTTGGTATTTTGTGTAAGCACTAAATAAACACAACTAATTAAAAACCATGCATTCCTCAGCAAACAATGGCCACTCCAAGAAGTGGTGGGGATAAAGAAAACTATGTACAGTAATTTTATATGCAAATGAGAGTTAAAACAAAATGCTTTGAAGTGCTTTGTCAACTCAACTACTACTTTTGTTTAAATGTAAACAATGAAAAGAATGTCAACAGAATAGGGTGACTAGATGCCTGGTAAAGAGAAATATTAATGTAAAAAACAAACCCATATATATGAACAACTAAAATTACTTTTACACACTAAGGAAACCATTTACTAATCTCTATTGTAATTTTGTATTAATTATTCAGTGAAATTAAATTACAATAAACTACAAATGTATTTTTACACAGCTTTAATTTATGTACCTCTTTTCTTAATACATAGGAATAGGCTGTAGACAGCCTTATTAAATTGTATTCCTTCCCCCACATTAATAAGTTCTGCATTAATCTCTCTCTCTCTCTCTCTCTCTCTCTCTCTCTCTCTCACACACACACACACACACACACACACACACACACGTGCGCGCGTGTGTGCGACATATATTTACTGTCTGCAAACAGAAGCTAAAAGGTTTTTATTACATGCTATTACAATCTTTTATATTATTTTCAATATAATATTATTATAAACCTCGCTGAAGAAGGTGAATAGCACACCGAAACGTACGAGGACTTTAAGAAACTTAAGTGTTCACAAGGAAAGTTACAATTTATCACTAATATTAAGTGTGTGAATGAAGAGGATGAACCAACAAAACAACTATTATTTTCAGTTACTTCCTACAGTGTAATTAATTACTTTTATAAATGGACTGGTACTGGATTAACAGTAAATGTTACACTAACACTAAACCCTAACATCTGACAGTAGTTATTCCAGTATTACTTTTCATATCATTTCATTTTTAATTTTAAAAAACCTTGTTTATATAAATTTTCTGACCTCTTGTGTATGTCCATATATTTTCACTTCTTAAAAAAGATTTTCATAGTATTACTTACTGTATGTATTCATGAGTGACATATTTAAGACTGTGTGTACATTCATTTCAGGTGTCTATGAATACTGTCTGAATGCTCAATAAATGAATTTTCTTGCTAGCACCCACTTTCTACTTGGATGCGACAGGTTTTAGAAACACATTGCTCTCCACTATCAAAAGAGTCTGTATATTAGAATGTGTGTGTGTGTGTGTGTGCGCGCACGCGCGCGCGCACAATATTTTCATTTCCTAATAAGCAAGAATTAATTTACTTCAAAACCGAAGTAAAACAGTTGTGATTTATACAACATCATAAGTGACATGCACATATAACGTACCATCAATATGAAGTGTTCCTGTTGGACTCAACGATATTCTGTGTGAAGAACCAACATCCAAGGGGGAGCCATTTTTGTACCATTTGATACGAGGTGGTGGAAAGCCTCTTGCTTTACATGGTAATGTTGCCTCAGACTGAAAGGGAAGGGTCTGGTTGGCAGGACCAATCTCCACAAGTGGTGGTGGAACATCCTCCACTGATGTTACCTAAACAAAATGTTACCAAATCCAACATATTTCAGGTATGCAAGCAATTTTTTCATGCAAAAAAAGAGAAACATATATTGCACAAAACTGTACTTCTTTACACTCTCTGATTTGGTACTTTTTTGTACAACACAGTGAATATTTTTTTTAATGGGAAGGTATGTCACGTAATGTTTTACAATCTAGAAGCTTAAGTACACTAGAGCCTTCTTCAAAAGACTGCTTGCAGCTGTCATAAAAATCGCTGAACTTTGTAAAATATATACCAACTAGCAAAATACTCGTCCTTCGCTACGGAGTTTCACATTGTACGTAATTGTACAATTATTGCTCGCTTAATAGTACAGGATTAGATAGATTGAACAAATTCTCAACTCTTAGTTTGTTTATTTACATTCATATCAACAGCTATTTATTATTTATTTCGAGAAAATCGTTAGAGCCGTTTCCGAGAAAAAAAAGGACATACATTTATTAATTAATTGAACTTCGAAATTTTCTCGACTATAAGAACCTGCAAACAACGAAGTTTTTTTTCAATTTAAAAGAATGATTAAAAACTCAGGACTAAATGTATTCGGTGTTTCCAGTAAACTGAGATGTCAACCACTTCATTTACAAAGTATGCAATTCCCGCGATAAATTTCAGTATTTGGTTTTTTGCCCCTTAGGAGTGAAAGTTTTTAAAACCGTTTCTTAGTGAGCACCTAAGACCTATGATGAAGCTATGTTCAAAGTTTCATTGATATCCATTCAGTGGTTTCAGAGATATCGTGATCAGCGAGTCAGTCAGTGGTATTTGGCTTATATAGATATCTATAGCTAGCCGATTTACACAGCGTTGCTCGGGTTCATAATTTATTCATAGGCTCATAGGCACCTATTCTTGTTCTAACGTTATATTACTTGTATATTGTATAATCTTCCTTATATTGTTATGCTCGCATTCTCACTGGAGGAATACTCTGTAGCGCACCTATTTCAGAACATGTCATAAACTGTATTCTTATATCTGGAGAAGAATTCTGTTGCGCATGATGCTCCTGGTCGATTTCTAACTCTGGGAGAGGGCGAACAGCTAAATTAGTTTTCAATAAAATGTCTAATTTATAATTCATTGTGTTAACGTTGAAATAAGGCATTTGTTAAATTAGTGTCTCCTAAACTTATTCTAACAATACAATACCTCAATAGATTTCAGCTTATCAATTTTTAAATTCAAACTGAAGCAAGTGCATTTATATTGTCTGAACACTATGATCTGAATACATTCGCTATCAAAACTTTGTTTTTTATACTCATTTATAACTTACTTCGATCTTAACTTATCCACTTTTAAATTCAAACTGAAACAACTCTGAATTCACACACTATTAAGAAGTTTCTTAAGAAGCATACACCACCTTTGATATCATAACCTATATCTTTATTTATAAGAACCGTGGACTCTCGCCCCGCCGTCTTTCGCAAGATCCGACCTAAGACTCCCCGGGTTCCATGGGTGAACTCCGGGGAAGGCCCGTTGGACGACTCCCGCGCTATTTCCTACGCGGGAGACTTTCACCGATGCTATGGTAACCAGAATCTATTCTATTGGGTTGCCATAGTAACCAGATCTAATAGTTTTTAAGACCCAAAGGACCCCCCAAAGGATCGTATCGAAAAAACACTTGGCCTATGTTGGTTCTCCCGTTGCGTAAAATATTTGTGCCAAGTTTGGTTGAAATCGGTCCAGTGGTTTAGGCGGAGATGTGGAAGACCCCAAAGGACCCCCCGAAGGATCGTATCGAAAAAAACACCTATCCTATGTTGGTTCTCCCGTTGCGTAAAATATTTGTGCCAAGTTTGGTTGAAATCGGTCCAGTGGTTTAGGCGGAGATGTGGAAGACCCCAAAGGACCCCATCGAAGAAAACACCTATCCTATGTTGGTTCTCCCGTTGCGTAAAATATTTGTGCCATGTTTGGTTGAAATCGGTCCAGTGGTTTAGGAGGAGATGTGGAAGACCCCAAAGAACCCCCCAAAGGACCCCATCGAAAAAACACCTAACCTATGTTGGTTCTCCCGTCGCATAAAATATTTGTGCCAAGTTTGGTTGAAATCGGTCCAGTGGTTTAGGAGGAGATGTGGAACATACATACATACATAGATACATACATCAATGGGGAGGGGGGGTTGCCCCTTAGGAGTGAAAGTTTTTAAAACCGTTTCTTAGTGAGCATCTACGACCCCATAAGAATATACCTTCAAATTTTGAGATCATTATCTTCAGTAGTTTTTGCTCTAGTTGATTCTCTGTCAGTCAGTACAAAGCCGCTTATATATATATAGAGATTACAAATAAAAGCACCTATAGCTTCCCCTTAATTTGTTTATACTTAATTTGGTGTATACTTGTTAAGTAGCTACAGTATAATATTTCTTTCATTGGCAGTCTCAAAAATTACTGGAAATTTTAAACACCATACCCAGAATTTAATATTTATTAGTTGATTACTTAAAAAGAACGGACATCTTTTCTCCATTTCATCAGTACTTATAACGCTACTCACAAAACACTGGATTTACTTCAACAAAATCACACAAAATTTTACTAAAAGCCAATACTTAAAATTTCATCATTTTTTTAAGCTTTCAACTCAGCAGAAACTTAGGGACTTCTATCGAAGAGAAGGAAAAACTTACTAATTGGCATAAAAATGTACATTTTGATTGGTTAAAGTTTTTTTTTTTGTAATAGAGTACAGTTAACTTTATAGAAGCACATGTGGTGTGATTCCAGTAATTTATCACTACTCAATGGAAAAGCATTTTTCCCTTCATGTGTAAATCACTGTAAATAAAGAGTCTATATTATACATATATGGAATATATACATATTACAGATGTTCTGAAATACCTGCAGAAATGCCCTCGCAGTAACAGAACCAGCTACACTAAGTGCTGAACATACAAAGAATCCTGAATCTTCTCTTTGGGCTCCTTGTATATGCAGAGTCCCATCGTTCGAAACACGCATGTGTCCATAACTATTGTCTGGAAACATGAGAACCTGACTACCCTCTTTAGTCCAGAACACACTTGGTGGAGGATTTCCTTCAGCTGCACACTCAAACTTTGCTACTCCGTTCAGACCAACTTTTTGATCTTCAGGTTGGTTTGTAAAAACAGGAGCAGCTGTAAAAAAAAGAGATTATGTACATATTAAAGCACATGAATGACATCATGCGAAATACAATGTAAAATCTCTCTCTCTCTCTCTCTCTCTCTCTCTCTCTCTCTCTCTCTCTCTCTCTCTCTCTCTCTCTCTCTCTCTCTCTCTCTCTCGGGCAGTTGTCTTCTGATAGTTGGTAATAGGTGATCATCACATCTGCATAGTGAATCTCTCTCCCTGACACATCCACATATGCATGCAATAATGACTATACCTAAAAAGATTTAGTACATTTTTAGTAAATTCATAAAATTTAATTAATATTTCTGTTTTCCTATATTGTACGTTTTACTGTTACCAGTACAATAACTTTGTTACTGTTACTGAAATTTATTCTCATAAGAAGACTTATACCATTATGTATCAGACATACCATTATGTATGAAATTACTTCAAACTATGTACGTATATTAAAATAAATGTTATATATTATCACAATATTATATAATTGCTGCCAGAAATGTTGAGTTACGTATATAGAACACACACACACGCTCGCGCGTACGCGCTTGGTCTGTAGTAGACACGGACAATCCAGTGTGAATATTTTGTTGAATGGGGAAAAGATATAGGAAGTTTGAGAGTTCACCTCTAGAAGAGAAATTTTGAGTAGTATCGGACAAGCTAAAGTTGCATTTAACATTAAATGGAAATGACTAACATCTAAATAAATAGCCCTTGAAACAAGAAAGAGGTTCCTGAAGCACATATGGAGCACCTATAGTGCTTCTATACATATAGAAAAGTCACATATATGTGGATGTGAGACATGGACAATTGGAACCGAGGAAATGAGAAGACTTGAGGCACTGGAAATATGATGTTATAGGAAGTTACTGAAAGTAAGATGGATTGACTAGGTTAATAATGATGATGACTAGGTTAATAATGATGAGATTCTGACTGGAGTTGGAGAAACAAAAAGTTTTTGGCAAAATATTGTGACGCAAAGGGTTGAACTTATTGGCTATATTATGCGTCATGAGAATTTGATAAAAACAATAATTGAAGGTTACATTGAAGGAATAAGAGGACGAGGAAGATCAAGACTACAATATATGAAACAGATTACTGGTGATGCAAATGGCAATTCTTATGAGGAGATGAAACAGAAAACACAGAGAAGATTAGTGTGGAGAACTGCTACAAACCAACCTGCAGGTTGCTACATGTACACTGAATTAGCTGCAACAAGCATTGTCTGAAATTTTATAGTTATACCAGGTGTATGGCCATAATTTGTTTTTACCTACCAAATCAAAGAGAAATTAACGTTAAGACGCTGCCATTCGATATAGTTAACATGTTTATGGCTTTCGAAAGTTCGGTTTATTTTTACCATCGGTAATTTTATCATCTGAAATGGTACAATATAAATTAACTTCACTAAAACTTCATATTTTATATTACCTGAATATAGTCATATTTTCCATTAATTAAGGTGCTGGTCTACTGTATAAAAATACCAAAGCCATTTATTTAATTTAAATTTGGCTTTTTTAAAAAAGGTATTCTAGTTACCTGAATTGTTATAAGAGTTCAAATTATCCTAATATTATTGGTAAGTATTTTGGTTACCTTTTATTTATACAAATGCTCATATGTCAGAATTAGTTTAGAGGAACCACATACACAAATCAGTACATATTTTACGATACTCAGTGATAAAATTTATGTTAATACATGAAACCTACACATGAATTTACAACAATACATTACAATGTCTATTTTTTGGACAAATTTTTGGACACCAAAACCATAACATGGAAAGAATGGCCTCTTCTTCTACAATTCGAACTATTGTACAACTGAATTTTCTTTTTTTTTTTTTAATTTATGTGTTTCAAAACATTATCTTTAATATGTTTACAAATCAATAGGGTAGTTGCTTCCAAAAAATTGTATGAAGTCTGCCAGAGGTATACAAAATATACAAAATTTTATTTCAGATAAAAAAATAATTCTTGCCCAATTTGCAAAATACCCAAGACATTTACTTCCTACTGTATGCATTTAAAATGTTTGACCAACTAACTTTTTTTTATTTTATTCAATTTTACTACTATGTACTGTTATAAATGTGTTTAAAAAATTCTGACCTATTACTTTTCAAACTCGTTTACCATTCAAATTATTTACTAATACAAACAAAAGAAGAAGCAAATTTATTACTCAATATTTCACAAAAAAAAAAATTAAAATCTAATTATTGTTCAAATGCCAATTGATGAAACTGATACAGGTATTTTGAAAAGTACTGTGTTCAAAACCCAAACAATATTTCCAAACACTATTAAGTTAATTGTAAGTTTACAAATTATTATGAAAACTTCAATACTAAGCGTACAAACATTTAGAGAGTCATCAGGTGCCATGGGCATATAGGAGTGTATCCTTCTGCAAAAGATATACTGCATGCATGAAAGTTTATGTGCATGTAGAAACTTTGTGATTACATACTGAAGTGAGAACAATGTACACATCACAAACTCAATTCTCATTTTATATGCAATCTGAAATTCTTTTATGTAATATAAAATTCATTCATAAATTCTGTTAATAGATACTACCCGGAAAAACCATATTTACATAAAAAGTCAGATATGTTTTTATACACTTTTCTGATAAAAAACAATGACTTTATTGCTAATTTTACAGTAAGATTACCATAATATACTTTCAAAAACAAATAAACAAATTAATATTAGTAACACCACTTTACCTTAGTAATGACACACGACAGGAAATAAATTATCAGTCACAGATAACAGAAGGATTCTAACTGCATTTTCTATGGCCAGTTCTGGCAAAACCTGTTTCAATAGTTTAAATATTACTGTTTTCCTTATGTTTTATTTTAGGCATGTTTCCTGAACAGAATACAATTCAATATTTTAAAAATCAGAGGTCCTCAAAATTTGAGTATTCAGTTAAAATGTTTTGATTAATTAACTTCTTACCACATATTAGCAAATAGTGTTTAATACCAATTATTTAAGACCAATTTACCAATTATTTAATAACGTATTTAAGACCAATTATTTCAGAATTGAAATCAGGTACTTCGATGACTGAAACTTACAATGCACTGTTAAAGATGCTCTTGCTGAAACAGTACCAACATCATTCTCTGCATCACAGATGTAAATTCCTTCATCATGTGGTGTTGCTTTCTCTATACTAAGTGATTTGTCTTCTAGGATATGAGCACGGCCAATTGGCATTTTTCCATCATCTCTTCTCCACAATATTCGAGGTGGAGGATCTCCTCCCACTCTGCACTCAAACTGTACACTTTGATCTGCCAGGACACTCATGTCTCGTGGCTCAGATAGCATATATGGTTTCACTGTACAAAACAAAACAAAATTCTTGTTGACAACTATATACAGATCTGCTGTGTGTGTGTGTGTGTGTGTGTGTGTGTGTGTGTGTGTGTGTGTGTGTGTGTGTGTGTGTGTGTGTGTGTGTGTGTGTGTGTGTGTGTGTGTGTGTGTGTGTGTGTGTGTGTGTGTGTGTGTGTGTGTGTGTGTGTGTGTGTGTGTGTGTGTGTGTGTGTGTGTGTGTGTGTGTGTGTGTGTGTGTGTGTGTGTGTGTGTGTGTGTGTGTGTGTGTGTGTGTGTGTGTGTGTGTGTGTGTGTGTGTGTGTGTGTGTGTGTGTGTGTGTGTGTGTGTGTGTGTGTGAGATTTTGTATCCATCAGTATATACAGGGCATTACATCCAGTTACACTAGATTAATAATGTACACTATATTATAACACACTTGTAGAGTAACTGACGAGTCACCTCATTTGTAATTTGATTGTGTTCATGCAATTCTTTCTGTACCTATATTCTAATAGACAATACATTGTAACACTTACAATGTACAGTAAGTGTTGCATTTTTGCTCTCTCTGGTCCCAACAAGGTTCTGTACCACACATTGGTATATGCCAGCATCATTCTGTCGTACATCAGAGATCAGCAGATTCCCACCATCTACAACTCGCACCCTGAAACATATGTTGTTTCTTACTGTTTCTTCTAAATTCTCCTACAACTATACACATACAACTTATACAACCAGTGGTGGCTAGTGAGTACATCTACAGGGGGTTCACAATTAATAATTTGCAGTTTTTGAGATACACTGTGTCAAACACTTGTGTGTTGCTTGCAATATTCATATAATTTAGGCGTTGCTATACCTTGATGTAATGTATTAATTTTGAAACGAAATGTTATTATAGATATTACTGTACTTTAACTATTTCACAACTTAATAATAAAGGATTACTTTATTGATCATACTTGTTATAATATGCTAATTGTTCTTTTTTACTAAAACAATTATTTTCATTTAATTTTAAAGTAGTAAAATAAACGCAAAACAGAAAGCTTGTTTTAAGTGTTAAATATTTAGATAGTCACAAGGCCTCATGCTCTCAATTATTAGATTAGATTATTAAACACAAAGAAAAAGGAAAATAATCAAAGCTGCTGCATATGATGGTAAGGTCTAGTATTTACTTACACAAATTTACTTGGATGGTAGCTTAGACAAATATTTTCTTTAAGTACAGTTTTTGTAAACAAAGTCCATCCTTCTATCTTTTCTTGACACAAAAACATCAATAACTCTTTCATTGAAATTATGGATGTTAGAAATCATTTCCTTCTCGATTGCAAGCATGGCTAAAGCTGTAAGCCTCTCTTGACACATCGAAGACCGCAAAAATGTCTTTATCCGTTTTAGGGTTGAAAAACACCTTTCAGCTTCAGCAGTCGTCATTGGTATTGTTGCAATAATTAATAACAGTTTATAACTTTCAGAAAATGATGACAATAAGTTGTTTTCAATAAAAAACTGTAAAAGACTAACAGCACCACGCATGTTTCTGAAATCAGTTCTTTTGTAAATGATTTCAAGCTCTGTCTTGAGGCGATTTTTTTCAAGAAATGAATACACATTACTGTATCTTCAAGCAATTTCTCGGGGAATTTCTGTTCAAACTCTTCAAACTTTTGTGGTTCAAAAAGAGATACAGCTGAGCAAGATGTTGTGAATGAAAATCTTGTTTTTATTTGCGTTGTAATAATGTCACAGGTTTCCTTGGCAGCCACTGTTCTACTTAAGTAAAAATCTTCTTCACGCCTCGATCGTTTAGGTGCATTTTCTGGGTACTGATTAACCAGCTCTGTCATTTTGTCCATGTTAGCTCTTTCCTTATCAATGGCTTTGACGAAGTGGTCAACATTGGCTTTAGTTCTCACAGCATCAG
The DNA here is from genome assembly GCA_034769895.1 of Magicicada septendecula. NCBI lineage: Eukaryota > Metazoa > Arthropoda > Insecta > Hemiptera > Cicadidae > Magicicada > Magicicada septendecula. The sequence goes on along the minus strand of CM068368.1, from coordinate 575,276,958 downwards.
TGTAAGTTAGCTGTAATTGGTTGTACAAAATATCCACATGTGGCATTAACCTGTGAAAAATAGAAAGCCAAAATATAAACTTATTATCTCTAAGGAGACGAGCTAGAGCACCAGGTTTAATTATGGTGGTTGGTTGCTTAGAGGTTGATTGGATTTCCTTCATACATTCAATTAATTCCTCTCTGTACTCAAAAACAGTATTAACTGTTCTGCTCTTAAAATTCCACCTTGCAGCTGACGCCCGAGGTATTCGTTTGCCAACTATCTTGTCCAAAACAGCCACTCTCTGAGGGGAATTCGAAAAAAAATTTGTTATATCACTTAAGTCCGAAAAAAATTCTGAAATCTTGGTTTTGGCTTATTGCTTGAGCTACAATCAAGTTCAACTGATGAGCGTAACAGTGAACGAAAAAAGCATGTTTATAGGTTTGTTGCACTATGGTCTGCATGCCAGCATGATGCCCACTCATTACATTCGCACTGTCATAGCTTTGAGATACGAGTTTTTCTGGATTTTGCACAACATAATCTAAACTGGTACAAATACATTTGGCTATAGATTCTGCGTCGTGCCCTTCAGGGTTATCAAATTTCCAAAATCTTTCAACTGGTTGGCCATTAGCTAAAACATAGCGGAAAACTATAACTAACTGAAATACAGACGAGATGTCTGATGTTTCGTCCGCAATCAAAGAAACATACTGTGCAGTTTTTATTTCTTCTATTATGTTTTCTTGACATACAAAAAGCATACAATCTAACAATTCATTTTGAATTTCTTTCGAGGTACCTTTAAAGACAGTAGCGGTACTCAAGTGTTCTTTCAAAGATGAGTCAAAGTTCTGCAGAAAAGTTTACAAGCCCTTTAAATATGCCAGGATTTAAGGAATCGTCATCCTCACGATGACCTTGAAGGGCCAACTCAAATGGACCGCAAAATTTAATACAGTCTATAAGCTTAGAAAGGACATACCTATTTTTACTCACTTGTTCATTGTGCTTTTTAATATTTTGTCGATAAGCACTGTCAAGCTGCTGACGAACGTCAACCTTTCCCAGCAAATTAAAATCCAATGTAGCACTTATGTGTCCATGAGAACTTTCGTGTTTTTTAATTTTTTGATTCAAATGAGCTAAGTCACAAACGCCGTTTTTCACCCAAGCAGGATCGCCCTTTTCACGGGAAAATAACAAACAAGGAAAACAAAATATTTTGTTTGTTTGTTCACAACCACAAAGCCAAGGAATTTTTTCGTATAGCTCTTCTTTAAATTCTCTTTTAAAAGTTCTAGATTTTGATGTCGATGTTTGACTTATATTAAGTCGGGGCGTTGGCCTACCACTCTCTTTTATTGCTATTTTAACTTCTATGGGTAAATTGGCAAACGCTACTTCGTTTAAATTACTAACTGAGTACTTACAGGTACTTTCCATTATTGTACAGTAAATAAAAACAACAGTTCACTAGCTACACTATAATAGATAAACTGTAGTTTCAACTAAAACTTTATCACTAAAAAATAATCGAAACTGCAAAACACAAATGTAACGCGCGCGCGCCAAGGTAAGGAGCATCCACCTTCAACTACAGCCGACTTGAGTCTGCAGACTGACAGCGTGAAGCCACTCGGGCAACTTCGGCAACCTTCGTTCTCATCTATGCCCCCCTATATTCTGTTGTCAGTCAGATGTGAGTTAGGTAAACATTTGGTTAAAGTTTGTGTATTTATTTTAGCACAATAATTTTATTAAGTTCACGGCTTCTAATACGTAAACTCGAGAGTAAATTTTTCGTGTATTCAAGTGTCTGTGTGTATTCGTGTATAAACTACCTATACATGTCATGTAAGCATTTTGGCATTTCGATGTTTCATTTTAAAGTTTTGTCACTTTATTTTTAGTGTAACAGTTTTAATTAGGTACACGCGCTGTATGTATTCTCGAAGATTAATAATAAACACAATTGAGAATAAATTCATATCATATCATTTCTTACATTAATAACCTTAATTGTATAAATACAACTATTTCACTAACGACTCGGAACACAAAACTCTGTATTCCGAGTCGTTAGTGAAATAGTTGTATTTAGTTAAGTAACAGACACATCATGGACAACGAAATCCTAGAACTTAATTGTATATTTTGTTTCAGCGTTTATCACTCCAAAAACAAAAATAATTGATTAAATTGACTCTAGATAAATAAGAAACCAACCTGGGAAGTTAGTGCACAGGTAAAACGAGTTTTACCACACTGATTACAGCAATATATATCAAAACCAACATTGGGAGTACAAAAACTGAACTCAAAAACTGGCAAAACAGTATAAAATAAGTTTTCTTAATAAACGTGTATTCCATATACTAATGCGACGATGTAGTCAAAAGGTTCATATTTATCTGGGGAGCCAGTGAAATTGTGTTTGTTTGTGGAGGAAACAAAGGTTAAAACAAAAACTACAATTCAGGGTAATAAATGGAGTACAACGATATGGTTAAATTAATTCTATATTATGTTTTAATATTTAACTGTGACCACAATCAATATTCACTTTAATATTCAATTCATCCGCTATGCACACAGGAAAACCCCGATTTGGATAAAAATACGTGGATTTCATTATACACGTAAGTGTGGAGTGTGGGTTGACGAGAGAGTAGACAATAGCGGCGGACGAACAGTAACAAAGTTGCCCGAGTGGCTTCACGCTGTCAGTCTGCAGACTCAAGTCTACAGCCGTGGAACTACTGAGCTGAGCTGTGTCAGAGGCAGCTCATCGGTATTCTCCGTTAAGCCGCTTGTAAACATGTTTCCCCCCTACCACGAGCAAATGGACTCGTCCGTCTGTCGTATATCCCGTGTGTACAGCACGATAGCGGCGCATTCAGTCCGCTCCCAGCCACCGGCGCGTCATTATACTTAACTTCATTTGGCGCGCTCTACGCTGTTTTTCATTGTCCGCTCTTTTAAACTTACTGAAGATAAGCCATTTTAGTACTGCGTCAATAAAGATGTATAATTTATATCGTATAATTATTTTTATAGGGGGTTCACGTGCTCTTATGGACGAGCCGCCACTGTATACAACTATATTTATACTTATACAACTATATTATACTGTCAAATGCAAATATTACGTAGACAAAAAACTATAGTTTTTTCATGTATAAGAAACCTCCGATCTAGTGGCATTACTATATAGGCCTATACAATTCTACAGGTGCAATACTTTACATTGTACAGGTAGTCTTTTTTGCATCCTCATGGTTAAAGGTTTTTATACTAACTCACTTCATAGAAGAGGCTGTCAGATTCCATAGATTAAGGAAACAATACAACTTAAAGAAAAAAAAATATATATATATATATACTGTATATATATATATACTGTATATATATATATATATCACAATAACAAATCAAAAGTACTTCAAAGGTAAGCACACATATATACAATATACCCCCCCTTTTCCCACTACATATTTATTTATAAGTTTTGTTTTCTCCTGTTTATCAAAAATTTATGACTCCCTTAGTGAGCTTAAACAAGAAGACAATTCCAGTAGTGGACTAAAATGATCTACATCATCATTTGTTAAGATTTAAGCCAGACAGTTAGTTTCTTTCTTCATGGAATAACTTATCAGAATATTTTTAACAGTCACTTCAGGTGAAAACTATTTTGTAAATTCAGTTTTGTATACATTGTTTACTCTTTATTACCAGTCTTGGCACAACATGAAGAAATCAATATGTTGAAAGAACTTAAAGAAAGAAGGTTCTAATACTATTACATATGTTTATAAATTTTGTCAAACAGATACTTGTGAACTGACCTGTCTGAAGTCTCAATGTCAATGATTTCTCCATTCTTCTTCCAAAAGAGAGTTGGCTCTGGTGTACCTTTAGGGGGTCCACACTGTAGTAAAGCCTTTTCACCAGCTGCAACCCGGGTGTTTTTAGGTTCCGCCCTGAATTCATCTCTAAGAACTGCAACACACACAAAAATTGTGTTATTTAGTTAATTACCAATTTGAATACAATGCCGTCAATAGCAAACTTAAAATGATATAGCCTTCTCTTGTCCCTGCCCTTCAGATACATTGAAATTGAGGACATTTTCAGCATATGCAACATTGATATTATTTCAAAGGTTATGCTGCAGATAAATTCACCAGGAAACGTTACAAGATTAGGAAAGAAAGAAATATTTAATTCAAAAAAATATTAAAAACATATTTAGGCTCATAAAATTATATGGTAATAATGTAATTATACTGTTATAAACATATAAAAATATATAAAATTAAACTTAAAAATTGTATTAGTTTAAAATAAATGAAACTACTGCATCTCACACTTTCAAAATGGTTAATGACGTAATGGTTACAACATATACAGCACACTGCTAAGAAGAAAGTTATTTTCATATTTTTATATTTTTTTCTAGATTATCAAGGCCAAATAAAAATTCATATGACTTTGAAACAGTTTTATACTATGACAGTCTTTTTATGGTTTAGAGCTGTGCTGGGGTTTGAATTTTCCCGGCGTGATTTGAACGTTCAGTGCCGCCAAAGCTTGTAGCAGCTGTGTGCCACAGCTAACTCGATTATTAAGGCCGTGTCTGCGCCACGGCGACACCATCTAGAAGGCCTATTCAAACGTATCACCTGTTCATGTACGGTTAGGAAACCGCTTACCAAAGGTTATGATCGGCAATTCGAAACAAGTCGATTTCATGTAGCATAGTGGGACTGAAGAATTCAGGCATCACTCTCATTTCTTCGTCAACCTTCCAATAGTGTTCGATGCTCTGACGGCCCAGGGTGTAAGTACTTATTCTTCGTATTGTTTAAATTAGCAGCCATCCTTACAAGGTTGTTTAAGACCTGAAGATGTCAGTAATGACGAAAAGCTTAGTCGAACAATAAAAAATTATAGCAGTTAGCAAATTCATAAAAGAAATTGTAAGTACTTAGTTGATCTTTAAATATGACTTCATAAGCCAGTAAAGCGTTTTCAAGTGAGGCTCAACTATTTTATTCTATGTTCATTTAACGATGGGTTATGTGTTATATTTGTGTATGTGTGTGTGTGATCCAGATGTCTGTAAAGCCTATTTCATTGTGATACCTTGGTAATGTAAAACTGACTTACACGTTACTTCCGGTTGGGAAACACGTGGTGACATTGTATTTAATTGTATATTAATTTAATTAAATTGTAAATTCAATCAAAAGTAATGAATATAACTTGATGAAATAAACCAGGCTAAATTAATAAGAGCAGATATAATCTTGATAGAAATTGTGACAGTGAGTGTAGTGTGTGTGTTCCGAGGCGAGAGAGTGTAGAGGTGGGTGTATTTTCTGAGGCCAATCTACAAATAAAAAAATGTTACAGGGTCCCCATACAGCCGGGAGAAGGGAGATGCAGAGATAGTAACATTGACACCGGTCTCTATCCGCAGAGCAGTGCACCAGGATGCTCCCTGAAGCCATCAGGCCCAGAAATACTCCTGCTATAGAACACCGAAGGACATCTGCCCGGAATGAGACTCGCTGGAACTTCAGCAAACACTAAGGATCATCTGCAGCACTCATGCCACACTGGTCAACATGGTACCATTGGAGTTCCACAACAAGAGTACAGGTGGGAGTGTTGTAATTATTAAACTTCAGTCAACAACAACTCGATAGACTGGCCCCCTGGTATTCAGGTTAAACATCTTGTTAATGCTCTTAAAGAAAATGGTACAAGAACTCCAGCTGTTTTAAATAAAATTTTAACTAAATATTTTGCGATAACTTAAATTGATGTTGTTAAGGAAAATGATACTAGAATCCAATTTGTAACGCAAAATTTGAGCAATTGCTAATTTTACTCAATCAACTATGCTGAACGCAAAGAAATGGGTGTGTTTTAGAAACCGGGGAGGTAACGAGACGCCTGAACCGTTAGGTGGCATTACTTGAAAGAAATAAACTTAAAAAAAAAGCTGTAGAGTATAGCGGTAGGTTAGCAACGCCGGCCTTGGGGCTGACGACTATAAGGAAGGTAATTTTAGGCTGTCACGTTTTGGGACATAACTGTCATAAAATGTATTATTCGCTAGGATATTAAGGGTGTTTGCCAATGTTGTAAACTTTAAGTGCATGTAACAATAGATACCGTTATGTGAGAGAGAGCGATGTGTGAGTGAGATAAATATAGACGCTAGTTTTTTAAGCACGTGGAACGCGGAAAAACGTTTGGCGAATCAGAACAAGCGTCATGTGTTGCGCGGGAGGTTTTCGCTAAGCAGATTGGGCGATTTTGTATTTAGCGGTAGTTTAAACCTATAGGATCGTTTTGCTATCGATAGTTGGTAAGGGAAATTCAAAGCAAGTATAAAATATGAACTTGGAGAGAAATTAGTTAGTCTTCTTTATATCGGCGAAACTACATGGAAGAGATTCGCGTACGCTGTTTTGAATTAACTATATATTTTAATAGTAATGTAAGAATAAAGTAAATTCGCAGAAGTAACAGAAGTACGGGAACGCGATAATTACTAACACTAAAGTTATAAAGTTTCATAAACAGTAATAAGTAAATGAGTGAATGATCGGAGTAATAGCAAATAACAAGAAGTAATACTACATATAAATTTCCATCAATTCAATACGTTGTGGTGAAATCACTGAAGAAGGCGAATTAGTTCGGATTAAAGTCGGACGGTATGAGATAATCCAGACGCACGCGACGCGAACTGTGTTAGATGCACTTAAGGTCAATTCAATAATCGTTGTAACCAGTGTATAATTATACGACATAATTGTATGTATAACCAATATGTCAAGTGTAGTGTACATCTGTGATAAAGTGAATTAGTGCATTCATAACCAGGATTAACACGCAACAAACAGCTGCTGACGACTCACCGACTTGCAACATCTTCAGGACTACGTACATCGGAAGGATTCTCCACGCAAGTAACAAATAAATGAACAGTTGATTCTATATTATTTGATAAATATATATAGTTGTATTCAAATATAGTGACTCAATTTGTCTAAAAAGAACTAATTGCCACTAAATAATATTCAAATTGTAAGGTAAAACTATCCAAGTCATATTAAGAAATTTTGTAGTATATAAATGCAAATTATTCATTAAAAGTTGATTGATATATTTTAATTTGTGTTTATTATTACTGGCGCCCTGAGGTACAATCAAGAGTCGGTACACTGGAGTAAGTGTTATAGACTATTAAGTAAAAATATTAATATTATCAGTGATTAAAGTAGTTTGTAAACCTTATTTCTCACATGCTCGTAGGCCAATATAATATGCAAATGAATAATTTAACTCTTTCATAAAGGCCTATCAAGAAGTGTATTACAAACTGTTTGAAAGATTTGTAGCTAAATATTTTGTAATAGCTTGAGTGATGTTTTTAACGAAAATGGCACTAATAAAAATTGTTACTGGTTACAAGAGTGTTCATTGCTAATCCTGTCACTCTGGGCTCCAGCACAATTTTCGCTTCGTCTAGGCCATGTGGTCTAGTTTTCAAATTTTACGTAATGGCCTAAGTGGCCGTTACAGAGCCAACTGCTGCTCCTCTTCAGTTGGTCTCAATATTGTGAGTGAATGCAGTACGGAATTCAGAGGACTCTTTTAACTGCAGATGGGGCAAGGACGCTTATTCATAAATGTTGGTACAACCGACATTTTATAATTTAACACTGAAATCTTATTCCAGAAATCTTAACGCTCATAATCTTATCATCATTGTTGAAAGCACAGACTGCATTCCAGCAGCATACTAGACCTACATGTTTGATGTCCCGTGCTCTTCACAGCTCTCTGGATATCAATCTTTTTAAACAGTATCATAAAACTCCGTTTACAACATACGCGATGTAAATAAAATATTAATATGTGTGTTATCAATGGAAGTACAATGTCAATATATGCAATGCAACGTAATTATATGAAAAGGAGTGCAACCCTGCCTTTCATTTTTTTCCATAACATTTTGTCTGAAACACGCTACGTATGTGAGTAGGCCTACACATACTCTCCCTGACAGATACATGGTAGATCCAAGCGACCGAGTAGACAACTATAGGCCTAACAGAGCAGGTAGTCTGTCATTCGCTGGTTTGTCTTCATATTACAACGAAAGATATTTTTACCCCAGTTACAAGTTATACCAATCCATCAGAGTCACCACTATACATGGCCACTTCCAAGGTAACTACTCACTGACATTTCGTACTCAACAGCTAAATAAATTAAACTGGTGTTTTAAGTAGACAACATACAGCCGAAAAATGTTATAAATAGAGATTCTATTATTGCTCCCCACATTGTCACTACATTTTTTTTACTAGTTTTGATGTAAATTATTACAATACTAACTTATTAAGCCACTTTTCATGAATTTACTTTATTTAATTTTGCGTAGCGATTTCGAGGACCGATCGTGTCCTCTTTAGTTGTGAAACATAGCCTATTCTCAAAAGGCGCACTGACGAAGTCCTGTTTTCGAAAGTGTATTTAAATACTACTCCGGTTCTCAAAGACTAGGCCTACTCCTCTTTAGTACACAACCAGGAATGGTAGGTGAAAAGTAAAATACCAACAGCGATTTTGTCATTCAAAATATACGCAAATATCGAACAAGACGAGTAAGATTTATCACATAACACCTTTCCTTGGCTAACAAGGGGTATTTACCCCATACTACCTCAAAATTCTGGCACAAGCTGTACCACTGTTGCATAGTCTGGCAGGTATGTAGTTGAAATACCTAGCAACTTAGCATCGGACTTAACAACTTAGCCCGAAATTTAATCCGAAAAGTAGACGTGTTTTAATTATTCTATATTAAATAACAGGTTACAATGAAACAATATACAAACCATGAAATAAAATACTTATAAAACTTGAAATAATCTCAAATTCGTTGCAGCCTGAATTAAAGTACTGGCTAAGCAATAATTGCATACTTCACATACACATGGAAGATGCTGAAATAAGAAAAATTTATTTCATGAACGCTCAATAAAAGTGGAAAACTGTAATAAAAAAGATACGTAACTCTAGAGTACACATATTGTTAGGAAATCTTTAAGCCAACGTTCTGCGGCTGAATGTTCCTGTGTCCTGTTGACAGACTTTGACTCGCTGAGCGAAAATGGCGAGAAATTTGTCAATTATTAAATTATAGAAAAGCAAATCCGTACAGGAAGATGAACACGGAGGAAGAGAATCTTTTGGCAGGTAATGACGGTATGACGGAGGGAAAGTTTAATCTCAGAAAAACTGTACCCAGTAACACGCAATTTCCGACGTATACGCACTGACAACACGATAATTCATTTTCAGCTGTTCAATTTTTATTTCCCTAACAAAGCACAAAACACAGCTCCCGCTGCTTCACCACTACAAAGTTTCACCCTTTTGCACTTGTGCGTGTGTGTGTGTTTTGTAGAGTAGTAATTATTACTTATTGCAGCCTGAAAAGGGATCAACAGCATATTTCCCGTGCGTATTCTGTTAGGGGGAAATCAGAAAGAGCCAGTGAACTCAAAAGTATGTACGAGTTGTTTATTGTTATTTTAACTACAACCAAAAGCATTTTAATTCTCTCCGTTTCTAGGAATTAACTTACAGAAAAACCTGTTTAACTATTCTCGGCACACTTTATGATTGAATCACGTTAATTAAAACTTTTAAAAATCTCAAGAGTACCAAATGAATTTTACTATTAACTTAACACTGGCGATGTTACAGAATGTACTCGAGGGAAAGGGAAAATCTTGTTTGCTTCGGACGTTATGGGACAAACTAATCTCACAGTGTTATTTGTATATCAGCTACAGTATTCAGAAAATTATGATATTGTTGACACACAGGTAGATTACTTCTTAAGTAAATGTGTAATATGTCTTCATCGTACATATCCTTCACATGTATTTGTTCTATACTACATATTAAAATAGAATTAACAGACAATGCTAAACCACCAGCCACACAAGGTTGTATGAATATCATACAATAAAACGTATAAATAATTACCGGCACGTTGTCACGAAGTTTCGCCGAACGATGAATCGTAAAACAACTATCTCCGTCTTCTGAATCATTTATCCTGCGGAAGTAGGTGTAACCTGCCGCTTTTTACACATCACGCGCTATTATATGGCCCGTTTATAGCTTTCCAACGACAGGCGACAGCAATAAAAACTGCCATGTGTATAAATAAATAAATAAAAGGAAGAAAAAATGCGTTCTGTATTTGGTATTGACGAAAGCAGAGACATGGCACACCACGCTGTCATAAAGCCAAGATCGTGACCGACATAGAAACAGCAGCAGCCAGACAGCGCCTTCTTATTCTCATCGATGCCGCAGACATTAACACGGGCCCATCCTGAGGCTGGTACTAAACTAATAGTTAGCGAAGACTGATTATTCGCTATGCTCTTGGTAAACGCTGCAGAAATAATACTTTATAGTGTAAATTAACATCTGGTTATATTTGACTAATTTATTCAATCCTGTCAATTTTTGTTTGTTATAGGGTTGCTTATTAAAGGAGAATTTAAAAATTTTAACATCATTTTTTTTAAATTTAGTCTGCTGTTTACAGATGACAGACTTGGTTGGTTGTATCCAAGTACATTTCTGAAAAAAAATTTATGTTTAAAGAATCCATTCACAATTCTAAGTCGCTGATTTTCAAAAACGAAGTCAACTGACTCTGGGTGTCTCCACTGTCTATTGTGGGACATTTGAGATTCTTCCCTTACAAGGGCTTGACTCGATATGTAGGGTCAGTTATCGAGGAAAATTACGACTTTTATCCCACTGCCAAAAATACAACCTAAAATCCTGAAAGATGATTTAATTTCTCTGTTAAAGTTCCGGCTAAAACTGAAAAATATTTTATACTCATTAGTAGTAAATGCGATTGAAGGGGATCGGGATCAACGTAACAAATGATAACAGAATTGGCTGAATAGCAAGGATCCAAATAACATGATCGGCATCTTTCTGGGAGACCGTAGCTTCCGAGTGAGAGTAGACTACGCTCTCTCTTCGTAGAGGCGTAATACCGCTGGGTCCCTCAGGGCAGCGTACTTGGCCCTCTCCTGTTCTAGGTGTTTGTCAATGACACGCTCCGACTGGTTGGAGTAAGATTGTCTCTGTTCGCGGACGACACTGCGGCTTTTGCCTCAGAGCCGAACGTGAACTTTGCGGCCATCAAGCTCCAACGCCAACTCGACGCGTATGTCGGGTGGGTCGAGGATTGGAGAGTTGTCAAAGCTACTAAGAGCGCAGCGGTAATATTCTCGCGACGACGTAAGCGTCCTCGGCCGCTTAAAGTAGGCCACGTCGAATTACCCTGGACCAACAGCGTCAAGTAGGCCTACCTCGGACTTCATGTTGACTCCCGACTCACCTGGCGAATCCATAAGACAACGCGCTTCGGCGCAACTCAACCGACTTTGGTCCGTGCTATCTAATCCGGCGATGACCTGCCGGCTAGGTAAGCTCATCTTCCTATGCCTATCCTGTTTGAGGATACCTTGCACGCTGTCATAGATCGGCGCTTCAGCGCGTTCTAGAACGGGGACTGAAGCTCGCGTGTAAAGTCCCTCGGAGATTCTCTTCTCGAGCTCTGAGAAGAGGACTAGGTGTCTGTTCTTTTGCGGACACCTTGAGACGCCTGGCGCGTAGATTCTATGGCCGGGATGCTCGTGTTACCCACAATTCCTTCATCACAGGACTCGGAAAATACACTCCAAGGCCAGGTGAGTCTTGGAACCGACCCCGTTTACTAACCCCGGTGGTATCATCCACCATCGAGGGTCGCTTCAGGCCCTCCAATGAGTAAAATTACATAAATGGAATCAAACTGACCCAGTGGCAGGAGTCCAAGGTCCACGGTCCATGAGTCCGTGAGTCCATGAGCAGGACACCGCACATCTCGCGACGCGTGTGTATCCAAATAACACAAAAGATTACTTTTGACTAAATAGAGAAGTGAAAAGGGAAGTGGCCAGAACAAAAAATAATATTTGGTAGAAAAGGTGTGGTTATATTGACAATTATATTAGGTGCACTAAAAATCCAGAAAACTCAAAATCTTGGAAAACAATTGAACGTTTCAGAACAAATGTAAAAAAAATCTAGATTACACCTAAATCAGCATACAAAAAGAGGAAGTGTACGATTACAACAAGTTAATGCTGCATTAGGGTAGGTGGATTACGGACGAGGATTGATAAAAATAGGTAGGAACTAGTTGTAGAGAACTCGCAATTGTGTGTATGTGTACACTGCGAAGCAAAACGAAATGTTAATTGTATTAACAAATATTTTGTTCGTATTCTACCTGTATAAGTTACATTAAGGGCGCCGATTTATGTAAGTCTTCTACGGTGCTTTATAACACACTTTCGTGTCCTGTGACAAACCCGCACAGGGTATTACTACTAAGGCCACTTAAAAATTAATTTCCAATTGACTGATATACGCAAATTGTATGAGCAGTTGGGACCAGTGTTCTTCTGACAGTTGCTTGTATGCAAATCGACGCTCCATTTTGTTCATTTCTGTTTGAGTAGTGACCGACGAAACATAACAGGCTGTCACTGCCTTTCCCGCCAGCTGTAATGTACGTCTTGGTATTCTTTCAAACGAGTTACTGTTTGCTGAGTATGCTCGAGATTGTGCCCTGAACGTCTGGATGGCACTGGACGACGAAGTTCTCAGTCGATGGAAAGCCAGTATCGAAACCGTCCGGCCGCTGCCGGGGCCTTGCAGGACCGTGCACCGGTATGGACGCCAGTCGATCCGTGCAATCACAGTCGGATCGAAGGTAGTACGAGGTGCTGGGTCGCCGATATCACTTTATCAGGCGCCGATCCCTTCGCGGCATGAGGGCCGTATAGGGTAGACTCCGCGTACTCGAAGAAAACGCACTTTAGAAATGTTCACAAACGGGACACCAAATGATGGTGCTCGTGATTTGTTGGCGGCCAAATCAATACCGGTACACAGACGGACTCAGTCCGTGCAAGGGTACCCTCGAGTTACACAGATGAAGGTCTGGTTGGCTACCCAGCGCTTTGAAACCAATTGAGTATCCAATAATGGGGTCAACTCTTGGCTGGGTACTGTGGCGGCAACGTTTTTCACTGATGAGTACAAATGCTAGTACACCGGTATTACACCGAGGACTACAAATGCTAGTACACCGATATTACACCGAGGACTACAAATGCTAGTACATCGATATTACACCGAGGACTACAAATGCTAGTACACCGGTATTACACCGAGGACTACAAATGCTAGTATACCGGTATTACACCGAGGACTACAAATGCTAGTACACCGGTATTACACCGAGGACTACAAATGCTAGTACACCGGTATTACACCGAGGACTACAAATGCTAGTACACCGGTATTACACCGAGGACTACAAATGCTAGTACACCGGTATTACACCGAGGACTACAAATGCTAGTACACCGGTATTACACCGAGGACTACAAATGCTAGTACACCGATATTACACCAAGGACTACAAATGCTAGTACACCGATACTACAAGTGGGCGGTGATCACCTGGAAAAATAACACATTTACGCATGTAACTTTCCTAAATAATAAAACATTATCTCCATTTTCGTTTTCCTTTACCAGGCAAACCGAGGTTTAATTTTCGAATAACCTTCGTAATTAGAAATCATCTCATTTGCACAATGTATTAAATTGTTAACAACTTTCCTTCCTTTAATTAATCAACAAAAGCGGTACAGCCATCAAAAATTAAAAGCTACAATACTTCGAACATACAAGTATTATGAAAGGAGATAATATTCGATTCTGAGATTAATAACGTGAAGGAAAACCCAAGGAAATTAAATGACGCAAACGAAACGACAAAGTCCTGTCAGCTAGTTGAAGTCACTAGTATTTGTTTGCTTTATTTTTTACTGATTTGTAATTAGAAGTGTAATCTACCTCCGAAAAGACATTTTCTCGTAACTCGTAAATCAAGAAAATCTGTGTACCCAATTGCTCTGTCTACCCTGGACTGGCACGGTGTACTCCCAATACGACATGATCATAATTATATAAACTATACACAGTGACGTAACTAGAAGCTGCTCATGGGGTTGGGGTGAGATTAGTTTGCTGAGGGGAATGAGACTACTTGAAAATTGGACCCCTCTCCCATTTTCCTCAGTACAAATATGAAAGTCAGGATTCTTCCAATTTAATTTTATAATTCTTTGTGTCTCAAGACTTTTGAGTAACCCAACGTGAAGTATTAGGGATATTTTGAAAACTCCATTTTTATTACTCCCTTCGCATTTAATTTATGGATGTTAGCCTAAGAATGATATAAGCAACTTACAGTTTGTGTTAAAATACGTTATTCTTTATGTAAAATCCATGAATAAAATCTTCTTATTTTTCCAAATTAAAGGTAATAAACCGCTACAGGCGACGATTCAACCATAGAGTCATTACACAAGGGGAGTCATGACATGACAAACCTGTAAGAGAAGTGCGTCTAGGGAAAAAAGATTCTGGTTGGTTAGGTAGGTTAATAGGTTCTGCCTTCGTTTTCTGACGCATGCATAATTGTTTTTGAGAGCTGCAAGTACGTACGCTATTTATCAAATGTTGAGTGATTGTCATTATCAAGAAAACTATATTTCATTAATTTACAAATATTGTAATTTCTTTTATTTCTACAATTATTTATAAGCCTTATTTTAAAACCAGCGACTGGCGTAGAAATAGGCCTACGTTAAGGTACCCTATGAAGTTTTGTTTGCTACATACATAAAAAAGGTATACGACACTCGCCGTAAAACTATTATGTAATCAGTCACTGTATTACAATTTCATTTTTTTACGTATCACTTAACCTTCATAACACTATTTACTCAGAACATTTTATAGTTTCAACTAAGTATACTGTTCGATTATTTGTAATTCGGAAGCACAATAAAGTTATGGAAAAATTATAGCTTACAACTCAAAAAGCGAGACACTACAACGGTAAAACGTTAAACCCACGTATGAAGCATACATTTGACGATGTGTAAATGACACTGTATGACTACACTGCGTTAAATTCACGAGTAAACATTACAGTTAAACGTTTCCATTGTTTAGTGGTAATTGAAGGCGAGAAGGTGTATTCACAAGACGGCAACAAATTAAATGAAAGTAGTCAGTATTATTAGTGTACACAACAGTTTTTATTTTTGTCTGGCTGAGCAGTAACGCGAAAACAAAAGTATCAACTAAGCGCTCGTAATAAACAGCCCCGGCTTAAATGTGTCTCACAAACAGTGGCATTTCGAATAACATTGGGCAGGCTGTTAATTAACCGAAATACTTTATCAGCTGCACCATTCATTTGTTAACTGGAGTAAATATTGTATTTTTAAATAGCAGTATATTTGTCAGCACACCCTTATATTGTGTTGATGCAGAAGTAAATAGGTCTACTGGGACCGCAATATACGCTTTATATCCGTTTAATGACTGCGCTGACAAGCAAATCTGTCCCCGTAAACGCCGATAATATCTTTTAGGATCTTTAAACGAGAACACGATTAATTTCTACTTAATTTATCATTAGAAGCTTTTTAAACCTTTCGTCAAATAGCATGTGTTACTGTAACAAAAAATTACAGTTGGGATGATAATTCTGATTTATTTACAAGATAAAAGTGTTATTTAGGCTAACAACCGTTGTTTGTCAACTGACACGAGAAAAGTGTTCGTATACCATCATGCTGCGTCGACTGATATATGCATTTTTTCGAAATCTCTGTTCCCAAATTCTTTCTTTTTTACTCCGGAAACAGTGCAGATATCTCATTCTATGATTGCAGAAATAATGATTTTACTATTACTACTTAAATAAAACTCCAGACGTACTACAATATTTTTTAACACAATTTTAGTTAAGGTATTCACTTCTCAAAATGGGAGGTGAAGGCGGAAAATAGAGTTTTCCGACAATAGTTCTCAAATAAAACTAATCTATAATCACAAAACTGGCATTTAATTCGATCGTTTGTTTATGATTTGATGTTAGCGGACGAAAGTGATCCGATTTCAGTCTGGGAGAACTTCTGTTGTTACAGGTCCTCAACGACTCAATCGTTATTTGGTTGCCCAGCGTGGCGCGAACGTGTTTAAAAGATATGATGCATGGCACGTATCAATACCAACAGAACTCTGCAAGGTGCAGAATGAAAGCTTCGATAACAGGAATACATCCGAGACAAGGTAGTGAGCGTGCAAGGGAGAAGGAGACACTGCGCACAACGTAACGATGTTTTGAGGCACTACAAGTATTCATTTGCTTTATTTTTTACTGTGCTGTAAATTGAAGGAAATGATTCACTGACACCTACAGCAAGCCCACGCCTTGCGAAGATAAATATTCGTATTACACGAGTTATTTCTACGGATACAAGTACGTATAAAAGATAAAAGAATAGCTACTCCTACCTCTGCACATCGCATCCTGCAACTTTAAAAGCAGTAGTATATTTAGAAAAAATATGTGACAAATATATACGAGAATGTACATATTTGTGCGTGTGCGTGTTGTGTGTTGGTGAGATACAGTTATTGTGGCTGATTAAAGTATCTTCACTTTTATTTTACACCCTTATCTCGGAATGAAACACGTTTTCCTCTAAACTTTAAAACTTAAATCTGATTTACAGGCACGATAAAGTATTTCATAAACTTAATTTTTAATGGCATTTATGAAACCTACCATAAATGCTCTGCAATTATTTTCTCCGAATTTATATTTACTCTGACTGAATTGTTCCGACTTTGGTCGTCTCATTCGTACAAAAGGCTTCGAAGGGAAATCTGATAGTAGATCCTCTGAAGTTTGACCATAGGATCCAAAACTAACAATGGTGCCACCACGTTCAAAATGTTGATCCACATCAAATTTAAAATGACCGTTTTTGTACTGAATGATCTGCAAACAACCTTCTACAAAGTTGAGAATTTTTGTAAGACATACGAAAAGACTGCACACAACAGATTCTGGCATCTTGAATAACATATGTGACGTCCTTTTGGGCACATGCGTTGGAAGAAATCCGTCCATAAAGTCCTCTCATCTACTTCCCTATGCAGTAGGTCCAAGCCGTACCCTACATGTAAATTTCTAATCTGTCTATCTGGACTAAGTTTACCAGAATTCCGTTTAAGAGAATTTGCAACGTTAAGTCTTCTGAAACTTTTTGCATTTCTGGCCTCTTTTTCACGATAATTCTTTCAGTGACGAACTAAAAATATCAATGTGAGAGCTGTACCTGTCGCTTCTCGGGAGTTGGCACCTTGTTTCTCAGACGTGCGACATGTCAGTATCTAATCAGCAACAGCAGTTGTCAAAATTTTCCTCTCTAAAAAAAAAATTAAAAGTAAGTGAAGTTCCTCTTCAGAAAGAAAAATAGGAAGTTCCTCTGTTTTACTTGCTACATTCACGTCATAAAAAGTATTCAACTGCTTTCCCATCTGTTCATCACCCAGCAACAAGGCACACAGCAATTGCTATCACACCCAACGATGCACTCCCTCTGGATGATATTTCCAACCAGACGAGCAGATATGGCGTTTTTCCGTTCATAAAGGACTATGAGGATTCCGACTGTTCCGTTTCCATTTTATGTTTCTACAGATCTGTCCCACGATATCCCGTCATTTAATATTTAATTTTTCTTGTGTCATTATATGCACGGTTACTAGAATACTAGACTACTCTAGTAGTTTCATATGGGTGGTAGGTAAATGAACGAATATGGCGCCGAACTCGAGTTTGGATCCGTTTGGACACCACCACAAAAATTTGATTTGTTTTTCAGTCCCTCTCCCGGTCAACTCAGCCTTGAAAACGAGTAACGTCAGTAACACCTGTGGGAATGAAAGGAACTGAAGCCTTAAAGCTCTAGCTGGCGGCCTATCATGCCACTACATAGGTTTCATAGAAAAAGGTTTTCATTATTATTGGATATTTTATACGGCAACAAACAGGTCACTAATAATCAACACTAAAGCAGGTCACTAACGAAACGTTTCTCAAAAGTCTCAACAATCTGGGGACAAATACATACTTCAAAGTACAACTGTATATATATACACCATACATACACTGTAATTCTACCTCCTCGTGTCACAGATTTGTGTAGCTTGGAAGACTTCAGTGCGCAGATCCTAGTTTTTATAGTCACAAATCACTATGAAACTTTTCTTACATTGATACATAATTTCAATATTTGCCTGAGAAATCTATCTTCTACCTATCTAAACAAGTAATGAAAATTGCAGTTGAATCTCAACAAGTATTCCGAAAATAAAAAAGCGCACTTATTATTTTTCACATCCGAAGGTTGTAGAAGAAACGAAATCTTTTTATCATCGGTTTTGCTTCGTTAAGTACATTCCAATTAGCGTTCAATCTATGCTTTGCTAGGTACCACTGAAGAGACTAGTTTTTTTTTGAATAATTGATGAAAATGTGTAATCAATGTATTAATAAATATATTTCACGTCAGAAAATACTCTTCCAAGATTTTCTCCCACTGCTGTGTGGGAATATGATTTCTCTCGCACTCGCACCTCAGATTGAATATAAGGGTCGAGGAATTGTAACCAACATAACCAACAACGTTTCTCTTCTCTCTCTACGTCAAGTAAACACCACACTGTTTAGACCTGGCGACGCGCTTGAAGGCGTCTTCCACACGTCTCTTCGTTCGGTGAATGAAGCAAAACCGGAATTAGAGGAAACGGTCAAAGAAATTGAGACGCACTTACGCGAACGGTTTCGCAACATTAGCCTCCGTTCGCATCGTTCCGCGTCCGTTCGTTCCCTACGTCACTGGTTTTCTGTCTGTCTAGCACGCATAGGAGACGTGCGAAAAAACGATGCAAGAGAAACAATGGATTTGTGAGAGCGTGCTGTAACCTTTCGACGAACGATGGCGAAACTTAGCGAAAAACAGACGAAACTCCGGGACCGGAAGACGCCATATCTCTGCGAGAACATGCCTACTATGATTTCATCAGGACTAAACTGTAAAATTATCTCTCGTCTGAAGAGGAAGTTTGCGTAATGTGTGGTGAGAATAAATGTAGATTTGATATTTTACTGCTTAGGGGATGTCACACAACACTGATAATTAATTCAGAATGGCCGTACAGTAACAAAACATGTTTAAACTACATGTTTCCTGTTAACACATTCTAATATTATGTGCATCCAATATACAATCCCACTAAATTAAAAAAATTTATGATTTTTAAATCTGAGCTTAACATTCCGACACCGTGTACATGATTCTTACTAGGTCATTACAACACGTAAGAAAACAAAAAGGAATTGTCACCGATCACAACAGTTTCATAAGACATTTTGGAATTCCGCAGATAATTACCGATGGTGTAATAAGAAGTGGCGATGGAGACCGTTATACAGATGTTTCTCTTGGTCATAACTATCAGCAGTATAAGCCACTCCATGACTTGCGTTTATTTGTGTAATTGGTGGATATTACAATGCGGCTGCTACGGGTGCGCCAACGAGAAATGATGGTACCTCGGATACGGAAACAACAAGCTTTGCTATTTGGCCGCGTGCTTAGTTAGTTATCATTGGGAGGATAAATTGAAATATAGTGTAGCAAAATAGGGGAGAGACCACGGGCTATTACAGCACTCGTGCATTATACCGACCGTTCAATATTTATTGCCCCCAGGAACAAAACGGCGGAGGGGTGAAGCGAACTTGTCCGAAGGCGAGCGCGTCTGGCTTGTGTTGGTTCTATTTGCAATTACTTCTAATACACGCTAAACTACCATCGTCTAGGGACCAATTGTTTGTGATCTGACGTTGCCTTTAATAGTTCATTATGTCAAACTCCATCGAGATCGAGCAACGGCTGATGCATCTAACTGCAGGACTGTTAACAGGGCGGTTTCACGTATTAAGAAATACATGTAACGCCAATATTCGATACTGGATTTATTAAAATTTCATTGACAAATCTGATCCCATGTATGTGTAAACCAATTGTGCTGTTACAGCAGCTAAAAAGTAAATAATACAAACTTATGCAACTGCTGTATGAATTTAAACAGTGTTTACGAACACAACAACAGTTTTTCGATCACAAATGAAAACGTGCATTAGATATCTAGTTTTATATTTTTATTTCCAATTCGAATAAATTGTGAAAGAAATAAAAATGGTGGCGACGCCAACCAAAATTCATGTCTTAAAGTATCTCTTAATGTATGACCTTCCAAACGAAAAACAATTTTCCAAGTGCTGTGTGTGGGTGTAAAAATAGAACACCGATAATTTAACGTTCGAACCAGTGAAGTAACTAAGGTCACTGCGCCTCCACCAACACCTTGGATGCGCACCCCCTCCACCTCAAATATCCATCTTACGTTATAACATACGTTACTTTTTAGTTATTCAGAGCGCTCTTTAATAAAACTTTACTAACCTTTATTTAAAAAAAGATAACTTTAGTTGACCTTTGTAAAAGAAATCTCGATTTCAAAGGTAAACATTTACAAGACTTCTGAATTGCTGCTTTAAATTGATTTCATTATTAATTAATTTAATTCAATTATTAATTTTTATACATGATTTGCAATAGTTAACAAAGTGAGAAAAAACAGTAGTAAACTTTTTTTTATTAAGAGCTAAATGGAAAACTTTTATAGACAAATGAATGAATAAATTAATTCTGAGGGAAAGAAATATGTACTCAATTCTTTTTTCTAACTCTTATATATTTTTTCATTCTGTGAAATGGTAACAAAATAAAAGTAATTGTTGGTTTAAAAAAATCAGCGCTGTGTATTTTTGTAATGAAACTATACAGAGTACATGAATACCTTAACGTAAAATGTCTGCTGATCACCACATATCAACTTGCTAATAAAAAACGAAAATTACGTGTGAATATAAACCAATATTTGCAGATATAAAGAATATTAACTTATTTTTAAAAGTTACTTTAAGAATACAACAATTTATAGATCTCGACTGATGTACCAATAAGCTTTTCCAATCAACAGTATTAAATTACTTAAATGAAGTCCTATAAACATGGTTTCAGTGAAGATTAGTATGACTTCATTAAGATTAGTATGAAGTTTAGCATGATAGGTTAGATGCCACACAACAAACTGTTTATTTCTAACCCAGCCCAGCGTCGTCGGCTTTTTATGTCTACAAACTGTTTAACTAAATTATCCAAATCTAATCTTTGTCCACTATCATTTTCAACACTTAAAAAAGCGCTACTCCACTTAGTCTTCTGAATGCCATTGTGTTTCTTAAATAGTTCTTTATACTTCTTAATTCTGAAAATGACCCTCAACGGTTGCAACCGTGACCGGTAATGTCAAAAACATCAAAAGACTGTAAGCCGTATGTACTTCATGTCCACTGTTGTTTCAAGTTAACGTTAGTTTGACATAAGTAGGGCTATACCTAACTCAACTGAAATACGTGAAGTACACAAAATTTAATTAAAGTTAGTTTAAATCTCACTCAAACATAAGAAACTTAACTAACAGAGAAAATAAAGCTGGTGTGTTATAATTAATGTAGAATCCCGTTAAAACGCGCTTTTTGTCTGGTCCCTACATAGCTAGTATATAAAGACATTATAAAAAACCGTTTATTTCGCTCGAATCCCGTATAAAACGCCGTTTTTCATTAAACAGTAAAACTTGTTCAAAGACAATTTGCACAGAATCTACTGTCAAGTACAGTGCTTTACTACGACTGTGGGAACACTTACTTTCCCAGCTTTAATATTTATGTTTACACGATATATCTGAAAGCCGCTTGATCACCAGACCAGCAATACAGGATGTATAAACATCCGTCGTACTCTACAAAATGATGAAAGCCGGATGCAAGATTCTGTAGTACATAGGGAACTGCCATCCCACTCTAAGATTGTGGGCCTCAATGTGGAGCTTGCTTTTTTACTTCCATGTACGTTTACATCACGTAAGCTTAAGCTTACCAAGATATAACAAAATTGCTCAAGCGTTTGTATCACAAGCGAATCGTCCTGCGGTATCTGCAATATATTGACAGTGGGGAATCAAATCGTGTCACTCTTCTGGATAGTCAAAATTTTGTCAGTGTTGCATGGGAAGGAGTCCATTGCAAATCGTTTCAGATTAGCTGGATTCAATAAAGTAAGAAACTTTTTATATTAAAGTTTATGTGTGTCGTGTAATTTTCTGTTCCCACACATACTACCCTTTTTTAAATTTGTAGAGTTCCGATTATTCAGTCCCTCAGTCTGATCCCAATTCTGATCTAATCCATGACGATGAGGATTGGTTTGCTGTGACCAAACGTTGGGAGGCATAACTTGGGAGGATTTTGTATCTCTAAACAATGGGGTAGCGACTTCAGAAGTACTCGCTGTAGATTACATATCATTGAAAACCATGCCGGAGGTAACGAAGATGGGGTCGGAGCAGAAGAATCACTTCCCACAAGGCAGGAAACCCTCGTAGCACTAAGAGTGATACGACAATTTATAAGCGCTTCTTCTACCAAAAGTCAGTACCTTCGGTACTTCAATCGTGTAGAAAATGTGATTTTTCACTGCACAGATCACGTACGAACAGACAACTATAAATGAATTTTTTGAAAGTAATAAATGAATATTTAATGTTAAGTGAAATAAGTTAATAGTGAAATAAGTTACAGAAACGGAATTTAATTCTTTGGTTATATTACTGTAGATAAATGCAGTATTTCGATAAAAGTGCTAACGTATATGTAACACATCGGAATACATAATAGTAGAGTAGGCCAATATATCTACGCTATTTGGTCATCTCCCGTTTAATGCGCGGTTTTCACGTGGTCCTTGATGAGCGTTTAACGGAGTTTTACTGTATTTTAAAAGATTTTTTCTCGGTTAATGCGCCCTCCCAGTCGCTGCGCCCCCGCCCTACCCTCACTGTGCAGGCTGTTATTTACGCCACTGATTTCAACCTATGGGTGGATTTTTCTATTTTATTTTTTTCAGTTTATTCCATTACACTATTTGAATACATAGGCATAATCTCATTTTTGTCTGTTGGTCGGTTCTGGGTAAATCGGTGACGAACTCGCCATTACCCCATTCGTTAGTCAAATATCATACCTCGTTAGTTTGTTAGTTGGTACACGTTATTTTTTTATACAAATCGTTGTTACGATGTATCTTCATATCGTGTAGACTGACGATTCGCCACGCTAAATTACTCAAACATTGAGTTACACGTTGTCGACGGATGACCAACTCGTCAGAAAGAGGTCAGGTTCTTGATAATCTTTGTCGAATCGCGCCTCATGACCTAGCAGAAAAAACGTCTCGTCAAAATACATAAAATGAGTCAGTTCTGAACCACCAGTCAGTTCCATCGACTATTCCGTTATGAAGGTTCTGTTTTATAACTTTATATGCACAGGAAGTAGGCCTATACGTGTAGGCTATTGACTAGCGTCTGGGTTTGTGCAGTGTTCCTGACCGGCGGCTGTTGCAGAATTGAAACACTTATTCTATTAACCGACAATATAAATTACACCATTCCAAATTATTAATTAAACGAACAATGTAACATGAGCGGAGTAGGGCTGCACGTTACAAATTGTTGAAAGGGTTCGCAGCATATGTTGCGCACGACACACAGTACTTCTGTGCAGATGGCGGCATTGTTCGGCTCTTTTCACCAACGCATTACACATGTGCTCACCCGACCCAAGACCATTAAAAAATCATTCCTAACTCTTAAAAACAATGACAGCAACGACTGTAACTGATTTTAATACACAAAAAAAACGTGTTAAAGCTTTTAAAAATTCTGCGTTAAGCGGGTTAAAACTAACGTTTAAAAATAATTTGAGGGTAAAACTTGTGTTACTGGTACACAGAACACAGCGTACAAGTCAACTTCAGGACGACAATCGGCCATTTGATTCCTGTATTACTTACTTAGTCTTCATTCGTTCTACTAACAAACATTAGAAATTAGATTTGCTTCTTTAAAAACACGATGCTGATAGAGTTCTTCATCCGCCGCCAGCAAATATGACTTGGCGTTTAGTCGCATCAAAGGCGATGGCAAAACGCGAACAGTACATCTGTTTATTAACAAAGCCATTGTATTCTGTATTACTCTGTAAGTCCGACAAACAAATTCTAAATCTTTGCTATACGAAACACGCTGAACGGGCTATTGGGCCGTGGTCCAATACTTAAATTTTCTGACACCCCAGACGTTTCGGCCACACGTACGGTGGCAATCTTCAGTGGTGACAGAACAGGGTTGTACTTTCCGTTAGAGAAAAAAAACTGAGATACTTATATATCAGTATCAGTAAACTGAGAACAATATCTCAGTTTTTTCTTCAGTATTTCAATTTTTCCGAACAGTAATTTCGAGGGAACAAAGTGTAGGCTAATGAAAATTCAGTAGTAAGTAATAAATTCATAAAATAACCCACTGACAAAAATTATTATTAGCGAGTTAAAATTTAAACCAAAATAGATACAACTTTGCAGACTTTGTTCTACAAAGTCTGATTATGTCTTCGATATCAGTTTCTTGTAGACAATGGTGTCGTGCTCTATAGACATCACACGAATGGTGTCGTCACACGATACGTAGGGCTACTGAACCTTCTTCAGATATCGTTGATATCAGATAGTCTTGTTCAGTTACAGTTTTGAGAAACTTCTTTCTCCAGAAGTATAATTAACAGGGATGGTGATTTTTATATTATTTTACAACACCAAATATTTATTTTTCTCTAAACTTCAGTTTGGCGCTCCCCCTCAAAGGCGGGCGGTCGGGTCGACCTGACCTTAAGCCACCCTTTCCCTTTCTTCTATAGTCCAAACTTCACATTAACCTACAATTTCGCAGAATTCAAAACTGCTGTTAAAAAAAATAACAATCGCTACCAACTTAGCACTCTCTATAATTTGCACGCTTTGTATAGCAATCAATAGACTATTAGCATTGCCAACATTACAAACTTAATTTCACACAAATTCTATTATTTTTTTTTTTCAGAGTGCAGTGCTTTATGGAATATCCGACACTACAACGTCAAAATAATGTTTCATGTATGAAGATCACACAAAGAAAACTTACGCGTCGTTTTAATAATCAATTTAGAACTTTTCAAGTTAATAAATGTTCTAACTGGAAAAATGTTTACTACTTACCGTTTTGGCGCCGTACATTGTTTTATTGCTTCAGAGAAAATATATTTTTAGATGTTCTTAATATTCGATTTTATTACAACAAACTTCGGTGAGCAACTAAGGCTGATAGCTCACATTAATCATTAATAAAAACAGAAAATAGTTATTAGTGCATCACCTAGTCTCTCAATCTCACTCGTAGCTCAATCTATCCCTTATTTTATTGTTCCGCTGAGGAGAACAAGGGGATTCTTAGCACTTTGGTTGTCTGCTTAGAACTGATTCTCGACTCTTCTCTATAAAGATGAAAAAACTAGAATGGGGATGACAGCAGTTATTTATAGTGTAATGGAAGACGTGTTAAATGATTAGAATGTAGCTTTCTAAATCGGTAGAAAAGCGAAATTCATAAATTCACGTGTGTGTGTGTGTGTGTGTGTGTGTGTGTGTGTATGTGTGTTGGGGGGTGGGGCATGCTTGTCTGTTCGGTGATGTTTAGTCTTACAGATTTAATGTATTTTTAGGTCGTCAGGGTACCTTTACACAGAACTCTTACAAACATTTTTATTTTACGTTGTTAAAATGTGTTAAAATGAAAGTTTCACTTCTGGCTTCAATACATAAATGTTTAAAATACGTAAGAACATGTATTTTTATCACCTCGTATGTTTGTGGCCTGTATAATTGATACGGATACAAAAACTAGTCTTGTCGTAGTTGAATTTGTCAGGATGAAATATAGTTTTCTGAATTGTTTTTTCATACTAACAATCTTGGAATATCACGCAAGCGATTGAGTACCATTAGGACTTGGACCATAATATGAGCCCTCTCCAGTATATAATGGATTCCTTTCAGTTTTCTAGTGTAGAGAATTTGAATAAGTAGAGGGATTTACGGAACCTAATTCTGCGAAGACTGTATCACTTATGTATTATCGGGTGGGAGAGTCTTGTTTTATATGCTAGTACTGTACACTGTTGTAATTACAGAGAGGAAAGTGATGAACCAGGTTAGTTGGCCACCTTGCTGAATCGGATTACGCGCATTTTGACGAAGTCGTTTTGCTAATTGACCGGCCCAAGCCGACACGCAACGTCTTTAAAGTGTGTTAACTTCACGGAACCAGATTTGAGAGCTTGAGTTAGAAGTTGTGACACTTGCTCTGAATGACATTTGCTCGGAGACCGAATGTAGTGACATTTGCTCGGTGGAACAATGGTTCTAGGAAATTCATGATTCCAGGAAGTGTAGTCTGGTATTAATCAGTTACATTTGCATAGAGGCCAACGATGATTTGTAAAAACTGTTACCTGGTCAATCTGACTGTATGGGCCCAACAATAAGTCCTTTATTTCATCTAACAGTTAATTAAAAAGTAAAACGTTCTTATTGACGACATTCAACTAATTATTTGAAAACATCACTTGCAGTTCTTTCAGTTAGGCTGATCAAATTCTCTGCGTCTAAGTCCCAGATATTTTTATATTGTTATTGACATTATTAATTAAGTTACATTAATTACAATTAAATATAATTAATTGTAATTATTATATCACATTACATTATAATTATATAAATTAGTATGTATATTATTTATTATAACTATTACTCATAACATTGAATACATCATGACTTGTTATTATTATTATATTATTAGTATTATTTCATTCCTGTTAGTATTTTGTTGTTATTAAGTGCATTACGTACGCGCGCGCGCACACACACAATTACAATTTGGATGCTTCACATACTGAAAGCTTCACCCACAAGTACTTGTCAGGGGTACCAGTAGTATTTTTTAGACTACTTTGCTTCATTTCAGAAACATTTTTATAAAGTACTACCAATCGATTTAAAAACTGGAAACTTGAAGAATCCTAACCAATATGTTAACTTTAGACTGCTTCTGTCGTCACACCACTTGATTTACAAAAAAAAATATTTTTTCCATGTTGTGATACCGTGAAATTGTTGTTTATTGGTGTACCTTTCACTATTTTTCATTAATTCTCTTTCACTTTGCTTGGTGATCAACGTTCTCCGAAAAGATACCGAGTACGACGGTCACACATTTGACAGAATATCCCTCAATCTTAAATACAAGAAGAGAGCAACCCTTGCTGTAAAGATAATATCAATTCATTTCCAATGCTTTTGGAAAATTTGACGGAAATTTGGGGAAACTTCCAAACTTAGCTTGAGTCAAAAATTGCAGTAAAAAAAAGCCATCTCTGAAAAATTCATATGAATTGTAAATATTGTAAAGAAAACAAATTATAATTATTGTATAAAAGATTTTGCATTGTATACCAAGCTATTGAAACACAATTAAAAAAAAACGCAAAAAAAGGTTTCAGGGATCTATAAAAGACTACCTTTCTATGGTGTTCTCTAGAAACTGTACACTGTATCTAGATATCTCCTTTAACAGGTATAATAAAACAATAAATAATTAAAATAAAAATCTAGCACACATCTTTCTCCACTATTTATTCTTGTAACATTCGCATTAATAAAATTTAAACTATTATAATTTAAACTGCTAATACAGGTCGTCATACTAGAATATCGCAGATGAAGAAGGACGCGACGTACAATAGAATTTAGCATTATATACACATTTGTGGAAAAATCAGAATCCTTCTTGTCCGGCCAGTAAAATTCGAACTACGTCTATATATCAATTATATAGTACTGGATGAATGAAGTAGACAAAGTACTTGTTTATGTGCTATACATCTGTGTCGTGTATGTGTGTGTGTTCGTGCGCGCGTTTTTTCAGCTCGTTGATAACACATGTTCATTCAGAGCAAATGTCACTAAGAGTAAGTATCACTCCGAGCAAGTGTTCCAGACCCTTGAGATAACGTTCATATTTGATCTCTTAAAAGTAACCTTAAAAGCAGTGTCATTTTGTCTAATTCAAAATTAGACACGTTTCCGTGCGCCCCAACACAAAACGGAGATACCTGGCGGCGTCACTGGGGCAGTTATTAAATACGCGCGCGGATGATATTACGATATTCTGTGCAACACACACACACACATACACACACACTTTATTCTTCATTGTCTAATCGCCCAAACGCAAGAATTCGTTACTTTAATGATGTTTTATTAGAGCGTCTGCATTACATGCTGTTCTACATTGTTTACCTTCTTTTCACTAATTACTTCTTCTGATATTGAATTTGTCAGATAATCTGCAATGCTGCGAATGTTGTAGCGCACCTTCTTCTGTTCCCCTCGTTAATTTACGGTAGAGAGAACGATTTAATTTCTTAAACAAGAAGAATGTTTTATTGTGGTTAAGGTTGAAGCTTGCCTGTGTAGAAGATCTGTCCACTTGATGAGTTACGCCACAACGCAGTGAGTCTAACACATGATACATTCCCCCCTCAACCGCACAGAACATGAACAACGAAGCGAAGTGATTCTTGTTACATGTGTACCGTCTTTGACAACTCCCCTCCCACGACAATGAAGCTGGTGTGTTTGGAGCTAGAATTTGAAACATTAAGATTATTTGGAGCTAGAATCCGCTTGATACCAAACCACGAAGCACCGCTTTAGTTGTGAGTATGGTAACCATTACATACATGGACTGTGCCACTATATTTCTCATACCTCTGCCAATCTTCTTTTTATTTTTAGTAATCGCATATTTGACGCATTTACATAATAAGGATAAACATATTTGAGGATGTAAAAATGTGTACGAGTCTGTCGTTTGTCTACAAGCCAAGTACAATAACATCTGATTAACGACTAATTTTTACTTGTGATATAATGGATGACATTTTGATTGTACGAAACAATATAAGGGTGAATCGAACAACAGCGATCGGTTATCCGTGTAACTAGATACAGAGTGCATTTCATAACGTGATTATTGTTTACATTTTAAGTCGATTAACATGTAATTGTGGAGCAGACGTGATGCTGTCAACGGTCAAATGTTTGTCCACAAAAGCGAGACCGTATATTTAAAGTTGTATTAACGCGTCCGTGACTCCGCCAAACCCGCCCGTAGCGACGCCAGTAAATGCATTGTACGAGAGCTTATTATGTATGTATGAGTGTTTTTAGTAAATGGACCCAACTAAATCATTTAAGTCAGCAGAGTTAGTGCGACAACCAACGCATTATCTCG
The DNA here is from genome assembly GCA_034769895.1 of Magicicada septendecula. Taxonomy (NCBI): domain Eukaryota; kingdom Metazoa; phylum Arthropoda; class Insecta; order Hemiptera; family Cicadidae; genus Magicicada; species Magicicada septendecula. Next base: position 575,247,480 of record CM068368.1, on the reverse strand, counting down.
GTGAATATGATACAGTTTTGGTATTGTCCACTGCGTGTTGGCACTGTTATGGTAAAATGCGGCCAACAGTTTATGATTTACACGCATATAATACCCTACTATTTTTACAACTTAATGTAATTATTTTGTTCTGGCTTCGAGAGTACACAGCATAGCATATTTATTAATGTTGTTTAAATTATTATTATCATCATTACTATTTTAATGATGTAATGTTACCACCGCTTTGAAATCCTTACTCTCCCTGTAGTGCTGTATAGAGTAAACATAATATACGGTAATCTCTCTTCTGACCACGAAGTATAAAAAGTATATGTAGTGGCGTCTTTTACTGTGACTTACCCAAAATCCTGACTTATATAAATGTTGGGGTTTCCCTGAGAAGAAAAGAATCAATTGCTGTGGTAGTCTATCCAAATTCAGATGATAGTCTGATGCATCTTTTGGACACGGTCTGTCTATTCCTATCTGTACTGTTTGATCCTGTCATTCAGGTTGCAAACTGCGCGCACGTCCCTTATGTCATCATTCCTTAGCCTGTCTCTCCGAGATACTCCACGTATAGATCTTAAAAACCTCATCTCACTAACCAAAGTTACAATGTTACACGTTAAAACACCGTAAAATTGCTATTCCAAGAATAATTAGAAAAACTTTGGGTAATCTATGGTAAAGTAATTCATTACAGTCTTAACAAAGTGCAATAATTATCGCACGTGCAATGTGTAAAAGTTAATTGTTCTAAAGTTTATAGTTTATCTTTTGATCTAGTACCACTTATTTGTCACTCCTACTTCATTAGTATTATTAAAATATTTCAAGTTTTAAGCTGTTATTTGGATAAATGTTATAGTTTATGCGAAAAATAATGCAATAAATAAGTTAATAAATAAAATAAGAGCAATTTTATACGATTTTTTCTATTCACGTACCAAATTCAAAAATAAAAATATAAGTACTAAAATACGTGATCTTCAAATAAAATGAAGCAATCAAGCTTTACAGTTCGAAAATGAAATTATCAATGTGAAAATAAAATATAAATGCTGTTATAGAACAATGGCAACATAATTCTGAAAGCGCAGCGACATCGATAAGAATATTTTTTATTTAATTAAGAAATTTGGCGAATATGGGTCGGTATTAGATAACCTACAAAGTGAACCCCCAAAACTGTAATGACCGGAGAAAACGACGACATATTATCTACTTACTCGGTATCTGGAGCCTAGTTCCAGAGTAAGTTCGTTTCATCGTATTTGGAATCGCGTAAATTTTAATTCCAAATGACTTTTATGGGCGCTTAAAATGTGTGAAACTGAAGTAAATCATTGTTCTGAGAAACCCTAAGTTTTTTTAAATATTTTAAACTGATAAAGGTGCATGCACTCTTTCTGATAAGTGAGTAGACACAACTATACCAACTAGGATACCACCAATCCCAACTTTGTGCTGGAAACAACGGTAGCATGAAGCATGATGATGGTGGAACATGAATGTAAAATTACGATAGCAAACGCGGGCCTGTACCTGCGTCGCATAAGTTATGACAATAAATATTTTATTGCACGTCAAAGACAAAAACAGATAACAATCCTCTACCTATTTGATTAAAATCCTCTGAGAAGCAAATGAATCGGAGTGGGAAAACTCTTAATATCTCATTTTCGTTAATGACAGAGCGTAACAGAAGAATTTATTCTTTGGAGTAAATGAGCCCTATTTTTTCAAAGGCACTGTTACTGGCGATAATTACTTAGAAACGTTACGCAATTATGCCACTCCAGGACTTCAGTCAGCAGTAGGCCTATATGAAGGCGCTCCGCCTCATTATTCACGTGCTTTCGATGCTTTCTTGATGCAGCCTTCCCGATTAGCGTGACCTGTGACCGTATCTGTTATAGACGTCACTTTTGGTAAGGGGGAGGGGCAGATGAGATACGATGTATAGTCATAAACCAACAAGTTCGGATGATTTGAAACTGAACACGGACGTTGCATTACTGCTTGATGATGACAAATAAATAATTAAAAAAGTGGTAAGCACTATTCCAGAAAAACTTTGAAGGGGAGGGCAAACGAATATGCGTTTTATTGTTTTACTTATAATGGACTACTGTCTGGAGTAAATATAAGAAATGTAAAGATTCACAGGACGCTTTCCTGTTCTTTTATACCTTGTTCTTACGTGTCTCGTGCGATGCTCCATTAAATTAGTTCAAAAACTAATGAGGAATATGAACGAAAAGTGAAAAAGAAAACAAGATCATTCGCAGTCTACAGTCATGTGTGGTTGTGAACTATGTTGAAATATTTATTTCCAGGAAATTAAATTATTCAACACACCTCAGTGTACCATACGAGCTACATGTACAAAATAAATCGCCCAGCCACGATTGCACTTGTCTCGTAAACGATGTGTAAATATTAGCTTTCAACATGCCAAACACGTGTTTCAAAAATCACCTGTAGCAAGAAAAACAGAAATCTAAATATGTCGGGTAAACGTACGCGCGTAGAACGAGGCAACATTAGGGCATTCATTATTGAAGCATTATAAACAACATTATTTACAACAAGCATTATTTATAACAACAGCCAGGCATGCAATCTGTAACCGAATTTTGTCACTCATACGCAAAGTATCCCACCACAGACCCAACCACGCTTGCGTACAAAATAATATCCTTTTATAAATTATTGTCATTCTGCTCTTTAAAAAATTAAAATACATGTCAGACAATCTGTACATTCAATCTGTGTTTTGTGCGTGTGCGTGTGTGAATTATGGTCAAGGAATGAAATGCACAGGATGTAGAAGTTACGATCAACGGTTTCTTAAGATATAAATAACAACAGAAACAAGGTGTTAATAATAAGAAATCAGTTTATATGGGCGTAGCAGCAGTACGAACCCCGGCCCACCTGAGTCTGCGCTGGGTGTCTAGCCGCTACTTGTCTTCTGTGAACATAATTTTCAGCAGTCCACCGCACTGCATCACCTCATGATACAACAAAACGGTGGTAATAATTTTAATCCATTGACGTGATGTTATTTTATTTTTAGTCTGGGTAAAAGAACACACTATTGGTAGGGAAAACATTATTTATACAGAAGAAAGGCCAGGTAGAAACATAATGAAACATATTTATTAACTTAGAATTTACGCGTGTCTTTGAAACTGTTGTTTTTCATTATTTGTAAACACTATTTTAAAAACAAAGACAGGAACTGTTACGGTCTCTGGAAATGGCACCGTACTAGCTAAATACACTGTTCAGTATTTAGATATGGCGAACATACAATGTGTTCCCCAGATAATTCTAGCGTATTGCAGACGACCGGATTTGTTTTCCAATGCTATTACTAAAGTATTGTAAAAACCATATAAATCTTACCAAAGGAGCACAAGAAGAGTCGTTCCGTTTGTCCCCAACTACAGTGATTAGAACGAATGGCGAATTGTCACAGTTTGTAGGAGGAACAGGAATAAGGCGATCACCGTGGAATGTTGTGAATTAACAATGGAACTAACAAAATCATCTACTTCAAACAGACGTATCTAAGGCATATACGTTGAAAACCCCTCCTCACAATGAAAACGCTAATAGTAATTGGTAGCACAGCGCACAGCGAAATAGTAATATTATGAATGTGATACTAAGTAAAAATAATTTAGCATGAAGCGGGAATTGGCAACGTGCATGCCCCCTACTGGACCATTTAAAATACATTAAATACATTTTTAATACTTTAAAACCACGAATTAAAATATTAAACAGTAGTGGAAACAATCGATAACGTATGTAATATCCACCCATGGAACATAATACAGAAGCTTATGTGAAGTTGAAAGTGACGAACCTTACACCTACACCAATTAACCAAGGAGAAACAAAGGACAAGGATCCTACTGCTGTGGAAGCTTAAGTACAATTTTAATAATAAGGGTTATCTTTCAATTATAACCAAATTTGTCAGATTATGATTTCAGAATTTACATTTGAATAATTTAGCATTAGAACTAAATTTAGGCTAATTTTTTAGTTCACTCAGGTTTAATATAATATTACATTATACATTTCAGAAACAATGCGTACTTTTTGTTATCAGGATACCAGGATATAAAATATTATCTTATTTGTTTCTCTAATCAGTGTCGTAGTTACTGTAGACAGGGAAAGTATATTTCCAGTACATATTTAATTCGTTTTTAGTTGAGACACTGAGCGACACGTATAGTACTTCCATACAACGGTAGCATGAAGCATGATGATGGTGGAACATGAATGTAAAATTACGATAGCAATCGCGGGCCTGTACCTGCGTCGCATAAGTTATGACAATAAATATTTTATTCCACGTCAAAGACAAAAACAGATAACAATCCTCTACCTATTTGATTCAAATTCTCTGAGAAGCAAATGAATCGGAGTGGGAAAACTCTTAATATCTCATTTTCGTTAATGACAGAGCGTAACACAAGAATTTGCGCTTTCCGTTCCACACATATAAAAGTCGCCAATATTCTACTGCCCTGCAGTAAATTATAAACAGACGCATCTCACAATATGAGGACCACAAATTTCAGTAATTTAAATTAAGTATAGATTTTTTTCTATTTGTTCTTATAATTACCATCTTTCGCATCTTAAGAAGTCATGTTTTTTAAATTTCATTGTATTATTTCAATTAGTAAAAAAATTACATTGGGCAACAAAGATTTTGTTGAATTCATGGGTTTGCGATTAATAGGGATTATTGACGCTGAATACGAATATGAGCTCCGCCTTGGTCCTGAAGGCTCCTTTGTTTGCAATTGCCTTGCTGGCTTAAATAAAATCACATTAATCTGCTCAAATCAGTGGTTCGAGAGTTTCAAAACGATTTATTTTGTACTTTGATACTGAATTTATGTAAATGTCTATTTACAAATACGACACGCTTAATTTTTTGAAAATTGTTTCATGTGTCTCGTTAAGCTAACCCAAATCAATACTTCACAATATCCTTATAGATAGGTATTCGCTAGTTTATAGATATTGTAAATTTGTGTTTTCTGTTTATTATAAACAGTGTGAATTAATTTGTGCAATTAACGTTTTACGTAACTGCGATTAACAGATCTACGTAGAATAGGTCTACTTAAATAGATGTAGAACAGACAAATAACCCTAACACTATCGTCTGGCATTATGCTGTCGTTCTCGCTCTTTGTACGGTCAGGCTACTTGATGAAATAACAATTTTAGTATTTAGTACTGTTACATTTACTATTGTTGAGGTGCTGTCAAAAATCATGATACTTTATGTTAAATCACGGTTTACAAGAGACCATAGGTGACGTGAATAATGCACACATAAAAGTTACCCACGTTTACAGTTCGCACAATCAGATGTGTGGTATGTGATATCTTGTTGCGTGTACCAGCTCTTAAAATTTCTCAACAAATATTTCACACTCTTCACCAGTTGCTTTCCTCAAGTCGTAACAATGAAGATGTCCTCAAATGGGGGGGGGGGGCGAAACGTCCGTCTATGCTGCAGCATTAGACCAAGCCGTAATAGCCCGGTGAATAGTCACAATAATATTACCAGAGCTAACGCCGGCCGTGAAAGCCTAAAGCGGCGTTCCCACGAGGCGTTAATCACGACAGTGAACCACGCTTTCGTGAAATACACTTCTGTGTGAACGCATAGTCGTTAAACTTGCTTTCGTGAGGAACGGCGCACGACTCAAGCGTGGATAGATCAAACCTGTTTGATTTTCAGTCGTGATATACCGTTCGTGAAGCCAAGATGTCGTCACAGCAACGTGGCATTATTAAGTTTAACGACAGTGAAACTACGCGTTTTTTGGAGTTATATTCGATGGAAAAGGTGTTATATGATCCAAGTGTGGAGGAATACCGTGATAGAGATTTACGAGCCGCCGCAGCTAAGAGAATAAGTCATGAATTAAATATACCTGGATTTGGACCAAAAGAAGTTGTAGCAAAATTCAAAAATTTAAGAAGCTCTTTCTGTCAGGAGTTAAAAAAAATATCAGACAGTGCAAGGTCTGGAAAAGGTACAGATGACATATACAAGCCAAAAGTATTTTGGTTTGATCTGATGAACAGTTTCATTCGTCCGTTTGTTCAACAGCGACCCACACAATCGAATCTGGTAATTACCTTTTTTTTATAAAAATATATATCGTTTATTTATGAAAAATAATTTTAAATAGTTTAAAAACGACATACGAGTATTAATTTAAATTTAAATTAGTACGAATAATGCGTTGTTTTTACTGTTTATAATATCTTATCTTATCTTATCTTATCTTATCTTATCTTATCTTCTATGAGTAATGTATTGTACTCGTATAAAAAATCATAAAAAAAAATCTTTAACGTAAATATATTTATTATCCACACGGTTGAAAACAAAAATAAATGTACAATATGTATAGATTTATTATTAGTTTAGTTCATTTGACACATCAGTTATTTGGTTTTGCCAGGGAACAGCTCCTTCGTTATTAAAATAATCACGATATTTATTCCGTATTTGTTGTGCCTCCATATTAGAATGTCTGTGGTTAGTTGCTGGTAGATTCTGTAATCCACTATCATTTTGACGCCATGATCCAGGGAACACTCGGTGGTCCTCATCCTCATAATCAATTAGATCTCCCATCACATACCGAGGGTTTGTTTTTTTCAACCAATTATGAATTGCACAGCATGCGAGGACAACTTTGTCTAACGTTTCTAATTTTAATGAAATTGGTTTGTCAAACAATCTAAATTTACTCGCGAGTATTCCAAAGGCATTTTCCACTACACGTCTTGCTCTTGACAATCGATAATTGTAAATCCTTTCTGCAGGGGTTAAATTGCGTCGACTGTAGGGTTTCATTATATACTTTTTTAACGGAAATGCATCATCAGCCAAAATAACGAAATTGTTTGGTATGGCTAGTGAGTTTGTTTCTAAAGCGTTGTACAAAGAGCTATTTTGAAAAATTCCTCCATCTGATCCTCTTCCTTTCGCTCCAACATCAACATATAAAAAACAATAATCAGAATCCACCAAGGCCATTAACACAATACTGTAACTGTTTTTATAATTAAAATAATCTGAACCACTTCCGGGAGGAGCTCGTATGACAACATGTTTACCATCTAGAGCCCCTACACAACCAGGAAAATTCCATCGCGTTCTAAAACCATATTCAATGTTTTTCCACTCATCTGATGTTGCAGGGACCTGAAACATTAAATTATTAAAATATGAATAAACTAATAATATTAACACATTATTATTTATATTACAGATATTTCCTATAGAAAATTCTGAAGAGGCCTCAATAGAAAATAGTCTACAATCAGAACCTAACCTTGAATACAGTACTAGCCAAAACTCTGAAGACGTGACACAGATTGCATCGAAAATTGATACACCTGCGAAGATAATAAAAAGAAAGATTGAACCACAACCATCAACATCAAAAAATAAAAAATCTATTCATGATCATGAAATAGGATTTATGACAAGCGCAATTGACAAATTACATGAAATTTCAAATCGCGCATCACAAGTCGCTACAAATAAAGAGGATAGTTATGATCATTTTGGGAAATATATCGCATCAATGTTAAGAAGTATAGGACCACCAAAAGCAATACGATTACAACAATCATTCATGAATGAAATTACAAATGCTATGTGCCCACCAGAATATGTTATTACTGATAATTCAACAGCTGCAACATCAAGTGGAAGACAATCAAATTTAAGTACTTTTTCGGCTAGTAATGATGACGACTACGTGACATTATTTACAGATTTATAATTAAACAAATTTTGTAATTATAATTATTATTATAATTAAACAAATAAAAGTTCACTGTTACTAATAATTTTATTGTTGTTATTATTATTTTATTTGTAATCTATACACCTAATCTATACACCAATATTATTTTCGTTTTTTTAATAATTAAGAAATCAATTTTGAAATTTGAAGGTACTTACTTGTATGAATTCTGCTAGTTCATTATATATTGCTTCACAGGTTTCTGGAATAAATTTACTTATTGTGTTTTTTGGAACACGGAACAAAAATTCTAAACTTTTGAAGGAATCACCTGTAGCTAAATACCGTAACGTCACCTCTAATTTTGTTTTTGCACTAATTGCTTGTCTCATGTTAGTGTTAGATTTTGAAATTTTATTTGTAACACGCAATAAGAGGTATTCAAACTGAAATTCAGTCATTCGCAGTAGGTTTCTAAAATCTTCTGAAAAATTGCTTTTTAGTTCCATACTAACCAAGTTTGACGCTCCTAACATATTTCTTCGCTGTATCCATTCTCTAACCCAAAAACGTCTTTTTTTTCGTTTTCTTGTAATTGTGTCCTGTAAGCACTCCATCTTTTTTGCTAAGATAGTAGCAAAAAACGAACTTAGAACAGCACAACTTTCAACAACTAGATCATTCATGATCGATGTTTCGATGGTGACTAGTCGAAACGCGAGGCGTGAACGCCACGAACCCCCCAACCGTGTGAACGTTTTATAAATTCACACTTTCGTGAGTGTCACGAACGAAAGTTGACTAGCGTGGTTAACTGTCGTGATTAACGCCTCGTGGGAACGCCGCTTACGGTACCAAATACTTCACACTCTCAAATTTTCGTGTTATGGAGTATGTAATAATACAAAATTTTTGTTTTTCTCGTTAAGCAACAGACTCCATGCCCCATTAAAATGTCCGAAACACCAAACAAAACCATTCGCTGCCGTTTATCGCTGAGCAACAGACATTAACTCACTTCACAAAACATTAACCACGCTCGCGTAATGCGAATCCAATATGCGAAATGATCCGTACAGAATTATGACGGATAACTGTTGAATTGCGCCCTCCTACACACAACAAAAATTAACATGATTTATTATAGGGCACACTGGTCTGGTTGTGAAGGGAAACGACTTTTCACTTCACATGTATGATCGACTACAAAAGGAATATGTCCTGATAGTGGTATCCAGGTTTTGGTTGTACATTTTTCGCAATATGTGTTCCACGTGCTGAAAATGTTAGTGAGAAATCGGAATTGCAACCGTTCAAATTTAACAACCGCAAGGAGTGAACTACTTTCTTTGTTCCAAGGAATTATATTCTGCGCAACACAACTAGTATCCGCCTCCACTCTCTTCACAGCCAAGAAGATTTTTTGTTGTTAAGGTATCTAAACTTTATAGAATTCAGAAATTACACTTCTTCGTCATGCACACACAACCAGGTGCTCCTGGACTCGCATAACGTGATATTAATATCGAGTAACAAATTAAGGTGAAGCAGAAGAGGCTGTTTGTCTAGATTTAGCTCAAGAAATGGTACGTTTGATGAATCAGTCTTATTTATGTTTAAGTAACAAAAAGTTAAGTGATTCAACTAACACTTTGCTTGTACAGGCCTACTTGCGCTATTAACATTTGATTATATTAATGTCCTTACTTCCGTTCTAGTTGTCTGTTGTTAATGAAATTAAATTTCGCAAAAAAAGAAATTTAAATTAATTACCGAAATACTCTGTCATCCACTATTGTGATAAAACTATTCAATTTGATCAATATAGGCATATCAGATTATATAGTAATTAATACACTTACAAATATCGTAAACCATTAAATTTACGTGTCATGAAAAGTACGATAGGAATCGCTGAAATATTAAAAATCACGGTATATAATGGGTTATGAATCACTTGAACTGTAAATCTCTGGAAATAATCAACAGGTTGCGAAAACAAGAACAAAAGTAAGCATGTTCGTTTGTAATGACAGTCACCAATGCAATGACCTAATAAAGAGTGCACAAACACAAAAAACCTTACTAGGAATAAATTTCTTCTTTACCAAAGTATATGAATACAGGTCGAATTATTAATTTGTATTTGATCACTTTAATTCAACGCCACCATTCGCCATTTAGACAGAATATATCGAAAATTATGTAACGCGTTCTTGAGTTATACCAAATGAACTGTGCGACACACATTTCACATTAGCTTTAAACGACATACGACAAAATACAGTTAAAACTATTATGGCTTTCCGCGTTGAGTTTGAAAAGTATTTATGAACAGATAACACTTTCCTTTTTCCGCTCTTCTTACATAAATTCACTCCGCTTTATCAGTAAATAACGAATGGCAAGGAGACGAAGTGAAAACACTTTTAAGAAGACAAGTTGGAGGGAGGTTGCTGAGAGATTGGAACGTTAGGAGAAAATGCGTGAAAGGGTGCGAACGAGTTAAGACAGCACGCACATCGCATCGATACCCAGAGTGACGGTTAACACAGTGTCACAAAACACCGACGCAGACAAACTGGTCGACATCCATTCATGCATGAGCTTTCCCACTGTAGACTATCTCTCCTGAGTAGCAAAATAACATTTTGTAAATGAAATAGAACTGAGCGGATGACAATCTCCACTATAAGTCACAAACACCGTGCACTATCTATTTTTCAAACGATTTTTGATCCCGCTGTTGATTTAAATAATCAAGTTACAATAAATTATAAATGATTAATTCGTTATTGATAGACACGGCTGGAATTATTAAAAATCGCTTGGTTTCCATTTTGAGTTCCCACGTTAACTACCTGATAGTACCGTACAATCCTCATCTCGATTAGTATTGGCTAGACGAATATCTCGATATCACTAAGCGGCTCCAGGATAGTGCTGCCCACAGTGCAGCCTACCTGCCCCATTTTGCTGCATCATTTATACGGTATACAAATATACCACCAACACCATCACTGCCACCAGTAATAACAGCAACAATAATAATAATATTGTTATAATTTTAGTAATAATAATTATACAAATAACTTACATGAACGCGGTTGTATAGAATTAAGTAAACTTACGAAACTAAAGATACATACATCATATTTATTCATTCGCCATTTTTAAAAGCAACGTCACCTGTGTCGCACTGTCTGAGGATTACAGAATAATAACGACTTCATCAAGACGAAAAACTATTCGCAACAAACCTCAATCACACATTTATGCGTTCTTATGTCAAAGTGTACACTTCAAAAGTACCTGTACTTTGTAAATATAACTTCGATTAATTAGAAAACTAGGTCAATAAAATTAAAATGGTCAAGGAACACTCATTACAAATATCGTAAGTAGATATCTGATATGTTTTTAATATTCTAACAATAAACGGATAGCTTGAAAATATACTTTGTTAGTGGAACTGAAATATTTTTCTCAACAATATCGAGCAATATTATAATACACTTAATATCTGTATAATATTATTATGTAAAAACAAATTGAATTGACAAGTACTGCCAGTAACCACTGCGCCGACATGTGCGCGTTACAACGAATGCGCACAACAAACCGACATGCGATTCGCGTTTTCAATTTTAATTACTCACACGATGACAAGCACTCTGCTTTATAACGACAAATTATTTATAGAGACTACGTTCTCAGAGGGACGCTGCGTGAATCAAGAGAGGATTTGTGCGCCAACGATTGCCATAAGCAAATACAATACCGACGCCACGCATCGAGTTTTAATCAACCACCCTGTGGGATATGAATCTATTACTTTATCTCATGCGTCTCAACCCCCTATTCCAACAGGGACTGCAGCAATAGAATTATTATCCTATCAAAGTCATTTCTTTATTCAAATCATATTACGTGAACACAGCAACCCATCTGGCTCTGCGCATTTATTTCCAAAGATTACACGACCCCAACACGGGTAATTTGATCGTCTGCATGTTCATTGCAGCGCGTGGTTCAGATTTGGGTTTTCTGTTTTACTAACTCAAATCGCAAAAATGGTAACAGGATCATTGTGGTATAAATAAATTAACAAACTAGTCCGTACGAATGTACCAATGTCACACAATAGGTTCCTGTTCGCTGATCTACTAACATCTTTCAGGTAATAATATTGATTGAATATCCACATAAATTATCACATCATCGACGTCTGCGCTTTTACAAGTTTATACATCATTAGCCCTAACCATTAATTTTCCAAATTCTATTTTCATTTTTCTGTTTACTTAATTATTTTATGAATACATTTATTTTTCGAATGCCACACATAACAAGAAGGTGCACTTTATTCTAATTTGTTGTAACCTTAATTCCTCATTTCACTGGTCTTTGTTCGAGCTGAGACAGCGATAATCTAAACTTTGAGTCGAGGGTCTTTCTTGGGGTTATCCCTCCAACGTCTTAGGGAGTGACAAAAATATAAGGAGTACAGTGATGCCCTTATTAGAACCTAAACAGTTTTCATATTATCAATTAGACGCGCATGAAATCTTATACTTTGTAAATACCGATAATGATTTTCTTTCGTTTAACTAAGTTTTTTTTAATTTTAAGCCGTTTATACTTTTAAAATATATTGATTCTCTTCTAAATATTTTAAGACCAAATCAACAGTCTTAATATCTTTTAAAGCATTACGTAACTGAATCTTGTTAACCAATGGACATTATGGTAATTGAAATGCCAATTTACTTTAGATTTAAAATCAACAATGAAAAGGTAATTAAAAGTGTCACAGAACACACTATGCTTGACCACAGAAAGTACAGCACAAACATTAAGTACGACCAGGTCTCGACTGAGTAAACTGACCTACTGTCAGCTCAATGAAGTTCTAATCCTAGTGTTTGCTGCGTACCAATATCGGAGAAAATCCATTAACACGGACTGAACACGTGTCCACAAAACACTGCAGCAGTCCACTTTAATATATGTCTATCTATTCTTCATTCTTAAAAACACGAAACTGTACGCGATATAAAATGAGAAAATAGTCAAAGAATTAAAGCGAATGAACAACACATTTTAAGCGAATTTAATTCGAATTATCTATACTTTCGTATGGTACTTTCACACGAAAACTAACTTGTAAATCCGCAACAACAGCACGTATATTAACAGAAATATAGCATGTTATACTTGATTTAAAAATAACCAACTGTGTGTGTGTGTGTGTGTGTGTGTGTGTGTGTGTGTGTGTGTGTGTGTGTGTGTGTGTGTGTGTGTGTGTGTGTGTGTGTGTGTGTGTGTGTGTGTGTGTGTGTGTGTGACTTTACTATTTGATACTACAAATAAAGAATAACAAATAGGCCTTATAAACAAAAATAAAAAGACAAGAATCTAATTAATTGAACGTGCGAAGGCAGTTCTCAGTTTTAATTCGACCATTTGGCATTTGTTTTTCTGCGACTGTCTATGTCGAGGATGTCTCATGATAATCTTGAATGAGTTACCCGACCCTCCAACTCCACTCCCCTGTTTGAGATCGTGTCCAAAAAGGAAGGCGGGAGATAACACGATTTTTTTTCGCCATGACCACGTGGGTTATCAAATTAAGGAGAATTTAAACCAAATCTGAATATAGTGCTTCAGTTTTGGAAATTACAAATTTTTTTGGACAACAGGGCCTAAAAAGTGGACCAAAAGTTTGTAGAATCCACACCTGGCATTAGTCCTTTATAACTCCCAGTCCGAATACAGCGTTTACTCTGATGAAAATTTTTTTAAGTTTAGGGCTCCATGAGCCAGCAATGGAGGCCAAAATTAAAAAAAAAAAATTGTAAAACTATGCGGATTATAATCAAATTAAGAATTCAAAAAACAAAATCGATGTCTTTGATCTAGTAAAATATAAGCTGTCAACATCCCTTGAAAATGTTGGACCGCCTTTAAGTAAAAAAACTTTACATCTTGTTATCAGTTATATATAGGCCTTCATGTAAAAAGTATTAGATATAAGCCTGTAGATGTCTATGAAAACAAATATAAACTTAAAAGGCAGGACTAAATTATTTATTATTTAGACATAATGGTTATAAATTAAACACAATGAAGTAATCAGAATTTTTAGGGTTTCTGTATTCATAATAATAAAAAAGTAATAAACGACACCACTTACACAACCACAACGACAACTGTCACCAAGGTATGCTTTACAATTGTCATTTTAATAAAAAATATCACAGTAATGTTTATGATAATTGAATTTTCTAATATACTGAAATTTATCTAATAGTAACTGTTTCTTTCAAAATGGTGAGCGAGGTCTGCAGCTCAGGGTCCTCATTTGTTATTAATATGGCAAGGATTATTAACAGAATTCTTTATAACACACAGCATACCAGAATCATTTGTAATTAACGACAGTATATAAACATTTTAAAGCAAATCTGAGCTACACGTTTTACGCCTACTACGTAATAAAGAGGTGCGTAAGCTGAATAAGAAAAATCTAGTTAAGCAAATACTCAGACAAGTTCACAAAACGTAGCCTATCATTGTGACAAAAACCCCTTCCACACGTTTATGTTACTACTCCTTACGTAAAGGACAATTATGTTACAGTTTACTGTAAACATACGTTCCCGAGATTATTTATTAAGGTCGATTAGCCTATTAGACCTTATCAATTTGCGTTCCTAGAATATTCCCAACACGTTTCAATAAGAATAAAAATATAATAGAAACGCAACACAAAACGACAAGCAATAGGAGGGCTGTTGGCCGGAGGGACGCAGCAATTGTTGACTGTGGATAAATAATTTATAAAGTGGTAAATGCGGTGGAGAACCAGTGCCGAATTGTTATTCCAGTGCGTACGTTTTAATCCTTGGGGTGTCAGAAAGTTGTACAATTCCGGACACGTGTGATGCCTCTTCCCCTAACCGAGAACATCCACCCTAAGTGTGATGAAAGCCGGCCGGTAGAGTTTACTGCGCACCAATACCCAGTTGTAAACTACACCGCACTACACATCGACGGAATTTACAAACAATAAAAATCTCAGTTATTGCGGACGAAAATAAAGTCGAACGTTTCCATTTTATCTTTACGTAGTGCAACGAACTCACATCCCCTTTGTTGGCAATTAGAAGCGCACTGAAACAGAAATAATTGTGTACGAATATAGAGTCAACAACGATAATCTTACGAGTACTCGCTAGCGCTACAGCCATATCGGATGTTCGCGTGTACATCTGTTACGCCGTTCTCTTTGCCAATGAATACTGAAACACGTGTCCTCTTGCAGACAACCACAGCCTGTTGTGCCACCTAACAACGGTAAATTTGTTCCTTTGAAACGAAGCAACAAACAAAATGAGAGGTTGTTCTAAATAATTTATTGTACAAACGTCGAACGAATCGCCGAATTATACATATTACTTTACGAACCTTGAATTCTGAAATATAAAAATTAAAGCAGACCATATGAGTCATGTTTCGACCGACTTTAATGAGACAACTCACCTACACATATGAGTGCAAAGTCAATTTGTAATTCAGAAATATCAAAACTTTATATTGTTTACTGGCTGGGCCGTGAACAATCTTCGAGGTGAAACTATTATTTTCGCCTCGTATTCTACATTAAACCCTTTCCGCGACGTTACAACTGAAAACGATCTTAATCACCGTTGCAGAAGACAGATTTACGTTCGCTGGCATCTGTACCAATACAGTCTCCATGCGTGAGTGGTATTTGACATATCTCTATATTGGCAATTATTGCGAACACGTGATTTACAATCAGCATTTGCAATCTGAGTGTTACCTATGTACGGTGTATTTATTCTCCATCTCTGACTCCTCTCAATTTACTGCGTTATTATTTCTAATACATATTTCAAATTTATGACTTGTAGATAGTTATTTCTTGGAGTTAGAATGTATAATAGTGTCCATATGTCGAGTGTTTTATTCATATATTGAGACGATGTCTCACAGCTTTGGCTAGACACTACGCACATTCAGCCACAGTATTTCTAGTTCTGGTCTGAGCCTAATGCGTTGCAGTTACTTACGGAAAGTTTTCTTCTCACGCAGTGTCCCACAAAAATACGTGTACACTCCATATTAGAAGAGCATACGTGGAATCACATATGGCTTACTGTAATGAAACCTGAATCTCGAATACTAGTCTTAAGAACACAAAAATAATTAAGTTTCTTATGTGGAGTGACAGGATGTCCAGAAGTAACCGTGTGGACTCTGGTTATACAAAGAATGAGTCTTTGGTTTGGTGAGGACTTTGGTTGGTTACATGAGATTCGCCCACGTGCTCCGTATGGAAGAACATACAGTACGTGATCTCACAACGTCTATTTTCGGAGTCTTCCTTATGATAAAAGATGCAACAAGAATTGTGAAACTCTAATACTCCGCATGTGTGAGCCAGCGGTGTGCGTGCGCGCGCGCACAAATCACTGCCTCGAAATCACGATTCCTACAGTGCAAACTACGCACGCGTCACGCATCCCATCATTGAAAAAACGGAAGCCAATAAATTAGCGAACTTCCTATTTTAACGTACCAATTAAATTAAACCGCCAACGATGACCACAACACTCGGAATAAATTACAATTAGTAAACACAATGAACTGCACAACACACAGTATCGTGGTTTATTGCCAGCTCGTCCCAGGCCCAACAGGTTGTATCACACCTTATATGGCACTGTCGCCTCAAACTGGTTGTGAAGAATGAAAAATTGTTTTCCATTCGATATGAGAATCTTATAATAGTATACAATTATTTATTACGTCTTGATTGCTGCGTATGTAGGAACAATCCTTTTACAACTGGCGCGCCATCATGATTTACACAAGTCGTTGCATGATGATTACTTAATACTTCTGCTAGATTCTGCAAAATCAGAACAAAGCGGCACCTACCCTTGCTAACGCAACTTTAAACTATCGATAATTTAATATAATCCATCCTATAATAGACTATAAGGAAATTTTTTGAATAATTTTCATTCATTACTTGAGGCACAGAAGTTACGTAGGTACATTAGCATTATGTAATCACCGTAATCCAAACACTTGACGCAGTAGACTTCGCTCGTCAGTGACACGGGAGTGTAGAGACTGGGATACAACCTATAGTTGTACAATTCTTTCTCTACATCGTCTATACAAACTTCAAAAAATTTATATTTTCTATACGCTATTAAGATGTAAAATTTTCTTTTAGAGTTAAAAACACAACAGAAATCCTGTGCCTTTACCCTTGGCCGCTGTTCGCGTTCACGTTCTGAAATATACTGTTCCAAATTACGTACGTTCCATATTTATTTATTTATACATGTTCAGAAAAAAAGTATGGATGGAATTACAGAATATAAATAAGCTCAAGATATAGCTTCGTTAAATTCAAAAAGTTTAGAGGGAATGTTGAATATAAAAAAATTACTGTTTTATCTCCGTCAGTAAACCATTACTAAATATTTGTCAGCTTTATTTGTCAAACTGTGGTCAGAACGCAGAGTAGTGTTTTTTGCATAATAATTTACTGTAGAAGTTAACTTTTCTTGGGATACGCCGTTTAATGTAAATATTCTTAATACGTGATATACAGGTTTACCTTCAGTTACAAGGAGCAAATGTGGGGGCGTGAGCGTCCGACAATCTGTTATCGCGAACTGTTCGTTATTAATACCTAGAAAGATAATTTTTCCCTGCTTTAAAAAGTTATAAACAGGAATTCTTACAGAAAATGGTAGTCATGCTGTAATGAATGATTACAGCTAAAAAGTTATAAACAGGAATTCTTACAGAAAATGGTAGTCATGCTGTAATGAATGATTACAGCTTTACAGGTCCAAGAGCCATTTCTAAATATGGAACTCCCATAAAACGACCGAAAATTTGTCGGAAGAATAAGTTGTACTGCACTGTAACATGCGTTATAGTTTTATTCACAGAGTAATTACTAACAAAATTATGAAACTATCTCGTATAGTGAACACAATTACAATGAAAAGTAACAAAGAAAATTAATTTTAAAAAATAATGAAAACAGACTAGGCACAACGGAAGAATAATGTCTAATTAGAGTTATGATACTGTCTGGCCGCGACTGGATGATTGAAGCTGCTCTCCCCCACCACCCGGCCGCTTGTAAGCGAAGTACGGTGAAATATATGTACTAGCCGTTTGATTTACCCCCACTTAGCCTACCGTAGTGCTTCCCCACCTTACACAATGCTCGATCATCGAATCGTGGCCAGACAGTAATCACATACGGTCTCGTAGAATAAGAAATTAGAAGGACTGAAATCACTTTAACGTTGTCGTTTGAAAAGAAGGGGAATGACATATCAGGCACAAATTTACTGGCAAGCCAGCCAATTCAAAGAGTATAGGGCAAACCGGAACGAGATCTTTCCAGATTGGTGTTAGTCTGATTCTACAACGACAGCGACACGATGGATTACGGCGTTGAAGAAAACGAACTTTGGTTTCGTTAATCTAGAACCAACTTTCTGTAAGCTTCGTCTGCTTTACGCTATGGATTTAACTTCGGCATAAAAATTTTGTTATGAAAATTGCATAACATATTCATAAAGGTATGATTGTTGATTTCCAAATAAATTCACCGTAGATTATAATTTTTTAAGACAAAATAGGAATGAAGTCCCTTGAAGCAAATGGATTTTTTTTATAAAACGTAAGTAAGCAGTGACAAATACTGGACAATCAACTATAAAAAATGTCGAAAAGAAACACGCACTTAGCCACAAGTCAACACTACGTAGATTCTTTTTACTGTCTTGCGCTTATTAGACACTATATGTCTAGTATGCAGTGTTGTTTCACAAAAAGAACTCCACAAAAGTCAGAAGACAATGAGAAAAACTTATATTTAAAATTTTAAGTAACGTAGTGAGAGATCGTGAAACCCGTTTCTTCTGCTCTTGAACTAGGAAGTCAAATTGTTGCTCTTCTAAGGCAGTGACACTGGAAAACCACAAAAGCTATTGCCAAAAAAACATGATTTTATAAACAGTTGTCTAAGAAGAATATTGTACTTTTCTGTCCAAACCAAGTCACTAACCTGCAACTCTGGACAAGAACAAATAAGAAATCTTTTGAAGAAGAAGAAAATAGAGTTGGCTGGGCCGCATCTTCAGGAAACCAGTGGATGGCATCTCTGGACAAGCCACTGAATGGAATCCACAAGGTTCTCGTGGCAGAGGACACACAAGGATCACACGGAAAAGAATGAACAATCTTCGAGGCAGCAGAGATGTTCAGAAAATCTTGGGGAAAAGTAAGTAAGCCGCCAACGACAGGGAGTCAGACGGAGATGATTTGTGGACTTCCTATGTTCTGCGACGGAATTTCGGTTGCGATTTGAAATTCTGTTTTCAGGCGGTTGTAGCACATGGTGGTCAAGTTTTGGGATGTACAAGTCAACGAAAGTAAAAGGCCTTACAAATCCCCTGCGAATGTGGAATGTGGAAACTATACAGAAGTGAAAGACTGCGAACAATAAACAAAGACGGCCAGTCAAGCAACTGGAGACGAAAGAAGGTGTCATTGCAGTGTATAATGTGCCAGCATCGATACACGAGCATCCAACCATCGGTGCTCGATGACAGATGACGATTTTCAACCTACTGTTTGAACAAACATTTCATTCCGGAAGTTTACGTCCACGGAGTAACTATGAATGTGTGACATCATACGCGTACTGTACAATCTGCAGTCAACAAGTATTGGTACGCAGGAGCTGCAGGTTGCACTTATTACGGTGAAATTAGCGACAGCACACCAGGTTACCCATCGTGTCAAACCATGGGGAGGATGTTAAGTACATGTTGGACGGACGTGCTAAACAAATTTATGTTTTTCTTCTCTCGTGTCTGCCCTCGTCTTGAACGTCTTGTTAGGAACATGCAATATTATAAAGTAACGCGTATTTAATATCGTTTCAACTGACTCGATACTTCGGACAATAGGCGTGTGCATAAATAAACTGATCCTGCACAGCGTTGTGTTAACATAATGTGAGCGGCTATTTACGCTCAAATAATTTACACACGGAGGACTGTGATTTCTACGTTCTTGTTGGCATAATCAACCAAGTGAGCATG
Organism: Magicicada septendecula; assembly: GCA_034769895.1. Classification (NCBI taxonomy): domain Eukaryota; kingdom Metazoa; phylum Arthropoda; class Insecta; order Hemiptera; family Cicadidae; genus Magicicada; species Magicicada septendecula. The sequence goes on along the minus strand of CM068368.1, from coordinate 575,227,496 downwards.
TTTCGCAGAATAAATTTACATTCGTTTTACACATAACATCTTCTCAGTTTATTAGTAAAACTGAAGGTCGTACTGTAGTTTAGCGAACACGCCAAAGGACACTTTTAATCAAGGTACACGGTTGTGTTTCTGATGTTTACATCACAAATATCCATGAATACAGTAAATTCACACATACAGCCTACAATAATCAGGAGAGAAATTTTTGATTTCAGACATGAGATACCAGTTTTAACGGATTTTAAAAGTTATGAAATTATTAGAATGAGGACGAAAAAGATGAGACATGAACAAACGCTATAACCTACTTAATTCTTACAGGACTATTAGTTGTGAAGAATTTGAAGAATAAGTGCTCTTAAGAATTAATTGTACGGGGAAGGCCAACAAAGAGGTCAGTGAATCAAATGGACGCAGAAACACGTTTGAGGGTACACATTGTTTTCAACAGCTGGACATCGGTAGAATGACTTGAGAACTTCTGAATACGGCAAGCCACCAATCTGCGGATTGTGTTTGCAGAAAGAAAAAAAAACAAAGATAAGGTAGAAATATTGTTCCTGGCTTGTCTCCCGTTCTGGTAACGAAATTAGAAATGTGCTACATGAAGTGTAGGAATGAAGTTATATACAATAAAAATAAACAAAAACAAATCGATATTCTAATCAGACAGATTCTACACATGGAAAGTCTTTAAACCATTCTCAAGAAAAAGAGAAATGCCATTAGGTCGGCTGTAAATAGAGCCCACACATGGATCTACATTGCAATGCGCATAATTACATATGGAGTTCCACAGTAGCTGAATAACTGCTAACAAGTGGTGTTCCAAAATATCCAATCAAACCAATCAATATATTGCTAACCAGAATTTTTTTTAAATAATTAGTAAAGTGTGCAACAATAAAACCATTTAAAATGAGAATACATTTCAGCTAAAAAAAAAAACAAGGAGTGAAAACTCAAAACAAAATTTAAATGTTCAGGAATATATAAGTAAACAGATGCGAGTTTCAGACACCCCGAATATCATTCTTCATTCAGTAGGCCTATTTTACGTAGAAACAAAATGCGTAGAAAAGACATTCAAGTGTACAACTTGAAGTTGAAGGTACCAGCTAAACTGCAAACTAATTGTTTTCAAACACTGTTGCTGCTTTCAATTATGTAGGACATCATATGATGTTATAATCACGTAGATGCTACGATATACTACAGTACTTCTGGATGGAGTAATCAGCACTCGAATCGATACCTCCTGTCACGCGACACGCGTAAAATGGTTGCTCCTGTCCTAAGACTTTTTAAAAAGGCTTTACTAGTTCACAGCATGTGTTCTATTTAATTATCGCATACTATTTTTACACGGTTGTTTTATTATGAACTACCCAGATGTAAGTAAACGAGACGAAGTGAACTGGTGCCCGCAAGGGGGAGCGCGCACGAGACTGAACGGTGTCGCACGGCGGAAGTGACATCAGCCAGACAAAGCACTATTGTCTAAACACCCCTACAGGAGAACATCCCCGGCGCACAGCCGACTGCCTTGTTTACGCATACTATAAACAATAGAGTGCCATTTATTCTACTACGGCTTAGCACCGGCATTGTCTGACTGTCTCTCCTCCTTCCACCTTATCTCACATGAGTTTTAATTAACGCTATATTAGACGGAGACAAGTTAGGGTAGCTTGGGAAAATTACCGGCTTTTAACTACTCAAAAACAAGAACACGACCACTATACGTATGTAGATATAGGACACTGATATTACGGAGGTGATGCACTTTCGCTAAGCGATAATACGTCACATGTTCCCTTTCACCTTCAACGAACATCAACGTAACAAAGAGACACAATCATATCATCTTATAATAAGGATATCTTGCGTAAACGTTCATCCAAAGTTATTTCTATTTTTAATCGTCTGAAGAGCTAGGCTATAGGAAATTAAATTACCATACTATCAACTTAATTCAAGACAGCTAAAGAGAATAAGGTAAAGGGGCCTTAGTCAGTAATAATACAACAGGTATACCTACGTGAATACAACATACCCCTCACCATAGTGCATTTGTCACTACTCGTTGTTAAATGCAAATTAGTTTCTCTCTGTTGGTGACATGATGACAGCAGTACCACAGTAATACAGTACTACAGCTAGAGCAGTACCAACATGCTAGGGGGTTAATGCTTAAGGAAAGATAATGATGATGATAACGACAACGGCAGCAATAATGATATTTATAAAAGTTTTAAATAATAGTAAACCACATTGTATGGTATGGACGACAGATAAATTGAGTTACCTAGTTTTCTGAGATAAGAATTAATTCTTATGAAGTACGGCAAACTTCAGATAAGAAATGAAAGAGAAATTTACATATTTACAGAAATATTAAATTATTGGTTCTATTATTGGAGTTTTACGATCTACAAAATAATTTAAATGTCAAAGTTGCGAACTACGTAATTCCAACTGCAAAGGAGCAGTTTACCTACAGTTCACGAAGCATAAACGAGACGAAAAAAGTTCAGACGAACAGACGTGTTAAACAAACGTTAACAAAGTGTTGTCACCAAAATGTGTGACGAAAACATATTGACACATCTCTATAACTCACATCTCCGCGTTTGCACCGGCTTTCCCGACCCAAAATGTTACAAGATTGGCTCTTGTGCTACGTGCGACATGGTAAATTGTGTCATAACTAAAATTTTTATTTGAAGATCAACAAAAAATTAAATAAAATTTTAGTAAAACTGATTTTACATTAACGTAGATACAACGTTTAAAGCAGTTGTGTTTATGTCTGCAGTTTTATTTGTTTGATAATACAGGTATTCAACAAGACGATATTTTAAATAGCGCTCTTGTTTTTGCAAATGGAATCCTGCGAAAACGTTGTACACTACCTATTCTCATGTTACGCGCTCGCACGCACGTAGACACATATTCACAGTCACGAAAATTACAAAATGTATGTGCAAACCACAGCATACGTATACATTAAATATATGAATTTATGACCCACCACTAGAGACAGAATATTTTGTTCTCTGTTACCTGTAGTCACTTAATAAAAAGTGTATCTCTTTTAACACAGATAACCTTGTTACTGCAACTAGCTTAAAATGACAGGATACATATGTCATTAGCATGCTTTAAAATTAAATTAATATGCCGTGAATGTGATGCTTGTGACTGAGGCCTCTAATCATTGCGCTCGTACGGATACAATAACAGAGCACATTAAAACTGTTAGTCGTGTTCTTGAATTTCACATTAGAGCTGTTCAGATAAGTATGGCTTTTAACAAAGGCAAAAACTGTGTAAATATGATTACATCCCTTATTCAGGTTTTTTATGTAATGAACTTTAGGTTTTTAGCCGTACGTCATACCAACAGAATGAAAAGTTTGCTGCTAAAAAGCCGTGTTCCACGGTTCGTTCATCGCACGTCTCAGGCGATGAGCTCAGTGAGAAATACTGAAACTTGTTTCTCAACATTCAATTTTTTTACTTACTGTCTATATTATCCTATTTTTCAATCCTTATAAGATTTCACGTAGACCGAAAATTTCTCTGGTAAAAATTTGCACATTGTCGTTTGTAGAGCAGTTATTGGCCGAATTCCTCGATTGTTTTGCAAGCTGTGTAAGCTGAGTGCGGCACCAAATAAGAGGGTGAGAGAAAACCCAGGTAGCGCGTAGGGCTGGGCAGGCGCTGACAAATATTTGCACGATTCTCAGGGTAATCTACTTACCGTCTGACAGCCCGAACATTCAACGTTGTTGCTTTCACTTTTGATTTAATATTCCTTGAACAATAACATGTTCGCTACACTGAACCTGTCCAACCGACAGGAACGGGAAATCTATAAATGAAATTAATAAACTAGACTTTTGTACAATAAGCCTCTTAAAACCCCATATTAATACTTTTTACACGTTTCTGCGTACATTCCGTTTTATCCATGATTTACATTATTTTTGGCAATGAACTCGCATTGTAGATAATATTAAATAACAGCTATCCAACTTAACTCAACTATACCGAAATTTTACGACCGAAAAGTTATAAATGGAAGACACTATGGACATAAATTGGTTCAACTCACAATGATAAGGCCTCATTATATCCCACGAGACAGGCATATATTTACAATATATGCGCGATTCCTAGACAAAACACATTATTTTGTGGTAGTTTGCTGGTGTATGGTCTTTTTGAGGTGCCAAATACAATTTACATTCTAAGCAAACATTTACTGTGTAAAGACATTACTATAATGTCTACAAGTAATCACATAAGTGTGTAACTTAATAATCGGTGAAAATATTGAAGACATGGAAAATCAGTTTTGAATTAACTGAAAAAAAAAACACCCAATGGTTTGAATTATACTTTTGGAATTAAAGCAATAAACAGGATAACGACGAAATTTACAAAAATTCAGTTCCGTAAGCTTAGTCTACACAGTTTATAGAAACAAAAATGTTTTCAAAACAATAATTCCGATTTCATGAAAACAAGTAATAATTCCATGCGGAGAGGAGGCCCAGAATTTTTTAAACACGATGCTTATAACTGCACGTCATAACAACAGAACACTCACCACTTCTGCGCTAACGTATAAAAAAGTGTTGCGTAACAAGAATGAGCCAATCTCATTTTGTAGTATATTCGTAAACACTGTTTTCAGAAAGTAACTGTGTTCAACTTTCTGAAAGTTCTCAGGTTGACCAGTGTCCGTGTACGAAACGCTTTCGATTAAACTTTACGTACACTCTTCAGAATCTAAATAGTCACCAGAACGAACTCTTATCATGGTAGCGTAAGGTAGTGACTGCGAATTTTATCATTGTACTGATACAATAAGGAAAATTGAATGCGATTACAGTCTAGCAAAATTTAATTGTCAAATATTGTATTTTCCAGGAATAAAACAAAAAAAACCTACAGAAATTTTGGAGATATAGAATTACTGGATGATGTGTTGGTAAAATTAGTTGTGTGACAAGTTGTGATATTCTGTAAATTCTGTTTTACTTTGGTGGCTGTTAATTATACATTTGTTTCAGAATTTAAATATATCAACGGGAGATAAGTGAAGACAAATGATCAAATTAAAAGTGAAGTTCGCACATGACTGGCGCGACATCGGAGAAATGTACGAAAATAAATTACACTGTGAAGTTTGCGACTTGAAAAACAAAACGGCGTTTTAGTGCCCCCATTAAACGAGAAAAAGGATAAAAGAGTTGGCTGGGAACCACTTAAACGTTAAAACTTTAAAGCAAACATTTGGAGCACGTCCAATGTAAAATTTAAATAATCTACTTTGTACGCATATAACGTTCAACGTAAAATATTATCAACGTTTCAAAACAACTTTATGCGAACAAATTTTAAATTCAGTATCAGCCTATTTTTAATTAACAGTTCACTTTTAAACTATGACTCCGTACAGATTATTTTGTACTCTTTTTCACAAAATAAAATCTGGTATTTTACCGCTGTCAAAAAAAAACAATACTCACCGCATACGAACAATTTTAAATATTTATGTGAATTGTAGTATTAAATGATAATTTTTAATTTTAATATTCTGTTATCTCTAATTTTTCTGACAACTGAAAATTATTCGTTAATTATTGTATCGAAATAAATTCTTTCTTACAACCTCTCTCTGGCTGGAAACCGAAGGAAACCAAAAGTAACATGAACGCAGTCGTAAGTACAGCTGATAAGTGTAGATATAGAGTCGTTAATATTAAACACGATACTAGCTAACCACGAAAAGATGTAACTGTGTTTGTTTCTTACAGAAATAAAAAGTTTCGAATCGAAAACCTATTGGAATCTCCAAGAGTAAATTTTTCGCTAACAAATCTGGTTCTAACGACATGGAACTTCAGCAGTTGACATGTGACCTTTTCTCCAACTCGACCGTACGGAAATTGCATTTCCAAGACGAGAGGAAAATTTTCAGACAACCTATATTTACTTATTGGAATAACAAAACTGTTTTTGAAAGAATAAGTATGTCACATTTTATTCAGATTACGATTATATTTACGCATTTTGTACATACGTAATTTGGATTTGTTATTTATATACAGTACATGTATCAATAAACATTAAATGAATCTTTCGATATCCTTTTTAAGTCATATTGGCTGCAGACAAGAGGATTAAAAATTGTACACCCAGGCTTATAGTCGATCATGAAGATAATGATCTTGTGTTTACTAGTTAGCGCATAGAATCGATACGCTGCGCGGCTTGGGTTCGATTTCCACTAGTGAAAACCCCCTAATTTTCTTTTCAATAACCTTTCACTACATTTATAAAACTCTGACAAACAGTCAGAGGTTGTGTGGCGACCGGGAGTCGTAGAATATCGTTGACAACTCATTGACGTCAGCTGTCGATATCATCTAGGATGACTCACAATATACTTTGTAGACCTACATTTGAAACGATCCGAATGATGTACTCGCTTATTTGCTGCTTTTAATAACCTTTGGCATCTTATGAATCTTCTTGCAAAACTGATGAGAAACGCAGGTAAGACATACCATTTATCGAAAAAAACTGTAACCACCTACACCTCAAGTAGATCTATGAACAGAGATTCAGACAAGTTTTCGGTTGCTGGCTGATGAAGATGATGTGTAATTACCGCGTTGACTGTTAACACGCATACGCTTTCTTTAAGGCAACTTTTAATGCATGGTCAGAAAATGAAAAATTAATGCTAACATTAGGAGCTGATAACCAGCGTCGATCAGTAATTCGCAGATTAGTGATGAGACTCGTACATTACTGACGGTACGTGGTACGAAAGACGTCAGCTATTCAAAGTCAACAACGTACTGACTGACAAGAACAGGAAATATACTCGAGATGACTTCCAGCATGTATTTATGAGTAGTTGAGTACCGAACGACGGCAAAGTTGTTGCAACTTTCAGAAAATGACATCTGACCCGAGGTTTTCCTGATCAGTTATAACATATACAGACAAATACTGTCACGTAATAAGCTGTAAGGTATCCTATAACCACAAGTACCCTTCACTGAAATACAGTATGTTAATTCGTTTCAAATCAACTCTAGTTTTAGCTATACCACAAGTTAAAAAATAAAAAATAAATAAATAAACTACACTAAAGCCATAACGATAATAAATATCGTATTAGATTAGTCAGGAGAGACTGCACCGTGTAAAGGGTTTGAAATTTTCCAGTGTAGTGTACAGCTGTCCTTTTATAGTTTGATGTTGAGACTAAGAGACAGAATGTGAATCTGTACGCGCCGATATACCTCATGTGTAATTTCTTGGTTATAATTTTATAATTTTTGCTTTTCTCACTTCTGGCTACTGGTTGTTGATTTTCCGACTGCTTTTCTACCACTTTACTCTCCTGACCAAAGTTACTACAACGCATTATTATTTTTAGAATTAGTGCATTGTTACTTCAAAATATGAGTAGAAAGAAAAAATCGAGAAATTACACTGATAATATTATCAACAAATTTTTAAGTGCAAGGAAAATAAAAACGTATATTAATATTCCATATAACGAATTGTATGACGGTAAAAACTAAAAACATGATGGATGTCGTTTCTTTACTAGTAACACATTTTTATATAAATTTTAAGTGAACACGTTTAGTTTTATATACAAAAGTATATTGATTACACAGCAAGCCGATATAATTGTTTGAAAGTATCTTGTTAATGAAGGTACTGCTGAAGGGAGAAGTTCATGAATACAGACAGAGCTAGTGGTGTGAGAAGGGATGAACTACATTCAAAGCCAGAGCCAATCTAGTGTATGTCTGAGCACAGAGTATGCAAGTCAGGTACATAGTCAGTCCTTATGGTCCAGTAAATCTGTACAATACTGAGGGGCATGTTAGCATTAGTCGTGCACCACTGGTTTTCTATCAAAGCGAACATCTCAGTCCACCTTATTACCTAATACGCACGCCAATACAGCGTTAACCAGACATGTCTGTACCAGCAGCCATCTCCCAGTACAAAAGACGGGTTTCGTTTTTCTGTAAAATCAGTTCTTCGTTGTTTTTATAAACGCAAACAGGCAAATTTCAATTCTATTTCCAATTTCCCGTTTGACATGCAGAAAGCAAGCACCGAAATTGGCAATATCAAATCAACTCGTTTGAGTGAGAGAGTCGACCAATACTGCTGGCTGAATGTTGGTTGATTTCACCTCGTGTTAGTAATTCAATACCGCTGCAGTCCTAATTTTGCCCAGTGAACGGAGATAATTCCCGTAAGTAACTGTACATATGATGCATTTTGATAGTCATTCATTGGAAAATAGAAACGTGGAAGACGCATGAGTCTGCAGCAGTTTTGAAGAGTTCGTTTCAATTTCATTTTTAATATCTGTTTTCTTTTTCTAATAATAAAGCACACAAAGAGAAAGTATATTAAAGTATAGTTAATTTTACTAATTTACTTGAAAGTCAATACTACCAGTTTCTTGTGTAAGGCGTTGGTACTGCCATATTGTACATATTTAAATGTTACTTTCCCATTTAGCATGAACATGGATTGCTGGTTTGAGGCAGAGATTACGTTACGTGCTTTATTATTTTAGTGATTGGCCAGTGAGTGGTCAGATTTTGGTGTGTGTGGTCAGACAGTACAATATGAAAAATATTACTGTTGAATCTAAATTAGATTATTATCAACGAAAATAGCATTATGAATTTCCACTAACATGCAAAAAAAATCACACAATTTTCCCAAGGACATACAGACTCACCAGTAGGGCTTGTTGGGTTTGTTGCTTGTGGTAATGATGCATTAGAAACTAAAATGTTTCCCTTTTTCTGCTCTAGTTGAAATAACTCGCATAAATTTCTTTATTTGTCCTTCCTAGCAGATATAAATCTAATTTTCGAATGTGAAAGAATGAAGATATAGTACGATAATTTTGATCATAAAATAAAAAAATGAAACGTCATTTATACTTTCTAACAAAATTATTATATTTTTACACGGAAATATTTTCACGTTATTATTACTTCTATTTTTGTATTGTTCACATTGTTTATTACATAATTATTCACATCAACAAAGCTTTGGGATAAACAATAGATTTTTTGTTTGTTAGAAACAAAGAGTATAAATTTGTATACTGCGTACCAAAGTATATAAATTGCCTACTCTTAAAGATGCTACGTTTAGCTGACCATAGGAGTAACATGGAGTATTATGGAGTAAAGTGGTTATTCAAAATAAACTATTACAACTTTTAACGACTTGGCCTTGTGCTTTATTTGTGGCCGCTGGAAATCTTACTGGAAATTGTAATAGTTTTAATCCAAATGATATGTCAGTGGGTATTACTGCCTCGTTTTAACTGCCTACCATCGGTAATAAAAGCAACATTATCAGTCATTATTGATTTATTTTCAGCTCAACTCATGTAGCTACATTGATGGCATGTTTCTGTACTTCACTTACAGAACAAGGCCTACACCGACAACAATACGAGCTTCGGGTCCATTAAGGTGATAAGTTGCAGTTTTGGCAACTTATTGTGGCAACGCCGTGTCCAATGTGACGACGTCATTTTACTAACGGGACAATCTGATTGGCGTACAGAAACAGCGTTCTGAATGTTCACGTTTTTCATCGGGGCTACCATTAGAGTGGTAGTCTTGGAATAAAGAATATCTTAACATCTGACACTCACTACCTGTAAAAACGGTTGCTTGTATTACATTATGTGAATAATTACAGCAACCTTCTTGAATTTACTTAAAAAGTAACTTCGTAGTTTACAAAAAATAATAAATAATCGAGCACTAAACACTCAACACAGTAGGATTAAATGAGAAAGAAGAATAAGAAGAAAACATATTCCACTAGGCTCTTACGTTCACACACACTCAAACACACAAATCCGTGTGTAGATAGCGGAAATTGTGTTTGTAGATCAAGTTGCATGTTTTTTTTTTTAACACAGATTTATAATATTTAGGTCAACGAACTTCTACGTATCTACACAATTAAGCAACACAGAAAACTACTGTTTTAAAGTAGGTTTTTACATCTTTACCTGAATCTTTTTGAAGTACCTTATTTGGAACTCTCTGGAAGTGAAAGGTTTCCGGCTCTCCCTCGCGCAACAAACAAATCTGAATTTTACGGGGTCTTAATCCCTTGTGTGATACGGGCGATTTCTCCAAGTCATTCTGTTTAATTGCATTAACGCGGCGACGAAGTCTCCCCCTCAACATCGCGCTACAGTGTTTAGTATGTAATTGGTCCCTGGAGCCAGTGACTTTTCACCCTTTCAATGTCTTCTGAGTTCAAACAAATTAAACGATTATTATTAAGTCTATTTATTTTTAAATCAAGACGGAGGTTATCGACGTTAAAGGATTCAGTAAGTGACTTCTTAGTAGTGCACTCTCCAACAAATGACACAAAATGCTATCAGAAAGAAACAACTTGAAACAGAATATGTGCACACACCAATTAAATTAAAATTGAAGTTTATGAACTTCAGACGGTAGATTGTGAAATTGAACTCCCCCCCTCTCTCTCTCGCACACACACACACACACACCGTCTCTCTCATTTCTCTCTTCCTTCTTCCTCCTTCCCTCTATCCATCTACTTCCTTCTCACTGTATCTGTCAATCTCTCTACCCCCCTACCCCCTTATATCTGAGTTTACATACTGATTACGGTACTCGCATACATACAACGCGTTTTATACTTTTCTACGAGCAAGAATATTATTCATAATTGCATATAAGTAAAAATATGTATTCAAAGTTACGAATTTTCTGATTTATACGTCAGATTAGGAGTATCTAACTGTTAATAAAGACTTGTTAACTCACAAATACCTCGCGTGCGTAGCTTTTGCCAAGTATGAACACGCACGTTTCATTGCAGTGATAACTTACTTATCGGAACGTTTTATAACGGTTTAACTATTCGCTATTAATAAAAATAATAGGATTACCGTTTCTTTATACTGATAAACGTGTTACGAATAATCCACTGTTCGTGCGTTTACCCGGAATTGCCGTGAGGTGTAATTTTAAACATAACGACAATCGAATCACAGAATAAATTCAAAACACACGCCACGGGTTAAAATATTCAAAAGACTTGTGTCCAACGGGTAAATTCGGCTCATTTATCATCAATATCCTTAATTTGGTTTCATTTCCGATTATCAACTTTTATCAATATTAATTACTTTTTCGATTATTACAAATTACTGAACAAGAATAACGGCGAGGATTTTCAGAGAACAGGAGAACTACAATTGATTATGCCAAAACTCTTTCTATTTTATTTCGTGAAAGGAAAATTCAACACATGAAAGATAATGACAGAAAGGCCGATCTGAATATCACAGAATTGTTAAATATCGCATTCGACAGAAATGCCGTCACAGGTATGACCAATATTTATAACGAGAACGGCACAAAAATAGTGAACATGTCGAAGGTTTACTATTCGAGTGCAATATAAAACGAAGAAATAGTAAGATACCGAACGGGACCTCAAATATAGCCTCTTTTCTTCTCCTGACCTATTCGTTATTTCACTCCTGAGTTATTTCACTTCTCAACACTTGTGAAGTATTAGGAGGTCCCACTGTACAGGAAGTATTTCACTCAGCACCCTGTGCCCATTGCAAAGCTGACAGTCAGCAGTTTGTTTACAGATGACGGTTCATGCAACATTCGGAAATGGAATCGAATTCTCTGGTAATACCACTACGTGTCGTGCTCTCAGAAAATAATAATAGTTAATCGAAAAAGTATTTGAAAGGAAATAAACGCAACTTGTGAAAATGGAATGTTACAATCAGCAACTATGAATTTAAAAACAAAGTTACGCTCTAACTCTAAATTTATTTTTTATAACATATTCCAGATTTTATGACAGAACGTGAGCCATAAATTTTATACATGTACACAAAATATCACGCGTGAGGTATAATTCTTAGGATTCTGAATTATAATCCATATTGTATTGTAAATAAACGAAGTTAATTACAAATAAGTATAATATTTAAATAAGTATAATATTTAAATAAGTATAATAATTGTTTAATAAAATTTTTATTATTTTTATTATTTATTTATTTTATTTATTTATTTATTTTTTAATTGTATAAATTAATTTAATTTTTTAATTATTATATTACCTTTTATTATTTTTAGTGTTCAATTAATAAAAATACTGATTAATAATTGGGTATGATTTGGTGAAGAATTATTTATTTCTCCGCGTTAAATAGATTGTCGTGGCCAAATCGATTGCATGTCGCGGTCCATTCAGTATCTTTATTTCTTCTTCTGCTCGTTCCTTTCCCTCAGAAGTTCTCGTTTAATATTTAATAATGTATTTTAAATTAGTTCTCAACTAATCAATAAAAAAATGTTTTAAAACAATAATTATATTTATTATGCTCAAAGTAATTATTCGACTTGCGTCGACGAATTCGAGTCGGAGTCGAGACTAGATCCCAGGTCGATTATTAGACTACATATACAAAATTATTCAGATTAAATTATTATATAATAAGGATTCTTTGAACTGTACAAATAGTCAGGAAAGCCAAGAGAATTCAATACTTACAATTATAATAACTTATTCATTAACATACAAAAATAATAAAATATAGTGTATAGAAAAATTTAGATTCAAACCAGCTGATTGCTCTGATGTCACTACGTCCTCTTCCGTTTAGATTCGTTCGACATGGAATGACAAGATGGTCGCCTTCGTGAGTTGTTCTGCGAAGTAAATCAGGCTCCGAGATTTTCCTTCAAATAAACGTATCAGTTGATTAATTCTCTTCTGTGATGCCGCTATTGGAATATCCACAAGTTGTAGCGTGTAGTTTTAGTCCTCCACTGGATTTTGTTCAGTAATAGGTGTGTTGTGTCAAATGGTCCCTTCCAATCAGTTGCTGGTTGTATGAGGTTAAATTTATTCTTCAATCGTGTCCATACGTAGTGACACATAGATTTGGTGTTGTTGAATTTAGCTTTGTGATTCCAATGACTGTTATTATCGTATTCATTAATTTAATATATATTCTTTTATCTTTTTATAATTTCATAATATATCTTGGTTTGTGTTAGTTAAAAATTCCATTCATTTTTCTCTGAAATGTATTCTGACACGTCCGTTCTGCTTGGCGTTTAACAATCAACTAACTATATTTGTTTCTTCATATAGAAAATTCTGTAAGATTTTGGTCTCATTTCTCATTGTTCATTATCAGCTGTTTTCATAATTACTAATTCAATTTTATAGAAATATATGACATTTTTTATATTTAACTGGCTATAAATTATTTGTTTAGTACTTTTATGGAATTCTAATTATATAACAATATTCCTGCTTTTTATTTTATACAAGTTAATACTAAATTTGACCTATTTTGGTTTGAATTAAGCTTCTGAATTACATTCCTTGAAATTTACCTCTAGGGCTTATTCTGATTCACATAATTACCCATTAAATGGTTTACAATATGTTTTATGTTACAATTTTCCTCAAATACGATTACTAATTAAACCATTGTAATTTACTTTTTCTACCTGGCTATTATTCTAAACATTTAACAATTTATTTGTATTTTACTAGTACTTGCTTTACTGATTTATGGCATTATCTTGTACAATCACCATTTAAGTCAATTTTACACTCTGATTCTTTTAATCACTACTATAGGTTGTTGTTATAATTATGATAATGTATTTGTATTCTGAATGGGATAATTTATATCAATTTGGTCTAGTTTCTATTAATTTATTTTCTCTGATTTGATTTACAGGGTGAAAGTTGAATTTGGCTTGGTCATCAATTTTCAATTTTCCTACCAATGTTATAATCAATTCACATTATTATTTTTATATTTTCTGATTCACTATTTATAGGTCGTTTGAATTAATATTTTGCCTTTCCTTACTTCACAAAATTATGACATTAATTAACATTATTCAAATACAATAAACACTTACATACTAACATCTAGTATCTACTACTATCAACATGGTCTGTATTGTATACACATAAAATAATTAAACATAATAATTAGATAAATAAACAAATTAAAAGTTTTATCCTAATGATTGTCTTTTGTTGTCCTTTAAAAACTGGTTTGGGGTGTTCCCCTCAATCACACACTATTTTATTTATACCTAAGTTTACATTAGCTCTGATTATTTTGTATTGTATTCTCTTACTTTGTTATTTGTTTTTCTAAATTGGTATAATAATATGGTTTAAGTTCTTCCATTTATGTGGTTTGCTGCTATAGAGTGTTCTGTCTTTAAAGTAGGTTTTTGGGTATCTTGAGATTTTTCCTTTTTATTAATTGGTTCTTGGCTGTAACTCCTTACTACTCCGTATCTTACTGGGTATACTATTTATTTTACTGGGATGATAATCATACTATTTGTTTTTAACACATTTTGCTATAAATTGAACGTATATAATTTCTTTGAATCGAAATGTTTTCTAGTTCTGTTAAGACATTTTATTTATTATTGTGATTATTTCTTTCTGTTACTTTTATTTAAGTTTATTGTACTTCTTCCAGATGACTTCTTCCCTTCTTTTTCTATGTGATCTTAAATTGTAGAATAAGGCAAAAACTTCGTTGTGCTACAGTATAGTCATAAACCAATTGGGCATGTTCACTAATGGTAGTACTGAACATTGCTAAATATACACAACACAAATTAGTGCCCATAGTAGAAGTGTATCATAAACTTGGTCAGTTTTTTAGCTGTTACGTACATTTTACCTATGGATACAGAAAGTTATACGTACATTCCGACCTCTCTCCCCCTCTCCCACTTACATAAAATTGATAAAAATATATTATTTAAAACGATGAGAACGAAACAATTACATTTTTATAACTGAAAGCTATGTCTATGTTTTGAATTTCTATCCTATACCAACTCTCCTAAGTCATTAAGACTTTCACTACGAACCCCCGTAAATTCTCTTCTTCCGAACAAACTAAATAGCCTGATCAACCTTCAACAAAGAACCAACTTGTGCCCAAATGTACACGTAACACAGTTCTTCTGTAACCCTGGCCATGTTTTGTCTGGGCTGACTGTATGACTAACGACGAACAGCTGCTGCTTCCAACAACGACGTGCTCTAGATTACTTCGCCCAACAGAAGTATACAAATTACTTTTCAGATTAACAGCATTACAAAAATATCAGAGACGTTACTCAGAAAGTTCATGTTAATTGCAAATACAATCACTTCCGAGTCCTGACACCTTACTACCGTGTTAGCGAAATCTAGACTTTGATATTCCGACAATTAAACATATTATTGCTTTATTGAAAAGTATTATATGGCAATACAGATCTACTATTTTACTAACACAATGCTTCACAACAAAATTTGCTGTGATACACCCTTACATACATGATGAAATAGCACAGTGTAGTGTAGATTTTAATCCGCTCTTATCTTACACACATCACAATACAATAAACTCCCGATTATTACCGGTATCGTCGGAACTGGGTAGCGCGTTCGCCGCGGATAACCGAATTCTGCGGATAATCCGTAAAAAAAACTGCAGAAAGTAATGAAAATTCGTTGTTTACATTAGCTGCGTATTCAAAATAAATTGGTACAGTAAAACCCCGTTAAAACGCTCATCAAAGGACCTCGTGGAAACCACGTATTAAGCGAACATTAGCAAGTAGTAATAAATACACACTGAAACTTTGTAACTAATAATCACATTTTCTATGCAGTTTAAATACTAACTGACACGAACTGACATTTCGTCAGAAGACTTTGTACTGATAAATTGTCATGTGTGTATCATCTACATTTCTAAAGTTACTACCTATGTACGTACAAACGTCTATAACATGGAAGTGAACCTCTCTCTCGTTTTCGTGCCAGCGAGGCTTAGATTCGGGAATGGGCTACCTCAAACGTATGGATTGAGACATTCCGTCCCTCGGCCATACCTTTACATAACTTATATAATTTTAAAATAACATTGTTTACGTTAGTTAATAAATTAGTGTATTAAGATTAGTGAAACACAAGCTTTACTTTTCAGCTGAAATTTATTTCCGTAAATGAGAAAATAACCACGGGTTGCCGCGAATAAACCGCAATGCGGATAATCAGGAGTTTACTGTATATCATAGCGATACCTTACATTTACAGTACCTACATTCTATTATGTTCAGGATAAAAAAGACGTATGTTCCGTGTTCTTTCTTTTCTTCATGAACATTCATTTATTTTCAGACATCGAAAATTAAACATCTGTTCTTTGAAGTAAATTGACAACTAAATGTTTCATTTCCTCTATATTAGTTCATATTGATATTTTACTCCCTGTTCTGAATAGAGTACGCCTATTTACTAATTCAAAACCATCCAAACGTATAAAGCGATTTTTCACGTGTGGAGAGAGAGAGAGAGAGAGAGAGAGAGAGAGAGAGAGAGAGAGAGAGAGAGAGAGAGAGAGAGAGAGAGAGAGAGAGATGGTCTGTGAACGTGCAATGGAAAAAATACGACTAAATTAATACAAATTAATTATGCAGAACAAATTAATTATTTTTGTGATTGTGTGTGTGTTTGCGCGCGCGTGTAAAGTACAGGGTATATTCAACTCAATACGTATTAACGCAATAATAAACACTTAACTGCACTTCGATTTTTTACTGGCAGAATTAATTTTTTGAATTACAAATAACATATAAAAGGCGTATTTACGGTCCGATTAAAGAAGATGACTAATGGAGAATAAGAAATAACTATTGAAGCATGAGGACATTATAAGATTCGAAAAGGCTCAAGGAGTACAATGGCTAGGTCACCAAGAGCGGATGGATGATCAGCGTATGCGGATGCCAAAGAAAATCTGTTGGCGTAAGTTATAAAAGCAGAGAGCGGAGCCACCTAGGAAGAATGGATGTGAGATGCTACACCGAGATGGCAGTCGGTAGGAGACATTGGAGAAGATTGGTATTGGAAACCAGGGTCCACGTTGGGCTGTAGTGCTAAAGAAGAAGAAGAATATAAACGTTTAATACGTGTTCAAAAAGTAGGGACAAACACCATGCAAAAGCTTGAGTGTTTCAAGCCTACACGAGTGAGGACAACACTCGCACTAATTCTTTGCTGCTTGGGGGGGGGGGGGAGTTTGTTTATATAATGACTACTCGATAGGACTACTGTGGCGTAATATAACGTTTAAACGGCCGACGTTGAATACAGGCTCGTCTCTAAGAAACTGCAATAGCATTGCTACCGGCATCGGTACATTAACACGAGGCGTAATATCAGGATTGCTTGTCACACTGTGTGTTGGAATGTTCCAAACGCATGTAAGAGTTTATGTTTAATTATGATCGGGGGGAGGCACTAAAACTACTAAAAAATGCAAGAAGGATTGTCGGTCAACGATTGCGTTCACAACAGTTTTCTTTGATATGCGCAAACGGACCGAAGCATAACGTGTCGCTAATTACCTTCACAACTCTGTAGAGATAGCCGCTTTACGAAACTTCTCTTTGTGGTCAGGTCACACTTTTGCGGAGCGCCACAAGACTGACAGTCGGCTGGAAACTTGCCAAATGGCAAACATCGCTCTTCACCAAAGGCCCCACCGCCATTCACTTTTAAAGTAAAGTAATTTCATTCGACAAGTTTTAAATTCTGCTAACGCGCAGTTAAGCATCTAACCACACTTAATGCAACATCATCTTTCTTTATAAGGTCAACAATTTCTTATGTAATACTGTATTTCACTTAAGGGGACCATGTACCCGCCTATCTTCCCCATGTTAAATTAATCAACTTTATGTACCTTTTTCTCAAAACCTGTTCAAGGTACAAACTTGAGGTTTGATCAGCATATTCTGGGAAGGTATTTTAACCATCTGAACCAAAAAAATTACGTTTTATTATCTCACATTTATTTAATTAATTTTTTGAAAAATTGTCTAAATATTTTATTTTTTTAAAGAGTTAATAATTTTTTATAATTTTTCGGTTACTTTCTTCTTCTGTTTTTGAGATTCAGTAGATACACTGTAATTAGCCCTACAACTTAAAAAAAGACTCGTGTTTCTATCTTTTACAGAAGCTGAGAAAAAGGTACATAAATATGGTAAAAAGTCATTTTTTGAGAAAACTTACTTTATTGTCAATGTTACCATAGTTACACAACAAAGCTACATTTAAAATAGTCCTGCTCCGTACTGTGGGTCTTCCTCATTTTCTTCTGATTTCTTCTTGTTTTCTTGCCTTTTTATTTTACCTTCTACCTTACTTTGCTCTGTCATTTTCTTATCAGCTTCTTTTACTCTCCTCTCATCGATTCGTCTCAACCATGTGCGACAAGACTCACTTACTTTCAGTCCCAGTTTCCCCATCACAGTACATTTGCTGTAAGCTCCGCTGTTGAAAGCAAGCACTGCATCATACACTCCCACTTTAATTGTATTTATCCCAACATAAATTGTCTTTGGTAACCTTTTCAAATTAGGGCATTGAACGATTCATTCGGGTTTTGTGTTTTACCAAAAAGGCACTTGCTCAGTAAAGTTTCATTGCTTAGGTACCTGAATATGTTTTATTTTATGAAGCTCAGGTAAAGGCAGTGAATGCTCATGTTTGTATTCCTCACCTGTAATAATGACAGAGTAGCCAACCTAACCTATAACAACAAAAATTCCCTTTTGTATGTGAAAAAAAAAACAAATATATTAAAAGTTTCCAAGCCTGAAAATGCAAGCGCTCAACACAAAATTGTGTACTTTTTAATTATTTATTTTTGTAACTTTTATTTCTCATAGGTAAACAAATTTTATATCATTTTTTTCAGAATTAACTGTAGTTTCTGAAAATTTGAAAAACAGAAAAAGTGAAATTTTTAAAAAATTTCGGGTACATGGTCCTGAAACGATACTGTATAACTGTATCATAATTTAATATGTATGTAAATACCTATAATAAGTAAGCAAATATTAATGATAAATATAACCATATATGATAAATTAAAGTATTGAAATGTACGTAGTTTTAAGTAAAGTTATAATTGAATAGTGAATCTAAAGAGGCTCGGCAGTGCGACAGACCGACGCCGGCAAAAATATGTACAATAGACCTAAGACACCCTACATGTCGTAAACGCATAAATTGTTTTGTAGTGTAAAACTAGCAAAAAACGCCTATATACCGTTAGGTTAACGGTACGGTGTCCTTCAACAGACAAAAGATGCCACGCCAGTAAATATGACGATTTTAGAAAGTCGCGTCACTTTTTAGGGAGTATAACGAACACCCGCGTAAAATTATCGCCCGCACTTTGGGAACCAATCACCAATAGCGTCAGTAGTGATCGCGAAAGAGATACGACACCAGACTGGATACATTCAAAAATACCGGCAAATATTTGAATGTAAGACCAATGAGAAATGATCAACAGAAGATGTAGTGAGGGTAGAATTGAAGAAACTATAAAAATAACACGCGGAGCCCACAACGAGGAAGTCTAAGTTAAAATTTCACGCAAAACACGTGAAACCTGCGTCACTCGATGTGAGCAAATTAAATTACTCAAAGTCAAATCAATATTCTCTCGGTTTAATAGTATCAGTCATCAAGAAGTTTTATTTAAATATGTGCGCGAAAGTACGTGTGGACAAGAAGCTATTTAAATTGTGCGCGTAATTTGCAACAAAAGTATATTATTTATTTGTGCGTGACGTATAGTAATAACGCGAGCGTGTGATGTGGCTAAAGAAAGTTAATAAAGCGTGATCAGTGAAAGTGTGGTGTGATAGTTAACGCAAGAATACAATTCGTCATTCGCCTGTCAGGAATCCTGCAACAAGTAACAATATCTCACTTATAAATTACAATATAATCAATTAACATAATTTTAATATCTCAATAAACTCATCTCATTTTAAAAAGACCCACGATGTTCAGATACTAAACATTCAATTTATGCTAGATGACATGTTTGGGTGAATTATGATATAGTAAAGTAAGAAACCAATACTAATAATTATTGAAATGATAGATAAATTAAATAATTAAATATATATTGAATAGTATAGAAGTCGTAACAGTTAAGAATTGATGATATATATATCTATATATATATATATATATATATATATATATATACACACATATATATATGTATATATGTACACACACACACACACACACACACACACACACACACACACACACACACACACACACACACACACACACACACACACACACACATATACGTGTGTTTGATTGATAGCGATGATTTAAATTTGTTAATGGAGTAAATTGATTATACTAAGAACTCCTATGAATGTTATTTAAATAATATAAATTCAAAAAGAAGCGTAGCTAGAATTATTAATACTATATTTGGTGTTATTATTGAATAAGGTTGATATAAAATGATTATGTTTCAGATTTATTAAATGATAAGAATCTAACAATACAAATATTAGTATCTGAACAGTTTGTTATTATTTCATAAACAAACCTGAGATCTCCTGCTCTGGCGCCCAAGTAATAATTAATAATATAAATTTGAGTGGAGCTCTTTCAAAATAATAATCATAATTGACGCCACAAAAAACGTGGAGCTTTAAGATTCCTTATATTTGGCGCATCCAAACCTGGTGCGTAGTAGTTTTTTAAGAATCTTTATATTTGTCGCCATCAACGTGGTGCAGTAGTTATCAAAGATCTTTATAGTCCCCTTAACGTTTTGCAAAGAGGATTTCCTTTCTTGAAGTGAACTTGGCGCTGTTGCCATGTACCCTCCTTACAAAAGCAATTAACCTTACTCTTTATTTTTCGTTCCGTTAACTCGATGCAAACTTAAAAGAGTGAGTTGCACAGTTATTACGAAATCAGCACAGAAAAACAGCACGTTGATGAATGCTCCTTGAATTTTACAGAAAACGTGATATGAATATGTCGAGTCCGAATTCATTCACAGAAGCTTTCTTGCAATCCAAGTGACAAATGTCACAAAGAAACACTTATATTAGAGAAATGTAACGGAAATAATATTTATCGCAGCAATTCCATTTACAGAAATGTGGCTACTTCCGAAGCACACGATGAATTTCCTACAAGCAATTCATAATAGCGATTTACGAAACAGAGAACTTAATAATTAAAAGGTTTCTTCGGATATCTCAATTATGCTGAGTCATAAAACAAAAACGATGGGCTTTTCTATAGGCCTACTACATATGTTATACAGTATTAATCAATTCCGATGACTGAATCGCTTTGTGAGAACTGAGCCACCAGTTTCAATAAACAATAAAAGTTGTACTCCTATGCCTGGTATCTGTAACTATTATAGGTTAAACAAAATTAATACTAACCATGGGAATGTTAGTTCAATGTCGAACATACGAACACTGTAAAGTACACTTACTCAAAAATCAACAACTTAAGAATTAACAACAACATTTCGTCTTATTTCTTAGGTTATTTGTGATTGTGTGATAATTTATGTTATAAGAATTAACTGCAATGATTAGTTACTGCAAAGTACTTGAATTTAGAATCACAGTGTGCTGTCAAAGTGTTGATTTTAAACACAAAAAGGGGAGCGTTTGTGTAATTCAAAACATAAACCCCTTCAGATAATAAATACTTATTTTTTATTATAGCCTACTCATTATGCAGAAAAAAACAGCACCTTCAAAAAAGACCTAAAATAAATATTAATGAGGGAAAAACTATATATAATAAATTCAAGTTTTTGAAGGAACTTTACACAGAAGAAGTATATCAGAAGAAGAAGATACGATACCGTCACACCAGATAGATACTTCCCCTTAATCATTAAGCGGAAATGTCCACGATGTAAGGGGTATAATGTTGGCTTTGGGTACGAGTTCTACTGCGGCCATGAAAAGAATAATCTGGCTTTTAGCAGCGTGTGGTCCTCCTCTGTCTAATAATATTTCACCAATTAAAAGTTAGGGAGCCGGAGTCAAACTGCAGGTCCATACTTGTAGAGTTTGTAAATACGCCAACCACAGGTAGACCCACATACATAGACGCTTACACTCGAATCGACTACGACACATGAATGCCATCATTAGGTGAAATAAGATGAATGGAAATCTGAGAGTTCGTTGAGTCCTGAAAGGCGTATGTAGAAGCAGAACCGAGGAATGATGGTTCGCAAGCGTGAAGTATACACGGCAAAAGAAACCTGTAATCTTCAGAAGTAAAATAAAACTAGTTGAATTTTTTGTAAGAATCATAGTGTTCCACGGCTGAAACGAAATCCAGTATTCATGCCGTATTTTTGTACAAAACGAAATAGAATTTTAAAAAGTCAAACACACAAACATAACCCATTACGCAGTGGTTTTGTTGCTGTAACATTGCATGCTAATTGGTTGTTGAAAGCAGACCAACAAAAAAATTATTGTTTATTCAGTCTAAATTATTTTCATGGACTGGTTTTCCAATAAAAGCAACAGCATTATTTCGCTATAGGTGACAAACACCGGCATTTATATTTATCGACTCTGGAGCTAACGTAAACCTATTGCAATAAAAATATTTGTTTCACAGTGTTTGAAAACTTTAGATTCCAATTATTTTACTTCAAAGTTGTTTTACATTAATCACTAAATAGTTGTATAAACAGTAAAGTACCGAATAAAGAGAATAAAAAAATACATGTAAAGCAAAAAATTAATTATTTATTCAAAACTATAAACAAATACCTGGATTAGTCACAAAGCATACATATGGAACTCAAGAGTGGTGGTACAACTTCACAGAAAGATGAGCATTTTTAGTGATTTCGTTAATTATATTGGAAAAATGTAGTGAATATTACACAAATTTACTTGATTAGATAAAACACCACAGACATCGATACACTAGTTTTTAAATGTTTTATCTGGATCGATTACAATGACATACCAAGATTAAACGACTTAGACTGTGCAAGTAGATACTGTAATAATCGGGAGGAACGGATTAGGCCTACGTTGTGGCCAACTCGACTCATTGCACTCTCTCAACGCCGCCTGTAAATACTACAATAGACAAAACTTGTACTTGTAAGTAATAAACGTCAAGTATTTTGAATACATCGAACGAGCGAAATTAGTGCAACAGTCCATAAGAACGCGCTTTCATTATCGGTTTCAGCAAAACCCCCACAATGTGTAGTGTGTGGCTTACTGCACAGTTCACATCATAAGACAACCTGACCGCCGAAACCACAAATATTACGTCACATACCATGACTATTGACAGATAGACTGTACTAGTTTTTTAGCTTTCACGATCGCAGTTTGTTTCGAATCTATGCCTACGTTTTGAAATTTCTTGGTGTGAGGTCGTGGTCCACTCTCCGATGTCCAGACGTTTCGGCTACATTTGCGGTAGTCATATTCAGTGGCTTGTGTGAAATCGAGATACGTATAAGATCTACCAATCAAGATACCTATCAGATCCACCAATTAAGATATCTACTAAATTAACATACACCGCGTGCCATCGATAGCTCCTACCAATGTACATACACCACATCACTGACTCTGGAATGGTTAAGCCAGATATACACCAGCCCATCACTGACATTGCAAAGGTTAAACCAGATAGCTCCTAGCAATATACATACAGCCCATCACCGACTCTGGAATAGTTAAATCAGAGAGCTCCTAGCAATATACATCAGCCCATCACTGACACTGGAATGGTTAAACCAGATAGCTCCTAGCAATATACATCAGCCCATCACTGACACTGGAATGCTTAAACCAGATAGCTTGTAGCAATATACATCAGTCCATCACTGACACTGGAATGGTTAAACCATGCAACGAAGCTTATATGTTGCCGAACAATGACTTCGGTAACAAAACGTGAAGAATAATTTCGGGAAACTGATCATAAGATTCGGAAATTCTAAAACAAAAGCGAAGATTATAATCAGTTTTCAATGTAACGCAATCCATAATAGAAACAAACAAGTCTTTCTAGGGTAAGACATTAGTACCTAGCTGTTGCAAAAAGTAAGTAATATCAAAATCAATTGAAAACCAGTCATGAAACCTCCTGTACTTTACAGTACTTTATATTCAGTTTTAATGATAGTACAAATACAGATAAATACTCGTCCAAAAATAAATCCGATGAAGACATCAGGTGTATAAATCCAGACAGCGATACGTGCTCGAAACGGGATTTGCATTGATTATTCACACGCACTAGTGACATTGTGTCGTTATACAATCACTACACCGTATTTATGTTTTCGTTAACGCATGTGCATTAACATGCCTTTTAAGAAGCCAGTGTAATGGCACACACGCACGCATTATCGTGAATATAATGTTGTCACGGACACACAGCGTTTTTCTTGTCCTTATAAGCGTAGGCCGCAGGAGTTACTGCTGAGACTAACTGGTTCGGTACCGATTGATAATCGTTGATAAGTATCCTCGCACGCGTCTCAACGCATTTGTGTCCATGTTTACGTTACAGAACCTTCGCCAAAACAAACGCCGTCAACATTCGACTATTACTACTTTAATCATCTGCATTTGTACATGTCTCCATTTTACACGACTAGCTTTATTTTTCTCGCATTCATAATCTAACGTCCGACCCAACGTTAACGTCCGTCTAACGTTATTCAGTACAACTATTAATACACCGAATTTAAATTTGTCAATACCATCTGGTAATATATGATTGTCATCTTCCTTAAAGCATTATGTTGGATGCGATTTGACGATTCGCAATATGCATCATATTAAGAAAATATACTCACTATCGCTAACAGGACAAGGCGAACATTGCGTGCGTGGTTCTAGGTGCCATGAAAAGGTAATATTACACATTTGGTCCTTCCATGTCTCGCAACTGCTCAGTCTAACCATCAACTATTTAACTGTTGAGAAAGTCCCCCAAAGTACTGGAGAGGATGAGTAATGCCTTACGGTCTCAATACTTGAAGGAAATATCCAGCCGCAACTTGCAACACCTACAGGTGGCTAACGCAGCTCTGGAGACCCAGTGACAAGGAGAAACCACCATATTAAAGATCCTCATGGAATCTCAACAGGGAAAACTGGTCTCTTTAGTCTGGTAAGAATGCCAGTTTACGGGAGAACACCCAGACAGAAAATCGGGCTGGACGTTAAGCCTGAAAGTGGCAGCCCCACCGTCTTACCCTGCGATATGCTAGTAACATATCCAGGGGACATATTAAAATTACTAAATTTTCTCAAATAAGGACATTTGTTAAATCGAATCTGGAAAGACTCTGGATTTCAAATATCTACACTTAAGACCAAGGTAATGGCTTTTCCTGGAATGAAGACGTCCCATACGGCAAAAATTGTTAAAGATGGAACTACCCTGGAACAAGTCAGCAATTTTGAATACCTGGACTACAGTGTGTCTTATAATATAAGCAACGACGTAGTGAATAAGTTCCATAAGTTCAACCTTATGTGCGGGCCCATCATCAGACGAACTCTTAAGTCAGCAAGTAACGAAACGCCCTAAAATGCTACACGGTGATGCCCCTTTTCACACTGCTTTATGGGTCTGAGAATTGGACTTTAACTAAAGGCCAGGCCAGTCGTATCCAAGCGACTGAAATGAGATTTCTCAGGCACATGGCAGGGTATATACTCTCCATGATCATACAAGAAACACAGATTTACGGCAGGAATTGAATATTATGAGTATACGCGACAGGATTGCCCAGTATCGGCTGAATTGGTGGGAACATCTTTGCCGAATGGATAACTGCCGGATCTCCAAACAACTATGGAACTATAAACCGAAAGGACGGAGAGGTGTGGGACATCCGAGGAAGCGCTGTAGTGACCAGGTCTAGACTCTTTGACTTTTTGAGACCGGAACAAACCATCCTTGGTTTACTCCTTGAACATAATGATGATGATGATGCTGTTGAGAAGCACAACAAACTGTTTTGAACTAGCAAATACGCGTAGCCTGTTAATAGATTCGCGATTTCACAAAATGAAATCGTGAATCGTGGCACTGATGACAAAGTGATAGGACAGTTGTGACGTATTTCCATAAGACGGACCTAATCAACTACACTGTCATAAAAATACCAGAAAGAGTAGTCAGTACACAACACATTTATGAAAATAGCGACGTCACGTATTATTTAAGCCTAAGTTTTGAGAACTGGAGAACAATGAACGCCTGATATTACGGACAAATAAAGTAATCTACGTTCCGTATATGCAGAAAATCTGAGAGGCTGCCTTAGTTACTTTTTAATCAGAACTCGACAGTCGGTGAAGAAAAGGAAGCACCGGATACGACATGTACGAGGGAGTGGCGAAACCGAATATGTACGGTACAGACTGGGCGGATGCCATGTGTGACGAATCGAATCCGATAGTAACGGCGTGTATTTATGAAGTCTGCAGAAACATTAGCTGACCGTAAGTTAATGAAACCAATACTGTAATGGTACTCTACCTTGTTATCGATTTGCGATTTGCCACCCGTATCCAGCTACCCCCTTTTTCACATTATTATAAAATTAATATTCTTATACGTCAGCGTACTCTTCACAAATCCTGGAATTTGATGAATTATGTTCAACAGTTTTAGCCCGACGATTTGAGAAACATCAAGTCATAATAAGGCTTCTACCATTTTAAATTTACATGTTAAAAATACTTATGCTATATAAATTACATTTGTAGAATGTACCATTAATACTTACAATTATAGCCTACTACCTTAGATGTTTATTTGCGAACAGCCCTCACTCCAGAATTGACTTTTCCCTTTCAAAAATTAATAACAGTGTTCTTTATTTATGTATTCCTAAATTTTGTCGACAAAATATGGAGCAGAAATGCGATGAAATGGATTTGTTGCGTGTTGAGCAGGTTTAATCAATATCAATAAACAAATCATACAAAGCAATCAATGCGTCTTACAAAGCACAAAAAATATAATCAACAAAACGAATTATGATATCGTATCAGAATATCTAATGTACATCTGTCCGCTAGTAAATAACATTATGAATTTATTAGAATGTTATCACACATAATCGGTACCGTTTGCGTACAGAATTACCTGAAAAGTGGTTGGCTATTTTTACAAGAGAATACAAACGATTTTGTCCATCATGACGACACTAAATTCTGAAAATATACAAGTGTACAGAAGTAAACAAACTAATAGATACTCTTGAATTAATTATATAGGCTTACTCTATGCCCCAAGAAAGAGCTGAACTTCCTAATAAGACAAATATCAGTAATACAATTCCTTGATGTTTTATTTCTGAATAAAGGCTTACGTAGTAAGTTAACCATTGTTTTCTGTAACGCCGTAACAGAGAACTGGAATACCATACTGCCTGCCATCCACTATCAATAATAAATTGTGCCCTATAGTTTCTTTAGATCATTTGTCAAATCGAACAAATGGTTTCTTTACTCTATTTTCACCCTTTTTATATTAGAAAATATTATGCAATCAATTTTCATCCGCGGTTTCCGTAACATGTCCGTTAGAATACAAGTCTTGGAAAAATTTAGTGAACTTCCGGCAGAACCTTGTTGACGAAGCGTTACGTTTTGTACAGTACGCTAAAAAATGGGCAGATACTAGTGTTGTGTGTCCGAATCCCATTTCCTTGATATGTCCACATTTAGGAACTCAGGAGCGTCCGACTTTTGTCAGTACAGCTACAACGTTATGACAGAGATAGGTCTGCATCATTTATACAGATCGCGACATAATACTTCTGAACTAAATGTATCTGGTGGTTGGTAATGTCAGAAAGCTTTAAACTGAACGTTTTTTGTTCACCCAAAAGATCTAGAGTACGCAGGCAGTGTATGTTAGTATCGGAAAAACGTCAGCGTACGGAGAAAACGGAAAACTTACCAAAAGAAGCAAAGAAAGCAAAATAAGTTCAACACTGAACAAAAGATACAACGTAGAAACTGTAAGGAAAATGAAGTCAGAAAAATGAATGGGGAGATTCAGAAGAAAAGTGTACAGGAAAGCGTACAGGATGAAAAATGAAGAATTGAAAATGAAATAACTTCAAGAATAAACAGGGTTCAAAACACGTTTTGTTTTATGTTCAATAAAATCCGGTCATACAATGAACTTTCAAGTAAAATAATAACCGGATACCAAGCAATGTCCAACATAAACGTTAAAGTAGGCTATAATATTATACGCATCAGAACCGCAGACTCTGGGCCAAAGACTGCACACAAATTTCAAACGTGTATAAAAACAAGTGCTTAAGGAGTATAATGAGGATGTAATGGCCGATTAGCAAACAAAAATTGTGGACAAAGACCAATCGAGAACCAACAATAAGAAAACTATAAAAGAAGGAAATGCAGGTCCATTGGTCATTCTGTAGTCATTCTCTAAGAATGAACATTTTTAACAAAGGAAGCGCTGTGGCAAGAGGGAACTGGATAGAACTGCAAAAATATGGATTTTTCTATATAAATATAATTATTCTCTATACGTTACAATCAAGAATTCTATTTTCTATACTTCTATAATTCTCCATATAATTAACTTTAATTCTCTGTATAAATAGAGAACTGGAGCGAGCATGCCTTGGAGGAAACTAAAGAGCTAGTACGAATTACAAAAGAGTGGGAGAGTGTTATCAAGAGGACGCGCACAGCATCAAGAGGACAAGCAAATATCAAAAAGGTAGACTGGTATTAGATCAGGTTTAATAAGTGTTTAAAAAACGTTTACAAATAGTAATATAAAATAAAAACGTTAACTTAAATGTCCGTCGCTTGGTATTGGTAAGATGTCATTACTTTGGAGATGAGACATTTGCGCCACCGTTTTAACACCATCATCAGATGACTAAAATGTATTATAACATACACTATAAGCTAACAGGAATAAAATTCACAAAACCTTAGAAAAACAATACAATATAAACAATTTACATAAACAACAATGAACAAACCGGGTTCGACAACGTCTGTATTGATAGGGAAAGCGCGTAGCCCACAAATCTCGATGATGTACAACAATAGCTCGTTAGTACAAACACAAGTCAACAAATAAAATGCCTCTTCTAGCACAAATGACGTTCACATCCATTTAACGTCACCGTTAAAATATTATTTCTATATAAGGGCGGACGAACATGTACTTACTGTTCACCTATACTTTATGCGCATAATAGACATGTGCATAGGTATGGTTTGCAAGAATGATGTGAACTTCAGATTACAGTTTCTGAGGTGGAGAATTACTATTTCCTCGGTTATTCTACATAATACGGGTGTATAATCTACTGACTTCAAAATCCCACTATGATAATAACAATAATAACGATGGGCGGATTAAATTTTTTTTTAATTTTAAACGAAACAAGAATTTTGAAAAATTATAAACAATTTTAATGAAATACATCTTAATTAAAGAAACATACAACGACGCAAAACAAACGAAGGCGTGAATTATTATTGAAGCGATTAATGCCAATTACTTTTATTGAAGATAAAAGTTTTAATCTCAGTCACGTACTTTTACGGGTTCGGTTTGCAAAAGACAACATAAAAGACGATTCAAAATTAAGACAAACGTACAAATAATTTGCTATTTGCACCGTCTGTACTGAATATTCAGCTCAGAATATAGCTTAAAGGTTTGGCCGTGAGCAGTTGTGATGAACATTTCCAGAACGGAAGCAACTGAATATCCAGGCATTGTCCTACATGCCCAACTGCCACTCCTCTTTCCGTACCGCGAACCAAATATGATATAGGGTATAGTTTCTTTGTTTCCAACCGGATCATCAATCAAACACCAGGCTAACGGGGGCTGACAGATTTTAAGGGGTAAATCCTGTATTAATTTAACATAAACGGAAGGGATGACGTCAAACACAATACAATGAAACCTTTACACACCTCCACATTATCTGGCGTCCTTTCTTACCCTATCTCAACAGTTTCCCTGCATAATCGTTCTTAATAATTTGCT
Source organism: Magicicada septendecula (assembly GCA_034769895.1). NCBI lineage: Eukaryota > Metazoa > Arthropoda > Insecta > Hemiptera > Cicadidae > Magicicada > Magicicada septendecula. The sequence continues at coordinate 575,197,388 of CM068368.1, read as the reverse complement.
GTAATGACAGAGAAGGGGTAACGTTTGCATTGCATGACAATCAAGGTGATGGATAACGTAGGGTTGAAAGAAAATGCGATAATTACACTTTGCCCTGCGCACAGCCTACACGAACCGGTTTAGGGTTGGGCAGGGTTAAAAAAAAACCTTCTGTACATACTATAGTCGCCATTATAGTCTACTCGGTAAAACATTATATGTACACAAAGTTGCTCGTTATTGTAGACTACTTTTTTGCGCTGCGAAGCGTACTTATATTCCAAACTGTATTGGGGATATCAGCGGTTATAAAATTTAAAGTAATAAAAAAATACCATACGTTACCTGATACTGTATTATCATTTTTACCAGTAACATGACTAGCACTATTTGTACAAACCAACACAGTATACAATAAGACGCACGCTGTTATTAATGTCAAATTCAAACGCTTTTATAAAACTGAACAAAGCACCTGCATATTTAGTGTTTGTTTCTCTGGCACAACGTGGTTGTACTGTACATTCACTTGGCAGACGATGTACATACAATTCAACAGTAATGCTTTCCAGCTAAATACGCCCAATTATATTTGGTCGAAATCCTGATAGTAATTTCAGGATCTGTTACTTGTACACAATCGGTGACAAATATGTTCCGTATCATTTAGCATAAATACATTTATTATTAACATGACTTGAACAGTAACAAGTGGAATGAATGAAACTAAATGCATTATAGAAATATGTTTGTAAACGTGTCATAACGTGTTGTACGAATATGTTAAATATTTTATGCGACAACTACAATAACAAAAATTATATGATTATTCATTTTCTTATGTTACGTTCCCGTGTAACGAGTACAATAATTGATAAGAAGAGAATTAATTGATAATTTAACGCAAGAATTGTGACAAGAAGAAATTCAACATTAAATAAAATAAGGGCGGAAAGCTATTACGACGCAGATTTATAGTATCTACACCTAACATTGAATAAATTGTGTATATCCAGTACTAAATACTTATAGAGCATACTATTACCATATGACTTTAACGTAAACAATCACAAAGACCGTGGAATTGGATTTCGTACGAAGTGTGAATACGTCATTCACAAACGTGGTAATACGAGCAACGAATATGCGAGAATTGGAATAAGACAACTTATTTAGTGTTCGCATGTGAGTCGGGCAAAATTAGCACAGACCACAAAGTTTCCCTCCCCATCAAATAACTATTCATAAAACTACTTAGATTAAAAGCATGAAACGGAATTGTACTATGTTCAGTACAATCGAACCGTTATTACTTAGAAATGCTGAAAAAGTGTCTAATACGTTGGTTAACTTTTTGAGTCTAAAAAAAAGATCACAAAATACGACCGGTGTTGTAAACTCCGTCAAAAATAAAATATCGCAATTTTTTCCTCTTCTCTCGCACAGTCTGAATAAACTAACGATAATTGAAAAAATTACAAAGTACAAACCTTTTTGAATTCTTGCTTTTGCTGGAGTTAAAAACACAACTGTTTATTGTCTGTAACCGTCGAGACTTTCCTCCAGGATGGGTGAACTACTCCAAATTGACGTTTACATTATGACTATTTGTGTTTTTTATACAAACGGATGTGAAGCGTTCATGCGCTCTCTTTTATCCGTAATTGAGAGCGGTAACCGGAGCCAGTAAATTACTTAATTTATCCCTCAACTAATGCAGGCGGAGGTCACTAATTATGTTAAGTCGTTAACTGGGAATTTGGAAAATCGGAGAATGCAATGATACAAACATGTGAGAGAGGAATGATGAAATAAAATCTCCATTTCTGTATAAATCACAATTTAATCATTACATATTATGTATATAAATTAGTACACACTGTGAAAAATGAACGACCCCTGCACAACTTAGTACCTCAAGCCTAGTTCACCAATTTGTTCGTAATTACAAGGTATTAAATACAAGAGATGAGAAATTACGTAATACGTGTTACTTATCTGGACAGTGTACATTGTCCTTAAGAAAGTAGAGAGTTTATACGACTAGGACTGGCAGGACAAAACCTGAGGACAGCGAGATCCAGGATGAACAATATAGTAAGTTCCTTTCAATTACAATGAAAATAAAATATATTTTATGATACCAGAAACTATACAAATTAATGTGGCTAAATAAAGTATGGTTAATATTTTCTGTAATTAACTTATTCGTCCCTGGGGCTAGTGTTTACTCTTCAAAGAAGTTAATATAAACGTTTGTATCATCTTTATTAAATACACTATAATTTATATCGCCAAAACTTTCGCAGAATACTGTAGTAAACTTTACAGTGCTTACAAATGAATATACAAACAAGGGGCGAGCAAAGTCGGTGAAGTTAGACGTTCCCCTTCGTCTTAACACATAAATTCATTTCAAGGAAATGAGTAAACTTTTTTGCACAGACAATTCGTGAATATCAAGTAACGCGCACACCCAACACAGCGAAGAAACACGGAGTAAAACTTACCAATATTTTCAATGAATTGTTGCACTTAGCCTACGCCAAAACGACCAAACACCAGCGAACGAAAGGATATCACATCTTCTACAAGTATAAAAATTGAGAAATTTTAAGAATGACAAAACTGATCATCATTGGGTGAGTCAAAATATCATCAAAAGGTCTTAACTTTTGGAAAATCCTTTCTCATAATTATGGTATTCGAAAGTTGCCTGCAGCAATTGAGAGTCTTAAGAGATTTGGTTTAGCTACATAAAATTATTTCCCTTTCACCTGCCCGATTGGGAAATAGGCTTTGTTAATTAATTCACCTTTAAAGATTAGGTTAGTTAAAACTACATAAATGGATTGAAATTTATTATTTCTTTTCATACACTTTTTGCTTATCTATATTTGTTATTACCTTCTGCGTTCCTTAATAACTTGTATCAAAATAATTTAATTGCATTATTATACAACAAACGGTAGTAGTTTTTGAGAAAAACAAATTCTCAGATTTATATAGGCCTAACAGAGTTTATATTATTTGACCAAATTCTTTAATGGCTTTTATCTTTGCTGCCCTCCCCACGAGAACAAATCCGATAAATCACAATGAAGGTAGCAGCAAAGCGCGATAAGATAGATTATGTTGAAGCTACTAAGCATTAACACTAAAAGAAAAACAATATGACGATATCAAAAGAACACACACTTTTGCATAGGATGATGTCAAGGTGGAAACATTTATATATAAGTCTGTTACTGAAACACACTTTGGCACCTGATGTCTCCCAAGATTGAATTAGTCCTCCGTGTATAGGCCTATAGGGTAAACGTATAGGCCTTTTGTAAGTCCACCATACATCATGAGCGTGTTTTATACGAAGTCTACTGATATCTTGACAATGACGAATCAGACAAAGATTACTCGCACATTCAAGCAGAAGGAATACAGGCCTACTTTAGTGTTAACTGATGACGTATTCACTAACTTAATTAAAATAATTTTAAACCCACTAAAGTAAAAAAAAATTGGTTCTGATTGTGGAACAAAAGACTTTCAAACAAAACGATGGGTTTAAAATTCTCATTACAATATTTATCATTCTATGCAATCTGATAAAGATAAAGACATGATATGCAATCTGATAAAGATAAAGACATGAAAGCGCAGTAGCTCGAGGGTTAATGTAGTTAAGCGTCAAAAGACAAGTATTAAAAATTCTTTATGGTGCCTTTTTTGGGAATATTATATTCTCCAATATTACCTTTTTGGGGGAATTAACGCTAAAACGTACTCTGAAATTAATTAATTGTATTTAAGGTGAAAATAATATAACTTGAACTGAATCAACAGTATAGAAACGTAAAAAAAAACTTAATACTGTAAAGCTGAAGGACCGGAACAGGGTATAATCACAAATTTAAAATTTCGTTGAGTCAGAATACAGTGAAAACACGCAAACCAATATAAAAAAACTCTTTGACAACATAGAAATTACGTTTTCCAATTTTAAGCTGAAACGAGTATCTTTGTTATCCGCAAACAGATTTGACGTTACGCAACAGATTCAAACTTAATTTGGAAATTAATTATTTTGGTGGAAGACAACGTTGCCAAGAAACCATTGCACGCACACATCACGCGCGCGCGGATGCTCTATATTTAGTTACACATGCCTGCATTATTATAATTACTGTATATTGTTTGGCTGCAATTACTTAACAGCTTATATACTGTAGCTACTTTATAAAAGAATACACATTTTCCGCGTATGCAACGCCATGTTAATTGTGAACGACCCACAGCTACCCAAGTCAATAACATTCACAAGTAATGACGCAACAATTACAAAGTACTCTTTACAAACACTTAATGCGGTAACCTTATAGAGTAATACTATACTTGGAAACTACTATACTATTTCTCTACTGAACTTGTAAAATCTTTGACGAGCCCTGACATACAGAGATTACACATAGGTCTAATAATGAAATTATTAACTTCATTTAAAACAGAGTGCAATATTTTTCTGTCTAATGTAATTTTGGAAACACGCTAAAAGCGTTTTTTTTTACAGTACCGGTACCTATCCAAAAGAAATATAAAATTTAATAACAACTGAATCGTGTTACGCGGCTCATCTATGTGTTACCCAAACACAGACAGACCCTGAACGAGAGTGCGGTTGATCTCGTGATTATTTACACTTGAAATTTACTTTTTATTATCACGGAGTAAATAAAGTGAACCCAGGCATTTCTTGATTACTTATAAATCTCATAACTTAAGTAAGCAATTAAATCAGACAAATTACTAGTAGAATACAAATCGTACGATAAATATAAAACGCAGCAAGTGGAATTAAAAGAATTTCCTTATTTTACCTCCTCCTTTAATTACCATAAACTAAAGGTTATTCATCAAGCAGGCCTCAGATATGTCCGTCTTTCTCTAGCCAGCCTTACATACGTATCGCTTATTCTACTGTATTTTATACGTGTAACAAGAACAAAACGATCATTTAAATATCGTTGGCCTCACAGACCCTATTTTCGTTAACATCAAGGTATTCTGTATTCTTTAATTTTCAAGAAACAGCGGTATTCCGAATTTGATCTACAACGGTGGAGTCCTGTTCTTAGAGAATGATTTTTGACAGAACCTTCGTCCCTGCAACACGTCTGTACAGCCCCTTATTTATGGGTTTCGTTAATGTAGACCATGATACTAATACCGTATACGATCCAAAGATGGTGTAACATGTCTATACACAATCTGCAACATGTTTCATCATCATATATATTGGACTGTAAAATACGGCGCAGCGAAGGGTCGATATTGCATGTGTCCCTGTCTTTGTTAAAACATGATATAAAGTCTACAACTGACAGGCAGGTTAAGAATACTGAGGAACGAATTTACGACTTCCCTGCATATTCTGCATCCGCTAAATACAAATTTATTTGTATGCTATGTTTGGATGCTACTTATGCATTAACAAATATATTACTATTTTGTACAATCAATATGCAGACTTATTTTCTGTCCTGCAATTTATAAATCCTACCATTTTTAGGGATCCAATAAGCACTGTCTGTAATCGCGGCCCTTTCCAGTTGCTGTTGCTATCTTCGGGTTAGTTTCTCTCCACCTTGAGGTTTTTTATGGCAGTGTTAACGTGAGCGCGTAAGCAGATGTAATTTGTTCCAATAATTACCACAATTTTAACGTAAAACATAATAGGGTATATTTTGTTTTTATTATAAGCAGAAGCCTAAAAATTTGTTATATTTGAATCTTCGTGTGTCAATTGAGCATTCTTGTATTGAAGAGAGTATTAATTTGACTAGTCGCAATCAGTGGCGAAGTTACATGGAGGCAATTGAGGCAATGCCTACCCTAAAAAATTCTGTAGAATAAAAATTATAAATACGTATGAACTACATAACGTAAAGATTATACACTGTTACCGCGACTGTCGAATTTATTAGGCCGAAACGTGCTTTACTGAGCGACCGCTAGATGGTGACAGGTGAGACTCGGCATAGCTCGTTTAAAGCGAATGAGGCAACCTGAACTTGCCTCAGCGTTTTTTGTATACATCGTATGTAAGCAATGTGCCGGGGTGATTGAGAAGTGAAGGGAGGGGGGATTGTCCCGTGCTGTACACATGGAGCGTTGAGGCATGCCTCACTTCTGTGGTCCAAACATTCAAGTTAAAGCGCACTGTGTTGTTTATAAGTGTGTTTATTTTATGCGGTTATTAAAAGTGTCCCTGTTATTCCGCTGAACTAACAGATGATCAAGATTGTTATTTGAATTATTTGTAACATTAAACATATATATATATAGAAACTAATCAAGTTTAAAAATTTGAAGTTCAATCAGTTGTATTATTGTGTATGACTAATACAAGGATTGTTCAATAGAAACACATATAGAGCTGTAAAGCATTTTTTATTCAACGATTTTAAAAGAAGTCTCCATTAACATTACAAAGATAATTGGGGATTAATTATGCCAACAATAATTAATTATGTGATTATACTAATTTGCAAAATGAGATCGTGTAATCACTCAATTAGGTTACTCATATCAACTGATTGAAGCTAAGTGATACATTAGTTCTTTTATGTTAGCATAATTACTGCATGGAGACTCTAATTATTGTTTAAATTAATAAAAACTACTACAAATCATTCAAGTGCCATTACTTTCTTGTTCTGAGGTAACTTTGACAATAATGAACGCATATATTCTGGATAAAATAAACACTTATTTATTAACATCATTAAATAAAGAGACTTCAATATATAAATATGGATGATTCCCTGTAAATACATTCATAAAAAGAACACATGTATATATATCAATTTACAATGCGAATCCAATACGTTGTTTGCTGGAAAACATACACATACATATATAATACAATCGATATATAGAAAAACACAAATAGTCAAACAATAAATCTTATACTAATGCGTTCATTGCTTGCCTCAGATGAATAGCGTTAATTATATTTATCATATTCAATTTAAATACTCAAGGGGTGTTTCTTGAAAAGAGACAGGACAGTAGAGTTCTTATGATAAGAATAGCATAAAGATTACTTGTAAAGCGATTTATCCGATATTTCCATCGGTGTAACTCCTTCTCGTTGGTGGTCCATATGTGTGGAGTTGCGTAGCTGTGATGTCACTAACACTCAACACACGCGGATCAGATTCACTCGCGCTGTGTGTATTTTCTGTTGATTCGGCTGTTACTGTTAGAGTTTATGGAATCATGTGTCGTGTGGGTAAGTTCATCATTAACTATGGTGTATATATCTGTCTGTCTATTGTTGAACTTCTTGTGTGTACATTAATGTATAGTGTCTTTGATACCGTGGTGTAATTGTTCCAAATTATATTGTATCGCTTCGCCGCACTGTACAACGTTACGATTTCGTTGTCCGGTAATACATTAACAATAGTTCTGCGCGTCGGTCATTGATGAAACTGCGATTGGTTAGTTCAGTTCTGAATTTGAGTATAATAAAGAACTCTAGAGTTATTAAGCACTGGCGTATGTCGCATGATTTAGTCGCTGTAGGTACACTATTACCGGATACTCGCCAATATCGAAATGTTTAAGTCACTTAATTATATACCGCGTAGCAGAGTTTCAAAGTCCCACTGCTGTCCGTATGTTAATCGAACTGTATTAAGACTTAGAAGATTTAGTTCCGTGAAGACTGTTAAAGTATACGATTGAGAAATTTATAAGAAGACTCTCGAAAATTGTATTAAGACTGTTGAAAAATGTATGAAGACTGTTTAAAAGTACGTGATTGGAAAATATATGATGACTGACGAAAATTATATGACGACTGTTTTTCCGCGTGCTCTGCAAACACTTTTTATCAAGCATCGTTTACCATAATGCAATCTTCTGGAAGGCACGCCTCAGGTCGAACATGATAGGACAGAAGAACTCCTACCCTTATGCAAGACTATCGTTCTTCACTTCTCATTCGACGTTCCCGTTGCCATGATGACGACGGTCCTCTCCACCTGTTCTCTGGATAGATGCTGGGTTGTGATTGGGTATCCTGTCTCCCCACAAGTTCGCGTCGAAATCCTCCGTACTCTTTTCCTGGAACAAGAGCAATTTCTCGGCTGTCGATCAGGTCTTTGTCTAAGCGTACTCCGGGCCCTGCTGCCGTTCTCACGCGAACAATGTGTCGTATTTCGTTATTGTTTCACTATCCTTGACCCTTTTCCGATAGCTATCCTGACGCAGCGTGTCGTCGTTTCCAAAACGGCACTCCTTCTCCCTGTCGTAAATATCAGTTGTCGCCAGTAAGACGTTCCCCCGCTGTGCACAAGTTCAATTCCATTCTTTAGATATCGATGTCAGTTCTCATACAGGGTAAATACCATTGTGTACTTACGCCCTTTTCTTACTACTGGTACACTTCAAATTAACCTTGCAGTGTGTCCGTCACAGTTTCTCTGTAAATTGGTACTTGACATAGTTCCTTTTATCTTGCATGTTGCAGGCTGTAAATCTCGGTTGAGTCGAGTCTGTCACGGCCAACCTTATTTCCCATTGTAAAGTTATGTGAAGCGTATTCGTATTGTCCGAAGCAAACGTTCAGTTGACACATCGTAAAACTGTTCTTTATTTATTGCTCGTGGCTCGTGTAGGGGTGTCTTGCTGTATGTAACGTCTTTTCGGTCATAATATTAAAATTTTTAATTCTTGGTTGTTACAACATTAAGACACGAGTTCCACTGTTGCACCAACCTGTACATTCCCTGCTAGTAAAATTCTTACGGCTGTTTGTGGAACCATTCGCTTACAGCAAACTCTACCTCAGCGTCCGTTTTGAACCACCATCCTTTTAGTGATTCCTTAAAAAAAAATTTAAGATAAGATTTTTGCCTACCCATTCATTAACTACTAGCTTCGCCACTGGTCGCAATAAGTTTTTACGTATCGCTTGAAACTCCATGTATATGCCTCCGCGTTTATTTATGTTCTGCTATGCGGTTCTCCTCAGCACGTATTAAAAAGATTACTTGTTACAAAACCCAACGTTTTGTTGAATGCCCAACATTACTGCTCTCTCTCTCTCTCTCTCTCTCTCTCTCTCTCTCTCTCTCTCTCTCCCCTCCCTCCTTCCCCTCTATCCGCACGCGTGGTTTTTATCGAGTTCTTGATTGATTTAGTTGCATTTATTATTTTAAAAATATAACGCAGACTTATAGACCAACAACAAGATACTCTAGCAAATTTCAACTTTGTCCTGACCGTCACCGAGCCGCCGATTGCTTTCCACTGCTGACTACTATCTGTGGTCGTTTAGGACAACTATAATATCATAAACAACTACTATAACAGTTGTGATAATACAAAACTGTTAACAAAATTAATTTTATTGAGTTTACCAATTTTATGCAAACAATCAGATGATAACGATTGCGTCAGATTTTATATTCAAAAGTTTTTGACGCAATTACCACACGCGCATCTCTAGAAATTGAAATTTTCCAATAAAACAACTTTTCAAATATTTTTTGTAATTTTATTCATTTTTGAAACTATTTATTTTCAGACTTGTACGTTTTTAGTTATTTTTAAGATCCACCGTTGTAACGTTCATTTCGTTATGACACTTGGCTGAAGAGGGTCACTTATTAATAGTGTAACGTAGGCATATATCAGAAATCGGACGGTTTATGCAAGTAGGCATTAAATTTCATATGATTTATTTTTTCTTGATGTAAAGATCCGCTAATTTGTGTGTGTGTGTGCGCGCGCGCGCGCGCGTGTGTGCGAGGAAGAGAGAGGAGCTGAGTCATTCTTTACTGAAATTATTCTAATAGGTTACGGACTGACCCCGAAAAAAATAACCTTATTGGTGGAGAAAGCGGTATTGGGAAGTTTAGTAGTAGAGACGATTCTTGTTAGGGTGCCGTAGGAATGGGTTAAACTTCATTACATTATACATACAAAGCACTGTCTTATAAATTAATGGTTAAAGTGAAACTGAGGTGCATTCATCCGTTGCGGCTATGTCATGAATCAATTAACCCGCTTCACTACAATTGAGAACAAACAATTAGTTTACCCACATGTATTCAGTACAGTATTAGTGGTTTTTGGTGTATTTCTTAAGTCTAGCTTTGTCATTTCCTGCAGTCAAACTTGGTCGACCACCTTTAACAACAAGGCGCCACCTACGTCAGCAGACACAACAATAGCGTCTGTAGTGCGTTTGCTTGCTACAGGATCAATTCAAGGTTGATATACAGTACTTGGGGAACTTTAATGCCAGTTACTCAACGTCACGTTGTAACTGACGTTTAGTCAAATCCAGAAAACTGTAGGACGATTGCAAACATGACGATAATCATGATGATGACACGATGACGCAAACGTTTTTAACCAGCCCTTTCCTGTTACCCACAGTGAAGAAAAATAACTGTATTTGACATTTATGAGATTATATTGTAAATAGTATTCAAAAATGAGAATTTATAAACGAATCTCTTTTAATATTGCTCGATTCAAAGCGAAAGTGGTTTTATGTAACAGCGACTACATAACACACAAACGTTACTCGTGATAACGAAAAGTCTCGACGTGGATCCATTATACGAGTTACATTCACATCGTTGAAATAATACCTTGTCTTCAGGCATGTAACCACAACAATTTTTAATGATGGGATTAAAATTGTTACTTCTTCTTTTCGTCCCATTGTATTTGGAAAACCAGAAAAGTTTTTTCTCATTATAAATTCTTTGAAGGTGTCATCGTAATATTTCTTATACGTATGTTTGTATTAAACCGGAATATTTAGTCGTGAGAGGGGTTCACGTTAATGGAGAGAACACGGAAATATCGGAGCTCCACGCAGCAGAGCATTAATCAACAACCCTCCAGTTCAGCTGTTCCACCACCTCAGACGCCGACGCCTTGTTCTCCCCTTTCGTGTATGTGTATCCTTATCGTTCCCTCGTTCCTTGTTTGATGTAACTCGACTGGGTTGTTCATTGCCCCTCTGACTGATCATGAATTTATTGTATACCTTGTGTGTTAAATAAACTGTGGGCTAAATCTTATTGGACGGTGCCGTCTGGGGAAAGAAACAATATCTTCCCCGACACCGCAGTTTTACCCTGCGTGTGGTGTCCGATAACAGTAGCCTGTCACACAAACCTGTAACGACGTGACACTTTGTATTAGTTCGATTCAGTTCAGCGTGTACAAGGCCGGTTTGTACCCTGTACCAAGCGTGGGGAAAGCCTCAGATGGTTAGAGAACCCTGAAGACTCGACACCGACATGGTACTTATCAAACGACTAATAAAGTTTAATTTTTTAAGCAGCTGGAGGAACATTTTTGTGACGTACGGAACCTGGGTTCGACTTCTCTAACATTGCTCTACTTATAGTCGCCAGCAATGTTGACGGCTAGCTCTCAGTATTCTGCTGTATAGCAGTAACAGTAATGTTATTTAGTTAATTGTTTTCACGAAGAGTAGCCAGATGTAGACATCTTTGGCCACATAAGGTTGGTCCAAATTAATTGGGATACAAACTGTATCCCAATAATCCAAATTGTATCCCCAATATGTCTGGGTCATCAGCAACAAATTAATATAGGAATGCTGTCCATATTAGTACAGTAGGCTATATACAGTAATACACTTCTGCACGTTCTGTGTTATACAGGAATGCCTCACAATATTGTACAGACTTATAATAGTATACAGTTATTTTTTTAATGTACGACATTCGCGGTTAAAAGCATATGTTAAGACAAAGAATAAGATAATAAAAGGTTGGTTTGCGTTACTTTCGGATTTAACGAATTTTTAAATTTACCTATAAAGCTGTGGAATGTGCGTGTTCTCAATAGCTGTAAAATAATGTCATGTTTATTTGAACAACAATAAATATACCGTCCGTATGTGTGCAAAGTTTGGCTACAGCTGCTCTGTAGTTTCCAACGGGTATAAAATACCGACTGAAATTATTAACTGTACAAATAGCTTCTGAATGTGCACAGTACGTCAAAATTTAAGAAAGGTTTATTTTAATTTCTGAATTCATAGCGCCACTATCAACAGCATGCTTTGTACGTTATACACACAAGCTGGTAATAACTGTCTCGGCCAAAAGGATGACAGTCGGAAGCATTTGATGTAATAATGTGTTCTTAAAAGTGCGGTACTTCCCGTCACCGTCTTTGTACATCAATCTGATTGCACCGTTAGTAAGATGAGATTACAGTTTTGAGTAAAAGTTGACGAGAGGTTGGCTATTAAAAAAATAACACGATAGGTGTTAATTAAAAAATAACAAAACACATTTTAAAATATTATAAGAACACGCAGACAGTAGAAAATTAAGTAAGTAAAATTTAAAAAATAAAAAAGAATTACGAAATGAGAAGGTAATATAGCTTAGGTTTAGTTCAGCTAACATTATAAGCGAATTATCAGTTTTCAAATTGGTCTGAGTACTTTCACAAAACAAAATTTAATTTTACTATTTCAGTCATCTTTAATTAAAGGATCGTGACTTCGCTACCTCAGGTATAAAAAGATATTATGTATGTATAAAGTATGTCTCATTTCTTTGTTCGCATGTGGGACGTATCCTCATACATCAAACATAAATTACTTTAAAAAAAACACATTTTTAAGTGTTCGCAAGTGAAACTAGTTTAAAGTCGTTATTGAGAGGATACTGTCGTCTGCTGCCCGCCGCTTTTATCTTAACCAAATCCTACATAAACACAGTTTCATGCTGGAATTTCTGTACAATGCGTAGTATCCGACATACAATCAATTTTTGTACGTTCATTCAAACAATCAAAAAATTATGTACTTATAAAGTGTGTTACGAACATACGTCCATTAATAAAAGTGACATAAAGTACCTCGGATCTCGAAAATCGGGAATTCTACTGTACTAGTTGAGTTTACGACTAGAAAAGTCTAAGCGTTCTTCTGAAACTTTTATTTTAAAAAATTATTTTTATGAAAACCTTTATTGTTTATCCCATCTTTTCAATGATCAAAATTTCATTAAAAATTCTGATTTGGTGCTTTAGAATTGCTTCTACACGGACTGTCTCCATCGTAATATTTTTCACTTGACGTTCCGATCCCTAGTATCCGTAGATCCCTAGAATATCCTCAGAAGTAAAAAACATAAAATAACTTACAATTATTTATTTTAAAAATAAAAAATAATTTAAATACTTGTAAAAATAAAATATAACGATAAAATCACGCATCGCCTCGGAATTTTATGAATGACTGCCTACATTTCATCTGTATGTTTGAAACCAATATCTTACAAGTTTAACTGATGTTGCTTGCACATCTTCTAATCCGCCAACATTCTTTGAATCCAAACCTCTTGGATACTGTTCGTATCTGCAACATGTTGTATCCTTATTTACGAAGATGTTTGTACGTGTCCTTCTGAACTGTTGTAGTTTATGTACGTAATTCTATAGAATTGTAATGAATTAATTACAATATAAATGTTGAGTGCATGCATTAAGTAATTCACGTCACCATAAAATTCAGACTTAACATAGTCTACGTGCGTGCTAGCTGGTGAATGTTTGCAGTGATGCAGTACTTACTGTTCAAAGACTACAGTACACGGTAGTTACACAAGCTAATTAATGGAACATATTCAGTTGTAACAAAGAATCACGACTATCCGCGCACATAAGAAACGCGAATACGAGAAGTAGGCCTATTTACAACGTCCTTATGAGACCTTAAATGACGTTGAATGAGTGCCTTATTACACTACTACTTCTTACTGCTCTACAACATCTACATTACGTTTGCGTTCATTCTGTTCTATTATTGAATAATACACACACACATTCAAAGCGCTGCATAGTCTTAAGTCTTTATATATTGGTCTTTTCCCAAGGCGAAGGTTTATTAATGACATTTCTGTAGCAATTTTCAATTCTGGTGAGTTTTGTTTCTCCGCATTGTATTTTTTTTTAATTTAATTTGATATGCCCTACTTTCCCATAACGGAACTGTAGCTTTTCATCCTATCAGTTTCTGGCGGGAGCTTGAAAGCGATATGGTAAAATCGAATGGTGTGTCAGGGTTCTCGATGTAAGACTAACCTGCAGTTGTGCACAGGCGCTAAAGCCCGTGATCACACAATCCGATTAAAACTAAACAGATTCTTGGTGACTTTAGACCTTGTGGTCATCCACAAGGACGCTTTGAACCATAGTGAGGGGGACTCTCAACTCATTTCTTTTTGGTTCAACAAGAATTTGTTATTTTTGTTTTAACATTTTTTATAAAGAAATGTCCTAATACTCTTCATTATTATGTCTTAATTAATTATTAATATTTATATTAATTTAGTTTAATTTAGGAACTTTAGAAAAAATAGAAAGATACGAACTTTGGGGGGGGGGACCGGACTCTGGAGTTGTAAAAATTATTTTCAGACCATAGTCTCAATAAACTTAGGTCCTAAAATATATTCTATATACTGTTTAGGATATCACTGTTTTATACATTGTTACATATATAACATATCACACAAGCAATAATACATGCAATAATAACAAGCAACTGCACGCCTTTTTTACACGCTATAATATGTTCGTTTCCATTCTTTATCCCCAAGCAATACTGGCTCAAGAGTCTCTTTAGTTAAGTCTATTCTTGACTTTGTGGACATGCTGTAAATAAAAGTCCTCCAATATTTTCAATTAATTATTGTTCACAAAAAAAAAATAGTATGTAGTTGCTATACACGAAACAAAAGCCACAGAAAAGCACAAAACGAAACGCACATACACAATACATCAAAATGCTTTACAGTCCGACAAGTTCTTGACATAAAAAATCTAGTTAATGGATTAAAAATATACCACCACCATTTTATGGGATCAGTAACGACCCAAGGAGACGATAGTGATAAACATCTTCCGGCAACATTGGTTAACACCACACGATACTACCCTGCTCCTATATTTGGAGCCACGCCAGACCGGCAACAAAGCAAACAGAATGTTATCCAAAACAGTGTAAGATATATTATAGCTGGATTATTTATTGTAGCAGCCAATTCGAATGCTATTGTTTGAAGTATAGAGAAAAATTCATAACAAAGGGGTCGTGTTAAGGGAGAAAAGTTTAAGTATCGATAAACAAGCGATCACATCGTACCCAAACTAAACGAAATAAAATATCAAAGCTGGCCACCCCAACAGTTTAATAGTATAAACGCCATTTATTACTGTACGCCTGTGTGATAGATACCGCGAATTATTAAAATCCAGTGCAGTACGTGTTCAAAATTTATAGTTCACTGCCACTGAAATAAAATTTAATTTAATTTTGTTTGTAACCCTTGTTTTTATATACACAAGCAGTTGACATTAAGCTCAAAACACGTCGAATTAAAAGCGTCCAATATCTATCAAAAACACAGATTTTTTTAATAGTTTTCATCTTTAATCTTTTATTATTCTCTTAAGTTTTGCTTTTAATTTCCACAAGTTTACATCTCGGTGTTTACACCTAATTCGCAGGCAGACAGGGCACGTGCACACAAAAACATCTATGATGATGTGCATACTTCGTTATTTATATCTCCTATATTCTGCCTTCAGACTATTCTATGTTGAACCATTCACACTGCTGCAAAGGCAACATTGACACACATTCTCGATTTAGTTTTAAAATAATTTGTTACGAAAGTAAAATTAGACGCCGTAGCTGTAGTTCAGAGATGGTATTGTGGAGGCCGTTTTAAAGAACATTAAGGATTTCTATGCGCTGACTGTTGCTAACGACCACCACAAGTTCCTTATGTAGTGACTCCGTCACACCTGTTAAAACAACATTACATTCTTTCATATACAACGTACGGGGTTCAGTAATGTAGGTCACGGTATGCAAAGTACCCAGAAGAATATGGTTAGACAACTCTGATACGAAGCAGTCAGAATGAAGCAATAATCAGGATGACGAATGTATACATGATCACAACAGACCAAGTTATAGAATTTTGTTAATAGATTTTACGAATAGTATAGAAATGATTTTTTTTTCAATATTATTATTACATCTTGGATAAGTGAAGATAGTATAGTAGTTTTTCATTTTCACTTATATTTTTAAGGTTTCCAGAGTATACCAGAAATCTTTGAGCCTGGAAAACAGAACAACGCGTAGTTTGATCAGTAACTGTAATTTGTAGACCTACATCTTTTTCCCTTAGATTACAATATACTTTTCCTGCAACCGAAGGAGTCTTAACTGAAGGATGAAACTAAAGGTTACGTTTTACATCTATTTCTGAAACAACTCCATACTTAAAAGGCGAAACTATGAGTGAGCAAACGACATAAGACCAAATTCGAAACAAAGTTATTAAACCTTAATTATGCACATGCATCACAAGTATGGTTACGACTGGCAGACTAAAATTAATTTAATTCCAAGTCATTTAATTTTCTGAGACATGAATATACGCCTACGTTTATTTTTTTATTATAATAATTCCTATAACGGTAAAAATGGGCTAAAGGCAAGTCTATATATTAGTACTCTAACCGTCTCTAAAGTTAACTCATTAGTATGCTAGTGAAATAATTGCCAAGGCAGTTAAGTATTCAGCTGGATGGTGCACGTTTAGTCAAAGACACTAAGCTTACTCAAACAATATAACCACAATTGCGTGAGCACGGTGGATGAATAAGGATAGAGACAGCGGCGCAGAGCCGACGCCTTAATGTTATTAGGAAAGCCAGGGAATTAGTGCGGTTTTTGTTAAGACGTGAGGAATGCCATTGTCTGTACAGAAGGATCTAGTCGTGCCGGCTGCAGATACAGTAACGTGGATTTTGTTTATGGTTAGGGTGTGTAACCATAGCAACCAAGTCTCCTGCGGCCCCGACAGCCGGCTGAGGGATATACAAGCAGCCTTTTTGTTACGAAACCGTGAAAGCTAAGCCGTGTCTCAGGTTTAATAATAAAATATATTCAACACGCCGTTATTAATATCTCGCAGCGCGCAACAGGAAATGGAGACAGATAGAGAGAGAGAGAGGGAGAGAGGAACTGTTATTGTAATGTCATAAGGTGAACAGTCAAATCTAATTTGTTTAGGCCTACTTTTGGATTCATTCGTTTCCCTTACGGAGTTATGAAGCGTTAACAGTGAGAAAAAACTTCGCACAAGGGGTACATTTATTTTTGTTAACCTTCTAGATTTGTGCTATAGTTTGGAATCCAGAGCGAATTTGTCACAAGAACCAAAATTCGTTTTTTTATTAATTTTCAAAACTGCTGACAAGTTTACGCTAGCCCTATTATGTACGAGTATGATGGGATCATAAGTCTTAACTGTTCTACAGTAAATGCCGTGTACTACGGAGATACTTTACGGTGCGCTGATAAACACTGTGTAGTATCGACACATGTAAGTATACGTGACAGACGATTCGTGGAGTCAATTCAATATAATCAATACGTTAATTTTCACACTCCTTCATGTCATGTACATCATATACATCACGAGCTAGTATAAGACAATGTCACGCATTCTTGTTGTTTTCTTGCATTTCACTGTTACAACCACAAAGTAGTAATTAGGCTACGTTTTTATATATGACTGAGATTAACAAACCAACTTACGTAAATATTTAAATTCATTTATTAGTTAATATATAACACGAAACATGACCAAAACGTTCAGAAAATGGATTTTGATTGAAAACGTTTATTATACACGAAAATCCTAGCCTACAAGCTCATGTCGCACGTGTTGAACACGACATAGACACATTACATTGAATGCCTATATTCTGTAATGCAAAATAATACAGCTGATAAAATACATTGTACACAGTACAACCGGCAGACAATAGAGATAAAAGCAAAGAAAACGTGTCTAAAAAGGTGGAAAAATTTCTGATTCCTATACAGTGATTCCAATAACACATATGGCATTCAGTATGTTTGCCTCATTATTTCAATAGAATGTTTTTTCTTAATCTGATTGGTAATATTTTCTTAAAATTATGAATATTTTCCTAGAACATAAATCAGCGGTATTGATGTTACTGTTTAGGCTCTTTCTTCTCGTCATGATTTATTTATTTATTTAATCAGTACGGAATTTTCTCTGAATCTCGACGTTTTGAAGTCATCTGCTATTTTGGAAAACGTTTCATAACGGCACGACTTAAGCCTCATGAAATGATGGATGTATCGATCCGCCACAGATCGTTTATCACCAAACAAATTTACATTTAATAAGACGTAAAAAAGTCTGAATAAAAAGTCTGAGACTAAGATAAGTAAGCAGAGGAGTAATACTAGATACGTGGTAGACAAAAATTACAGTACGTTCTGTTACGGTCTGTTTTAGTTCAGAGAGTATTCAAGACGGTTAAGACGTAAGCTGGAATAATTAAGAAGATACTGAAATACATAACTGACGGTGATGAAGTCTAAAAATTAAAAAAACATGAAAACTTTGTGTGGAATTATAAACGATCTCTCATGGAGGAACAATAAAAGCGTAATAAGTCATGATATCCTTTCACTTCGCACACTCACTGACGTAAACCAACAATAACGCAATCGGTCATAACTTTATTTATTCAGTTTTTGTTCACCGCTGTTCAGAGGAAAATGTTTTTAGCCAGTTTTTCTTCACTGACCGTCTGAGTAATTCTAAATAAATTTGACTTGAACGTCACAAATTAATTTGTGACACAATTTAACAAATTGAATGAGTTATTGCCGACTGAACGCGTGAAATAATAGCATCAGTCGTGACAAGTGTTTACTTTCGTCTCACAAAAAAGCTACAAGTGGAAATTAATAAAAGAGAATGACACTGACATATGATTGGTGGCGAATGTTTTTATGATTCCGTTTACTTTCTGTGTATTTTTCTTTTTTGTAAATACGATAAAATGTCAGTTCATTATCACTGCTTCCAGTATATTTGACCTTCCACAGACGTGCGGACTCTGACAGATTACGACAGACGTGTAAAGATATAGCAATTCAGTACACTTGCACAAGAAATTAGCACGCATACAATTCAACAGTTTCAGCAAATATTCTCCTCTTGTTTAAACTTTTGTATTTTCTCTCCTTTTAGTCTTGACGTGTGTCCTAAGAAATTGCAGTGTAACGACTTACAGGCAATGACATTTGGTGCAACGTGGACAGTGATGCCCAATCGGTTGACCTACTCTTTAAATAAATTGGTAAGTGAAGGAAGACAAAAATACATCTGTAAATCATAAATATAGCTTTCCTACATAATTGTCATACATAATCCGTAGTTTTCTTGTACAATTCTGTATTGAGGCAACTACTGACAGGCCTACGTTATTGAATATATAGTATACGGATTTAATAAACACTTTCCTCTGGCGGTAAATCCGTGCACACTGCCTAATCGGACGCCGCGCCGTCGTGAACGTTTGACCAAATCAATCTATACTTCTTGATCCTCAACAAGCGTGCGTACATGTGAGTAGTAGAATGGATTAGAAGAGCAAAACGACTCGACGGTGGTATTTATTTTAATGAAGAAATTTGTGTTAGTGGTTGAAATCACAATCAGAATGATCACAGTTGCACACCACTATATAAAAATTATCCCGATTAGCGCTATTCCGATCTGACGATGGGCTGTGAGGCTTGAAAGCGCTAATCGGGATAATTTTTATATAGTGGTGTGCAACTGTGATCATTCTGATTGGTATTTATTTTGTTACAGATACATCAGGACAGAGTAGTAGGCCTACACAACAGAGAACGGTTATTAATTCCAAATGTACCCTTAATTCAATGTTGAAAACTGTTCATTAGTTTACTTATACATCTTTGCAAGAACGAAACTTGTGAATATACACAAATTCATATTTTTTGAAATTTACATACAATTTTTTTGGTGACGTAATTAGTACGTCTTTTTTTCTTGTACCTTTGTTAACACTGTACGAAGTAATGTTATCTGTTTTCTTAGGATTCCGTACACACACTAAAAGATAAGGCTGCGTTAGCTCTATCTATATCAACATTATTTCTATCGATTAAACAAAACAAAAAAAATAGAATAATAGACACAGGATAATTGCCTGTTCACTTCCATTTAAAATTAAGCCAGTGTTCGTGAAAGACGTGGAGATAAATGCCAATACTGTATATTATATTCTGTTAAGGCGTTCGAAATTCCGAGTATTGAAAATAGTTTGAGGACGAGAAATTTTTAAACAATATATTAGCGTTTAAGGACGTCTATAGTTTAACATATATTAGCGTTTGATGTTCAGCGTCATAAATCTAGTGTTGTGTTAGTTAAGCGGAGAAACATGAGGTAAAACGTAGTATATAGAACGTCCATTTAGCAACTTTAAAATTATACGAAATTTAACTGCCACTGCCTGTCATAGGAAAAAAGAACACCGCAGATAATTTACCTGAAAGTGTAGCGTCTGTACATAAAACGCTACATATAGAAATTATACGGACACGACGTGCAAAAAACACGCACCAGTCTGAAACGTTTATTTTTCCTGCAAACACAATAACAGATAAACGTTATTCGCGAAACAATACCCCAACAAACACATGTCGTTAAAATATCTGTATACTCCACTTATATTACGTGAACGGGTAATTCTAATCAATGACTGTGACGCAAGCGTACTAAATAAATATATACACAACTATATGAACAACAAACACTGAATGTTTTGTTTCATCTCACAATGTGCAGTACTGTACTGTACAATAAATTACACATAAATATACGCATAAATTACACTATATTTTTAGCGCATAACAAACGACGTAGAAATTTTAGTACGTAGGCTTTCACGGCCGGTGTCATTATAATTAATTAAAACTTCCGGGCTGAAAGGCCGTGGTCGAATGCTTGATGTAATATCGCTAGACGTTTCGGCCACACCACCGGTGGCCATCTTCAGTAGCAAAGAATGTTCGTAATAGACGGTATGCCGAACAATTCGCCCAGTGAAATGGGACAAGCAACTTGTTCACTGGGCGAATTGTTCGGCATACCATCTATTACGAACATTCTTTGCTACTGAAGATGGCCACCGGTGGTGTGGCCGAAACGTCTAGCGATATTACATCAAGCATTCGACCACGGGCTTTCAGCCCGGAAGTTTTAATTAATTATTATGACGTATAAATTGTTTATAAATCAATCGGTATTATTATTATTTACATAACGATTTACTTGTACCAAGCGACATAAATTGAATGTAATTTATAAAATATTCCTTAAGGTTTTTGGAATTTTTCCAACAAAATTAAAGTTGTTATTCATCTCAAAGCCTATTTACTTCGTATTAAAGTATCAATAACACAAAATATGCTTCGTTTCTAACAGACAATTATTCGGAAACACCAAAGCCATTTTAAATGGATGCGAATCCTCACTTATGACAGAATGTTTAGTATGTCTTTTAACTTACCAGAAATAAAACTGATAGTGGCAGGAATAACGGAGCACTGCTGTTTCATTCTAAGGTACGACGTAACGATTAGACCAATCTCAGAGGCGATCCAAAGGGAGGTGGCAAATGTTTTTTCGAACTTATTGCTCTTTGTAACTAAGTTAGACTTTTCTTGAACGGTATGTTTTTAACGCTTTAAACATAAACTAGCCTTTTGCAGACGAAAAAAGTATAACTTTTCCTCACCAGTATTATGAAAATACTTAATCAAGACTTTTGGAAGATTTTCATAATTTCCTCTCATAAGGATCCGACCTACAATTTATTTTTTTTTTAAGTTACCAAGCCACACGTGTACGCGCTCATATCCTTTAAAAAAAAAGGAAAATGAGAGATATTAAAAATGTTGATAAACGTTTCGATTCACTAGGGCAAAGTTTCGATAGTTTTAACCACGTACTGGCTTTCCAAAGATCATACAGAATATTACGTGCCAGCCATTATGAACTATTTAAATTAAAAATTTTTATTTCAAGAACATGGCTATGAACGTGAATGTAAAAACGTGTATTTCATGGAGCCGAATACATTTTATTAAGACTTATCACAGACTAAATACTACAAAATTAAAAATTATAACATTAATTTTTTTTAATACTGCTTTGAGCAGGGTATTATTACATACACACAAACCAATACCCGCATAAAATATTTACTGAAATTTATATTTTCAATGATTGCTTATGATTGTTAAACAAAAGAAAATACATAAGCGTATTAACATAAGATATATTTAGGTAACGTGAAATATTTCATATTTTTTTTTGTTTTTAACTATTATTTTATTAATAATTTCTGAAGAAACCCGTAATTTATTAATAAGTGCATTGAAAATGTTTTATGGCAATTTTATCATTTTACCATTTACTTAACGTTTATAACTTTATTTTGCATTTATGCTTTTTCAAATTTTCAAAGTAGAAAACTTTTAAACAAGACGTCAAATTAACGTGGGCTTTGTAGTTTCTGTTTATAGGGAGTCATATTCTTAACATAACAACTCCGACCCTTCCACTAACTGTTTCATGAGGGTTTTTTAGTCTAAAATACTTAATTGTATTAACATGAACGTTCATTTCACCCGTCACTATTGGTTTACAGCAGACTTTGCTATTTTATACAATAAAATACATTATATAAATTTTTTAGAGATTACATGTGTAAGAAAATACGAAAATAGAAATATTTAAAAAATTCTATTTCTGTGTTTTTCTACCATCCATTCGATAAGGTCAGAACTACTGCTCCTAATTAACTGTTAATTACTAAGACAAACAATAACCCTTATAGCAACAAAAGGGGCGACACGAATCTAACAAAGGAATCTTTGTACTTTTTCGTCACGGTTTATTCTGGTTTCGGTCTATTCTCAATGTGGCTGAAGAACAAGGGTGCGATTGTTTCGTAGGGTCAGGGCTGTGTGTATTATTATCGAAAGTCTTGGGGAGGCTCTGGCTCTGTAATACCCCACAGATGCAAGGCAACTCTTGACAAATTGCCTTCTCATAGCGATTTGTTAACACAAACCTCTATCCAGACAGGGGATGATGAACGATCAGCTACTTGAAATACCAGGCGCATAGAGTTACAGAAAATATCGGTTTACCGTCATTTTGGAGAGGGAATCCAGAAACAAAAGTATACAAAATCTTCCCAAACTTAATGGGAATTAAAAAAAAAAAAAATTATCACGTACAATTCACTCTGTTTAATACTTGTTCAGTTCAAGTGGGTGAACCAAAATACTTTCGTCTTATGATATACTCATAAAAGTCTTTCTCTTTTCTAAAAACTCAAACTTATTTTAGTACCTAACGTCTCATTAACAGTGCATTATGGTCTACTGGTTTTCCTTCAGAATTAACAGCACTATCTTATCTACAGACTATTTTACCTTAGAAAATACCATAAAGGTTATAAGCGGTAATTTCTGAGGTACCTTTAAGTTTTTCCATTTCTCTACAAAGTATCCCGTTGTTCGAATTGTGGTTTGTTCATCCCCAGAATCGGCTTTTGAATTTTACGGTAGGAGGAACCGTTCTGTATATTGTTACCAAACAGAGAAGGTGTCTTTTCTGTATTACTTGTCTCCTAAACACCTTCTGCCTAATCTTTATAATCTTTCCAACTTTATAATCTTAAAGATTATTTGTTTAATTTAACATCACTACATTGCTTTTGTTATCGACGTACCATAACTTTCCATTTCGTAAATATTTTAGTTCAGTATTTGTTCTGTGCCCTACTTAGGCCTACCTACACAGCATGCAACCCGTACAATACCACAGCGTTTACGAGTATATCTGCATAATATTATTCGTATTATACATACTACATGTTGGGATTGCACTAGTTTATATAGGTTTTTGATTTGTTTTTTTTTCTGTACCAACAGGGTGGACTGCCATCAGCAAATCTAACAAAATTATCGGGTGTTGGAACATACGCCCCTCACGTACCTCGAGTATCAGTGGAATTTGATTCTAAGAGCTCGGCTCATTCAACCCTCATGTTTTCATAATAAAATCGTTTGTTAAAAACACAAGTAAATTAAACACGACTTGAGATACTCAACTCGTCGTGGTTCGCTCGGTGAAGTTGAATTAATTGATTTATTACAGAACAATGAACACAACCAAATTAACGCCCGTATATTATCATTACCAGCTGTAATTCGTACAACAATGCGACCATAAACTACAGCAAGTGACAGACCGCTGTCTCCATAAAGCACGGAAGGGTCACATACAACATTGGTGGGTATTCGTTCCGAACCAACTGACTGGTTCCTCGCTTTTTATATGTTTACGACTCTTATACGTTCGTTATTTTGCTAGTGATTGTTTTTCTACTGCTGTAGTTATAATACATTTCTTCTACACATAGTCGTAACTATCGTAACTATGAATGTCTGTGTTATTAGTTGTTATATTCTCCTCTCGTTAGAGATTCAGACCCTCTCACCCACTCGTTAGAACTTATTCCTCTCACAAAATACGAGTAATTCGATGCCCACTTATATGGTTAATCTGCAACCTTATACAATTTTCAAACATGTTTTAAGGACCGTTCAGGTGGCCGTGGTACAGGACGTCGCTGCCACAAACGGTTCTTACATCAGGAAAGCCGGAAATTATTTCTCCTCGCAGGATAACTATAGGTCCATATAATGTCGGTAACATAATGTACACAGTCTCACTGATCTCGCACGTTGGAATCAGCAGATCGACGAAACGAAGAGACAAGTATTTTAGTTGATACAGGAGGTTAATATACATCCTCTTAATACGGATGTACGATTGGAGCCCAGGCAACGCTTGTTACAGCTAACGCAGTATATTCACTCACCAGGCTAAGAAAAAGTGACACCGTTACGTTATAAAAAAACTGCGCCTTATACAGTATGTGTTGGTTAAGTTGTAGGTAACCACTGGTGTCAGCTTTCAACATCATCTAAATTATAATAGCTAATTCTCGATTAAAGTAAGATAAAAAAATTCTCGAATTCGAGCCACTGAAAGTATCAAGGAAACCACAGCGTGTGGGGGTTGCCAGAGTCGCGTTATACGAGCCAGAGTAAACCTACAAGAACATACATGTAGAACTGGAGTGAGAATCTGCAGCAGACCAGGGCTCAACAAGAGTTCTGCTATGACGATGACGACGATGGTGATGATAATAATGGTGATACTGTAATGCAGAGTCAAGTATTTCACAGTTTTTTTTTGTTTTAATAAAAGCAGACAGTAAAATACTGTTTATAAGAGTAAGTCTAATAATTCTTAGAATTACTATGAGTATAACAATTCCTTTTAAGTAAACGGTAACTCGTAACTATTTAATGTTGTTACAAGGGACAACACTGTTCTGCATAAACACAACACTGTATACAATATCTTAAAATAACATAAACTTTGTCGAGTAAAATACACGCTTGGAAAAGTACTTAGCAGAACTAACAGTACTTTTCGCTGTGATGAACACAAAACGTAATAAATAATTACTTGGGATGTTTAATTTACGCCTTTAGCAAACTGAAGCAGTATTATTCCCTACCTAGCGTACTTAAGATTTGTTTTCCCTCTGTTCCTGCTCTCGTTTTTCAGCCTGGAGATAGATAAAAGAATGGTGGGAGGGGAAGAGGGGAACAAGAAAATACTCTCGGCATTCGCGGTGAGACTCTGATGAGGAGAACAGAAATATCCACCGAATTCAAAGTAAATATAAATATTCTCGTATACATTTGTGAATATTTGTACGAGGGGGAAAGAGGAAAAGAAGAAAGTGTGAGAGGGGACGGTGGCGGGAGAGGGAGAGGGAGAGGGGGAGAGTGGAGGGAGAGAGAGAGAGAGAGAGAGAGAGAGAGAGAGAGAGAGAGAGAGAGAGAGAGTAGAGAGAGAGAGAGAGAGAGAGAGCTGTAGGGAATGAGCAAGATAATATTATTCACCTATTCCATCTTAAATAAACATTAAAAGATTCTTGAACTAACACTCGAATTTGTGTACAATTTTTTAACCAATTTCAATTTTTATTCTACAAAAAGATAATATCGACTTGCCTACAATACTTTTTCTACGTTAGCGGTTTCAATAGGCCTATGTCAGTGTTGGTTCTAACACTGACAGAAAAGTGTAATATTAAGCAAAAAAAGTAATTTCAAATTGAACATAATGACATATTGTGCTAAACAAAGTAACTTTGACAGTACACATTTTAAAGATTAATAAGAAGACATTGCTTTTTGAGGGGGCTGGGCCTCCCTGACCACAGGCTAGAACTGCTACTGTTCAGCGCTTAAATAATAGAAACTGAAATTACTATGGGTTTATGCTCCAGAGAAGGGACGGAAAAAAGAAACTGAGGAATTCTGTGAAACATTACAGAAATAAATTCATAAGTGGAACAGAACGGACGAATCATTAAAGTGAGGATTTCAGTGCTCGAGTTGGAAATAATGCAGTGTTAGGGGCAGAGAACAACATAGAAATAGTAATGGGCACTCGCTCATAAGATTTGCTACTGCCAATGATTTGAAAATCGCTAATACCTTTTTCAGAAAAAAAATTAACATTTGTACTTGGAGCGCTAGAGGGAATAACAACATAACTGACTACGTTCTAGAAAATCATTAGTCAGTAAATTCAAAATATCCATGTGTACAGAGGTGCGGACATATATTCGTATCATTATCTCCTTATTGCTAAGATTAAAACCTTTTATCAAAACCGTTTACATCAGGAATTACAGCAAGTAGAAACAAACAAGAACACAGAAACCGAATGGATGAATATGGAGGAATATGAGAGGTTGTATAGAAGAAGAAGCAAAATAGGCAATAAGTAAAAAAAAGAAGATACTGAGTAGAAGGGGTCTTGGACTGTGAAATGATGAAGTTGCTAAAGCGATACAAGAGAAAAAAGGGCGTATCACATGTGTCTACAACTAAATACAGACGAGACTAGAGTCATCTATAAAGAAAAAAGAAGCAGAGCTACGGGTTTAGTGAAACAGGTACATGATGAAACAATGAGTCAGTTTGTAGCCTACAATGATGTCCACGGGGCAACTTGTAGCCTATAAAATGTTAAAAGGCATGAATAAAAATGAAACTGTTACAGCGAATATAAACATCATTCTCACATTAAACATAGAAGGACTAATCAATATAAAGCTCTCTGGTATATTGATGATGTGAAAGTTGGCCACACTAATATAGAACCTACTTACTTTGTTGCCTTCGATGGAGACTTAATAACAATGGACGAGTTTGAAAATCCCTTGGAGAATAAAAATCGAAAAGGATGGATTGAACGCAGAATTGTTTAATATGGAGGTATCTTGCTTAAACTTAGATTATTTCTATAGGCCTAACATGTGTTGGAAAAGACAACACACATCCCGCAAGATTGGGGAACTGCTCGAGTAGTATATATTTTTAAGAAAGGAAAATAGAATGATTGTAACAACTATAGAGGAATATGTTTGGTTGGTACTGTTTATAAAATATATGCAAGAATTATGAACTACCGTCTTCAGACTATTTCCGAGCATCCTATTTTGGAAGAAAAAACGGTTTCAGGAAGGGCACATCTTGGAGGCTACAGACAATGTTTTTATTATTATCCTACAATTAATTGAGAAGGATCGTGAGTGCAACAAAGAAATACGTGCAGCTTTCATTGACTTTGAGAAGATCTTTGGTGTAAAGAGAAATGAGAAGGTGTAAAGGTTGCTGAGAGTAAAGAGAAATTTGCTGTGGCAAGCATTAGAAGAACGGGGATACTCACAACTTATAAGAACTACACAAGGCCTATAAAACAGTAAAAGAACAGCTATTAAAAATAATTGTAGGATATCTAAACACAAATATGTCAATCAAGGTGTTAGACAAGGGTGCAGTTTAACATTTACCTACTCTTTTTAACATCACATCGACGATCTAGTAAGGCAATAGAACAACTACTAAACACTGGTATTAAGACAGTTATTCGAATGTACTGTTGTTTGTTGACCACTTGCTTGGAATTGAAAATAAAACAATCTGCTTTAAAAAATTCTTTTTTTTTAAGGTTCATCAGATTTGCAACTAATACAATATAAAAATCTCCACTACAAAACATAATGGCATTTCGTAGCAAGGAGACAATAAGAAAAAATTAATGATCAAATTATAGAACAGGTGAGCCATGTTAACTATTAGGGAAATGATATTGGTTATGATAAGAATTCTGATATTGAAGTTAAGTTAGGTAAGTTCCAGACAACTGTAGGAAAATCAATCGTATTTTTAGAAACGAGGTAAGTCGAGAGACAATATTAAAGTTTCACAATGTTATGGCGACACCCTATACAGTACTTCCCTATGGTGTGAATTGTGGACGACAACCAAGAAACATGAAAGTAAAATACAGGTCTCGGAAATGGCCTCCTTACGAGGAGTTAAAAGGTGTTCTAAACTTGATAGTATAAAGAATGAAGTTGTAAGAGAAGAATTACATGCTTCAACTTGAATGAAAGATTATAAACAACGGTGATAAGAACACTTAGAAAGAATGTCAGATTCAGGACTGCCCAAATACGTCTGGAAATTTAAACCTATAGGACAGATGTATGTGAGTAGGCGTAGCAAGGTGGGACAGGCAGCACTTTGCCTATGCCGTGACGTGACGATGATAATGAAATTACTACGGGAATATACGGTGTAGTTGAATATCGACACACTACCACTACACACAGGTTAACAACTTAAAATGTTTCTTTTTTCCGATTTCTGTAAAATAACTTAGGTGTAGCAAGCATGTACATCCGTGCAAAAATCCACAAAATGATGTATATTACTTAACATAGGTGGACACTAAAAATAGATACAACTGGCCGAAATTGCTAATCGTATGCTACAAATACCTGACAGTTTGACAACATCGATTTTCTCAACAATTGAGTATTACGGTCGAAGTAAATTTCGGGAATATAAGCTCGTTCAAAACGAGTTTAAAGAATTCTTTGACCTGACCAATTAAAAAAGGCTGACACCAGACAAATCTCAGGAAAATGGATAAATCAAAAGAAAAATCTCAGGACTTAACTTAAACGTAGGTATAAGGTTGACTTTTTTTGACGTTCTAAAATTGGTAGCTTGGATTGTTTCACTTATATACGCCTATATGAAACATCGACTACCCGTATAATAATAATGCTTCCATAGACATTTTAATAAAATCCATTATAAATGCACACAATATGTTGAGAAATACGAATATGGAGATTCGAATTTCTATACAAACACAAATAACAAGTACCAATTAAAACGTACCTGACAACTGTTAACAGACGGAAGTAATCAAGACCGAATACAATGACTAGCAAACTGATTTCAGGGCACCATGAAGAAACAAAACGTAATTTATTGTATACGTAAAAAAGATCAGATTCACGTGTGGTGAGTTATTCTGTTGTAAAAGTATCAAATTCCAAATTCTGTTTTCAAAATTGTGGCACTCGAAGGATTCGATACACAACCATATCGCTGACTAAAAAATGAAGTGTACTACAAATGCCTGAAAAACAAAGAAACAACACCAACTGTCTAAAATGCCGACGTAATTTATAGGAAAAAGTAAAACAAATTAAAACGCCAATACGTTTATTACTATAAACATAAACAAAAAAAGGATAGATCTAAACACATAGTTCTTGTTAAAGAAACAAAATACAGAAAAAATTAAAGAAGTGCTACCTGAAAGAAATAATTAGGCCACTGCAATTTGTACAAATTAAATTAATACAAGGATTAGCACGACAAAAGACGAATACATGTATGTATTAATTGTCCACTTATATAATTTCGATACTCACTTAATACCTCTCCCTCCCTCAATTATTTTAAACTATAGCCTATGTAATTCCGGTATAATATTGTTACTGATAGGCAAACGACATCTTATAATTATACAGTACATACTTGTAGAATGTACCAAAGGAAACGGTTTACCGCTTTCAATTTTCCAGATATATAGATTTACTTTAACCTATGAAATTAACATGTAAAAGTTAATTAATTAACATGTTTTAACATGTTTTTTATATCTATGAGGAAATGTTATAAAAAAATAACAGGCATATGTAAAATTCCATTTCAAATCAGCTGAAGTTGACGGTGCGTGCGCAAACTGTTCATTTTACAACGTCTGCTAATATTTTCCGGCTTAAGCGATCAAGTTACAGCTCTTTGCTTTCATTAGCAACATTAACAGAGTTAGGGGTGGAGGGAATTTTCATTTCAGGCTCAAGACCTGCCATAAAGTAATTACGCCTCAACATAACACTGCCCCCCTCCACATACTAGTTTCATTAAACCCTTCCACGAGAACATCAGCTGAAGAACATAATGCTACGTTGAATCAGGTGTGGATCTGGTAGTTAAATGACACAAATCTAAATGAACAAAGACTTGCAATCTACCGAAGTCTGTTTATAAAACTCGATAAAACCGGATAATGCAAATTTCACAAATTTCTTTTGTACTACTACTACTACTACTACTACTACTACTAATAATAATAATAAATACTATAATAAATATAATATTAATATAATTCAACATGATTACTATTATTAATACTACTACACAATAAAATAATTATATGAATAATTTAATTGTAATCGTAGGCCACCGAGCAGCCGACTACCCACGATTTTTTACTCGTGTTTGTGACGCTTAACTTTGAAAGTGGAGAGTCACGATGCGGTAAGCATACTACCGTACTTTCGCCTTTAATAATAGACTAATATTATATTATATTCACTCTTCTACACTATACAAAATACGTATCTACCATAAAGCAACTACATTCCTGTGTCGAAATTTGAAATCACAAAATGAATATGAATCCTCTGGAATGCAAAGATTTCATTGTCAGACAAATATCTCTCTTCCTCTCCATGACCAGACGGGTGCTTAGTAATTCTCTAAGCGTTTTTAATTGTAATATTTTACTTGTGATTCATACTGAAAAATTAATTAAATCTGAGGCCTGAATGGATTACAAAGCCAAACTATTATGATCACATAATATTAGTTTTATGGAAACTGTATAGGAATTAACTAACTAAATTTGGCTTTAAAAGAATCGATGAAAAAATTCTCAATAACAGCCTTCGTAGTAAAATGGAGTTCTTAATTAGTGGATAATAAATGAGACTGAAGAAAACAGAACGATCAATAAAAGTCCAAACGATAGACGGTATTAATTCCAGCATACGATAAACAACGCGATCCAATAGAAACTCTATATCGCATTTGTAAAACTTTAGAAGATTTTGACATCATAAATAAGGAATTACTGTGGCGTATTATGGAAAGAAGAGGGCATAGGAAATACTCGTATAGTCGGAAAAACGTAATAATATATCGACTAAGAAAGTACTCGATATTATTTAATTCACACAACCGTATGCCTTTTAGAAGATTATAAAGCGCAGATGATCTTCAAAGGATGTCTGAACGACATTAGTAACTACAAAATGTTTACATCATGTGATATGATCAAAGTGATGGCTTTTATTGGATGGCAATGATGGTAGTAAATACACTGAATCTCAGAGGTAAACAAAAAAATTGAAAGAAATCACAGACATGAAATTCCTGAGAAGAATGAAGAACGCGATCCCTAAGCGAGAAACAATCGGATTAGATACCCTACGTCGTGGAATAGGCTGCAAATAGTTAGCATCAATTGGAGCAATAGTAGCAAGATTTCTCATAAAGACAAAGAGATGTTAATGGACGTTGCCTCGGGATAAAAGAAGATATTTGTCAATTGTTAACAATAATCATTTACAAACAATGATTCACCAATGATATATACCAATTTTTACCAATAATTTATACGCTTTACTAACGCTTGCAGGTTGTGTTTAGTCTAAAGAACAATACACTTTCGTCTTCATACAAGACTGATGCTTTTCAAGCAAACCACGGTCTTAGGTAGAGAGGGCTTTTGGGGGGTTGAAACTCTTCGAAATTTTCCACATTTAGGACGCACGTTTACAATTCAACATAAACTTTTATCGCGTAATATTTAACAAATTTTCCGATGCAATGTGTGCAACTGCTTCCTGTAGCATTCTTGTGTTGCCACAGCAAGTATAAACTTACAAAAATGCGTTTTGTCTACAGAAAGTTCTGTGCAGTGATTTTAAGAAACATCTTATTGCAATAGATAACAACATTAAACATTTATTAATCAACTGGTTTGACTTCTACGTTATCCACACTGCGTCTAACATCGCAGTTAGTGCAAAGCAATCTTTGTCGAATGTAATAGTTAGTGTTCTTGCTCTATTTTAGGCACACTAAGAGGAAATACTTCTTGAAAATAAACTCGCTAGTTCTGTGCAAATAAACTCCTGGGTCGCGATTCTGTGCGAACTAACAGAATTCTGTGCTTCTCTTGTGACACAACCTGCAGAATATTAGTAAATATTACATGGCTGTTCGTAATGTAAAAGTCACAACTTATGTTTTACAAACTGTCTATAAGAAAAAAAAACCTGTCGTATTATGTACAGATATTACGGCCAGCATGGCCTTGACAAGGAAAATTATTCATGTCTTTAAACTTATTACATGCGGGAACAAAAACTGCTGGTTGCAAGTACTTGTCGGATATTTTTTTAAAAGGTTGACAATAACTGTGTAATGTGTCTGTCCTACCTGGGGGTCATTACAGCCCAATATATTCATGGGTGGTCGGTCTACTCACGTTACAGCAAACCGTGTTTGACTTAAGCAGTAATTTATATACCTCGCTTTACGGACAAAACCACAACGACTGCACGCTTTTATTTGCAACAGAGACTATTCTGCGAGGATTATTTACATCAGTGTTAGTGATTTTATGACAGCCATATAACACCACTAACCCAAATAAAATAAAAAAGTTCACACGTGCGCGCACACACACGCGCACGCGCGCACACACACACACACACACAAACTGGCTTTTTATACTCAGTTTCTGCTAACAACGTGTATCACGAACAAAAGTATTATTTCTTAGTTACATTAAGTTACTAATATTATTGTATCGGACTCGGCGAATGAAGTATTACTTATGGGCGACTTGCTTATACTTATCTGACTCCATTAAACAAATTGGAGTTTCCTGAGTTTTTTTGGGGCTAACACTGTAGGAAAATCCTGTTCAGATAAGTAACTGGTTTTTACTTTTATTAATCTATGTTCTGTTACGTTATCTATGTTACTAAATTGACTTTCACTGAATGTGATAAAATCACAATGACTCGGTTGTAGGCCTACATGTGCAAAAACTATATGCGTGGGTAGGCAAGATTTTTCCCTGTCCTGCAACTGTTCTAATTATAAATCTTGGTTCGGTGAAAACATTTCTTTAATGACAGCTGAAGACTTAAAAAGTATGGGAATGGTCCGGTGAACAGGAACTGACTAAAATAACTTTCTTACGGAAGGCTGCTCTTTCTGGGAAAAATACAAGATATATTTGTAGCAAACAAAGCCTGATGTTGGTGTGTACGAGTCACAATCCACACGTAATCGTGAAATTCTTTAAGAATCTGGGTTTGTCCAAATGAGACTTGCTTATTTACGGAACAAGAACCCAATAATACTGCGCCCCCTACTTTAAACTCTACATTTTACTGTGCATGCACTGGAAAAACTCACTTTCGCCATTCGGAAAACAACGTAACCTCCACCTAAACGAATATTTTTCAAGGAAAGAATGCAAAAAGCACAAAAGAACGAACTTTTTCGTATCTTTTTCATAAGAAAGAGAAAACTCGTAACCTAAAATAACTGACGTCCTGTTTCGTTCTGATAAAACGGAATGTTCTTTACTATTCGGGGATTACGTCGGGAGCGGACACCGAATAAACTACTCGAAGAAAACTGTTCGTATATCCAGCGATGCAATATTTATTTATTCGCTCCGGTATTATCTCAATTTACCCTTAGCGTAAACACACGATACTTGAATACCAAACAAGGGACGAAAACTAGTTTTAAGGAAGCTGGAAGAAGGAAACTGTGGGGCGATGCCCAGGCATCGGATGGAATTGAATTATCTGGATTACGACGGACAAAAGGGGATGTGCATCGACAAATCACGGCACAAAGGGAGAACCCGACGAAAACAAAACCCCGTCTGCTTTGCTGAATCTGCAAACAACGTAATTTCATCACACACATTCTATTTTGTGCCTTGAACGGAAGTCGATCTTTTTAAAATTACACTAGGGGCAACAAAAACTTTCAAACCTTACGAGAGGTACAGTTTTTTGTTTAAATAATTGTGAAAATAAAATCTACGTAAAACAGAAGCAAGTTCTTCAGCTGCTTGAATTAAAAAAAAAAATATTTCCACGTGAATCCTAACAAACAATAAATTATTATTTTTTTTAATATTTCAAAGCCTTTCTTCAGTAAGATGTATGGAAAAACAAACATAAATTAAACATAAACATAAGCCAAGGTTGCTAAGATAACAGTACCATGATCGTAAAATACTATAAATTTATGTATACAGTAAAAAAGCATAATTTCGTAATATTCGAAACACGTACTTAAACTACATTCCAGTTACTGAATCTCTTTGACTTTTTACACTTTTTTTACACGATCCTCTCCTACCCTCTCTATTACGTGACACTTCCTTTCTTTGTTTCAAGCTGGTTAAGTTCGCCTCCCGGCTAGAACAATCCTTGTAACAAGTCTTAGGACAATTCTCCGCCTATCGTTATTCTGAAGATGAGAGTTCCGCGAGAAGCGGAAAAGTCAATGCTTAACGGAGAGGTGATTTTCTTAACCGACCAGGGTCAACAACCCCGCAAGTTTTAAAAAGTGATTATAGGACAACTGTTAAATATATAACAAGAATGTTATCACCAACTAATAATAACAATAAAATTTCGATTTAAGGCATTTACATACACCACCATAAAATAATCACTGCTTGTGTAGAGAGGACAAATATTTTAAAGGTGAAAATATATTAAAACTACAAGGTGAATTACTTTTAGCCTTTCCAACCTACTGTTCGTGAACCTCATAATTATGTGAATTCTTAGTCAACGCCTGGCGGTTTTAATATAGGCTACTCTGTGACGCCCAAGAGACAAATGATCTTCAGCCTTAGGTCCGTCATTAGAAACTGATGGATCTAGTGACTTGTAACTTTTAATATAATTGAAACGCAGTCTTTGTGCAATCGCCGTATTATAATCAGAATGGTTCATATTTAGCTGAACAATTTACACGTGTATTCTGAATGTCTTTGGAAGCTAAGTATGTTTTTAGACGGGAAAATGTTTTTAGACGGGAAAACCAACATATGGAAAACGCTTATCATTTCGGCCAATAACGAAAAAAAAAAATTATTATTAATGACCGACCGAAGTTTCGGTTTCGGCCAGTTTCGGCCAAAAATGCTGTTTCGGCCAAAAATTGGCCGAAACTAGCGTTCGTGAGTTGTCGGATGAAGTCGGGTCATGTGCGGAACGGATTCAGTCGCCTATACCGCTTGACCTCAGTTCGCCGGCCGGCGTTTAATTGTTAGGTGTGTCTGTTGTCGCGCCAATGGTAAGTATTTTGTTTTTTGTTGTTAATTTACGATATATAAAGTATTGCAAAAATAAAGTGATTTACTAATAAATTGAAGTCTTTTATTTAATCGAATAATCTGTTACAAAGCTAGGAAAAACTAGTTGTTTCAGGGTATAGTGTAAATTTAACTAAATTTTAACTTAACTACAATAAGTTTCGGTTTCGGCCGAAACTAGAAGAGGGGCCGAATATTCGGTTTCGGCTGAAAATCTTGTGTTTCGGTCGGACACTACTTATTATTCAGTTTGTTCAACTACAAACGTCATGATATAATACAAGAACATCTGGGTAAAGAAAACAGAATGCTAGACGAGAATGGAAGAATCTCGTCTACAATTACTTGCACGGAATTATAAGTCTAAACAAACCAGAGCATCCACGGCATAGAAAAACAGAGAGAAAAGAGAGAATGATGAGACGGAACATGCACGTCAGGACACACCCTACGGTGTGGACATAATGATATACTGTAATAATAAACGCTCTTCGCCTATTCGTGTATGAGTACGTGTACGTGTTTATTGTCTATGGAAGGTTTTTATTTTCGATGTGTGCGTGTCGCGCGTGTGTGTGTGTGTGTGTGGGGGGGGTTGTGTGTTTAAGTAGCCACATAAATCTTTGTGTGTGTGTGTGTGTGTGTGTGTGTGTGTGTGTGTGTGTGTGTGTGTGTGTGTGTGTGTGTGTGTGTGTGTTTAAAGGATTTCTCAAAGAAAAAAAAAACAAAAAACAGACATCCGACATTTTCACAAGATTTTAAGTTCGTATGATCTCTAAATTTCACGTAGGATAACTGGCATATATTTTGGATTATAGACTTAGAAACTAGATTCTAAAAGATTCACACAGACAGAGGGGGGCAGGATTTGGAAGGGCGAGAAGGAGGAAATAATGTTACGTTATAGCAGTAAATTTGTCGGACGGTAGACTTACAAGATGTGTTAAACAAACTGACACGACTATGTGGGAGCCGGTGTTCCATAAACTACCGAGATGGGTAAAATCATCGTTATTTCTATTTATGGTTACACTGGTGAGTTTAGTACAATTTTTCATTCTGAATTCAGAGACGTGATTAGAATTTTTCATCAGGTGTATACATTCTGTGTTACTTTTTAATTTGGATTTTAACATATTTTCTTGACCTGCCATGGGAATCTTTAACTTGTATTTAACGGTTTTATTCAAAACGTATTTAATGAAATGATGTTACAATCTGAATTACAAAAAGGCGTGACTATGCAGCTTTATTCATGTTTTGACATGTTTATAACGTAACAGGCCTTTGTGTATGGAGGTAGTCGGTATTGAACTGACACTTCTAATTTACTTCCTTCCTCATTAGAAGTGTATTATGTATGGTGGAGTAAAGTGTTTTGTTTGTTTTAATTATGCCAAGAAAGTGTGTAAATCATCTACACAATTTCTGATACGTTTGTGGTGAAATTACCTTAAGGTCTCAGAGGCAAAATTTCACGCAACTTGCAAACTTGTAAAGTGTTATGCACTTTACTTCGGCTGTCAACTCGGTACTTTTGAGAAGAGCTGGACACTGAATATATACGCTAAGTGTGTCTTGTAAGTTAGGTTGCTCACTGGGTGAAACACAAATATGCCATTTGCAATTCCAATAATTTGTAGAGAATCCAAGGACCATTTAACCGATTGATATTTTTTATCTAACATTAAAGGAAACACATCTAAAACAAAATATCCTATAAAATTAAGTATCCGAATTTGTCATCTGCAATGAAGGCCTGTCTTACACAGTAAAGATCTTCCTGTATCAGTATATCCGGATATGATTTTAAGTGATAAGTGATTCTGACCTCATACTGAAAAATATCAGACGACTTTATAAGTGATCCTACGTACGAAGCAAGTTGTTCGTCAGAACCTTACTTTCCAAATTAACAAGATCATAATGATTTGATTCTGGATTCAAACCTGTCTAAATAACAATCTGAACTTTGAACTTCCAGGCTCAAAGGACAGAATCTACTCCAGCAAGATGCAAGAATATGCAGTTATCGTAGCCGTCATAGTGATGTCAAAGGCTACTACTCTGAAGACAAATGTGTAGCGTTTTCTAGTAATATTTACTCTGTTATGGAGTGTCTTGGCCATCAACCCGGCCCAAGTGGCAACTGTTCATAGACTCGTCAGAAATTAGTTTGAAGGCTGTGCTTCTACATATTGGCAATAAATTGCCATCAGTACCTGTAGGGATGACGCTGATATGATAGAGACGCATGAAAATATGAAACTAGTATTAAGAGACAGGGGCGGATTCAGCAAACAATTTTGGGGGAGGAATGAGTTGAAGTTTGGGGGGGATATGAAAAGTTGGACCATTCTTTAATGGTATAAAGTTTACATGATAGGAATGAGTGAAGATAAAAATACGATGTTGGTAACAAACGATTACCAACGCAACACGTTTATTAACGTGCAAGTATAAAATCATATCTGTGTTTGTCAGCTCATTGTTCTTTTAATAATATTCACTTAGTTTAAAATACTCACTACTCATTTAACTTATGTATCAAATGAAAATTAACATGGTAGTACAATTTAACGTGGGTCTAATTTTAGCATAAAACCATGAATCTACATAACGTGATATGAATTTTGTATCAATTCAACGACAAAACCATTATACGACAAGACGACGAAACTTTTTTCGTCTGAAGTGACCATTGCGGTGGGGGGATTTCCGCCATTTCCCCTCCCGTGGATCCGCGCCTAACTTAGAGAAAATATATATGAAAAATATACCTGAAATGTCAGTGGAGATTTGAAGGTCATCGCTTTATTGCTTGGTTTACAACTTGCGTAAACGAAATTTTGATTCTTGTGTGAATGGGGGACAGCAGAGACAAAAGTCTCACTACGTTAGAAAATTCATCATTATCATCATCATCATCATCTGCAAGGATTAAATCAAGGACGGTTTGTTCCGGTCTCAAACAGGCAAAGATTAGAGCTGGTAACTCCAGCGCTTTCTCGGAGGTCCCACACCTCTCCGTCCCTCGGCTTATAGTTTCATAGTTGTTTGGGGATCCGGCAGTCATCCATTCGGCAAAGATGCTCCCACCAATTCAACCGATACTGGGCAATCCTGTCGAGTATACTCATAATATTCAATTCCTGGTGTATATCTGTGTTTCTTCTATGATCATGGGGAGTATACCCTGCCACGTGCCTGAGATTTCATTTTAGCCGCTTGGATGCGACTGGCCTGGCCTTTCATTAAAGTCTAGTTCTCAGACCCATAAAGAAGTATGGGAAGGGCCATCACCTTGTAG
Organism: Magicicada septendecula; assembly: GCA_034769895.1. NCBI lineage: Eukaryota > Metazoa > Arthropoda > Insecta > Hemiptera > Cicadidae > Magicicada > Magicicada septendecula. The sequence goes on along the minus strand of CM068368.1, from coordinate 575,158,388 downwards.
AATTTTAGGCGTGTTTCTTTACTTGCTGAGCCTTAAGAGTTCGGCCGATGATCCCGCACATAAGGTTGAACTTATTCAAAACGTCGTTGCTTTTATTATAAGACATTGTCGCCCAGGTATTAAAAATTGCTGACTTGTTCCAGGACAGTACCATCTATAACAATATTTGCCCGTACAGGATCAGTTCCACTAACAGCCATCACCCTGGTCTTAAGTGTGATATTTGTAACCCAGAGTCTTTGCAGATTCGATTTAACAAATGTACACCCGAGTATACAACCTGCAATCTGTTTTCCGAGTCCGACATAATAGCCTGATCGTCTGCAAACAACAAAATGTCAAATTGTAGAGCGACCAATCGCAAAATGCTCTGGAGAACACATCTGCCAGTTTTGTATGACATCGTCGATTATATATAAATTAAAAAGAGAAGGTGATAATGGAGACCCTTGTCTTACTCCACATTTTGATCAGGCCAACTCTAGGAACTGTTCTCGGTTTCTCGGCTTCAATTAGGTATTTATTTCCAACATAAAGACTTTGTACAGCTCTAATGAGATATTGTGGGATCCCTTTCCTTGCCATTATTGCCCATAGTTTGCTCCGATTCACACTGTCAAACGCCTTCTCGAAGTCGATGAAAGTTATGTATGTGGGCAGGTGATACTCTCTACGCTTTTCAATGAGCTGGGCTATTGTAAATATACAGTCTAAACATGATCTGGCCTTCCTGAACCGTTCTGGGCCTTAGAAAGCATGGTCTACGTTATTCCATTCAGCCGTGAACATAATATAGATGGATATAATTTATATGAAGTATTAAGAAGGTTGACTCCTCTGTAGTCCTTGCAGTCATTACGATCACCTTTCTTGAATATGGGAATTACCTTTATAATCTGCCAGTTGTCAGGAACATGACCAGTGATCCAGATTAATGAACTGCAGCAAACGATCATGCAGCAAGGCTGGTGCATACTTTATAAGCTCCACGTTCCGCCCATCAGTGTCCGGTGCTTTTCAATTTTTACAGCGGTGTAGAGCAGCTAACAATTCATCCATTGTTATTGGGTCCATACAATCACTGACATCAGCAAAGGTTGTTTCTTCTAGTTGATCCTGGGTCCATAGCTGCTCATAATATTCAAGCCATTGTTGTTCTGAGATATTACTTATCTTCAGATTATCCTTTTCCGTTCGATTTAAATGCCTTAATATTTTGTAAGCTTTGTCTCTCTGCCATGTACATCGTGTTCTGTATCACTTACAAATTTATCTCATGAACTTCGCTTGATTTTCCTGATTTCTCTTCTGGCAATGGCACAGCAGCGCTTATATTCACACCTTGTGTGATCAGTGTTTAAGGCTAGATGTTTCAGGTATCCCTGCTTTTTACCATCTACTATTTGTCTAATATCGTCATACCTGTAGGCCTTGGTTTCCATACCTTTTACCTCTCGTCCCCAACGCTTCGAATGCTGATTGTGATATGACGTGTCTGATGTTACCCCATTCTTGATTTATATTGTTACTGATGTTTTTTTGTTGTTGTTGTGCAAATCGATTCAACCGGGTCTGGTACAAGTATCTTATACTTTCATCTTGGAGCAGGAGTGTTTTAAAAATTTGCTTGGAGAACTGGCGCTATGCAGGTCGAGCCTTTCTTCACCTACCTGGAATACTAATTTTTGATATAAGCAGGAAATGGTCAGACTCAACGTCAGATTCTCTAAAAACTGTAGTATCCTCCACTAAATTTCCTAATTTCCCATTAACTAACAGACGATCAATTATTTAACGAGATCCTCTGCTTGCCAAGTAGGCCTATATGTACGTACGTTAGAAAATTGTGGCGTAAATATGAATCTCTTGTCCCTGGGGAGAAAAGTGTGTATCTTTTACCAACTCTGTTAGCTGACCACTTAAGCGAATCCTGAAAAAGTATGTTTACCTCCATTACATATTAAATTGGAAGTCTGAAAATTTTTGTAAAAGCAATGCTATAAAAAATCTGATGCATTTATGTACGTGAAATCGAAACTCCCAAAGTCAGTGATGATAAACTGAAAGTAGGAATTCTTGTAGAGCCACAAATAAGATCGCTAACTGATGATGAATATTCTGAAGGACTGATAAATCCCCTGGAGAAAGCAGCCTGGCAGTCATTCAGATTATGTCTGTTGCAATTTTCTTGGGAAACATAAAGGAGAACACTATCGTGATATAGTTGCTGATCTTGTGAATTCATACAAAGCTATGGCATGCAACATGTCTTTAAAAATTCACTTCTTGGACTCTCACCTAGACTTCTTCCCAGAAAAAGTTGGGGCTGTTGGCAATGGGCACGGTAAGCGTTTCCGTTAGCAGATTTCTACAACAGAACAGAGATAAAGAGGCAAATGAAGTTCTAGTATGCTGACTATTGCTGGACCAAGAAGAGATATACCCCAGATGCAAAATATGCCAAAAAATCATCATCTACCACTTTATAGGTAAGCTAGAATGAGGAGTATATTTATCATTTTGATTATATAGTTGCTAATTTTATGAAATTTCAAGCGAGTATCACAAAACTTCTTGCTTGATAAAAAAAAATCTGAAGTAGGCTATGCTTGAATTCAGCATGAAAAATACTTCCCGATTCAGTTATTTTTGTTTCAGTAAATGAAAGGAAAAAAGTTCATTTTTATTTTTGTAGACCAGTTATTTATGATATTTAATTAATGATTTTTATTATCATTGTTTAATGATACAATTTTTACTTATTTTAACTTCATTTTTAATTATTAACATAATATAACAATAAAATAATTATGTTCTTATAAAAATGACTAATATTTTGAGTGGAGTGTAGTGACTTATGAAACACCCACTATTACTGAATACCTAATTAAAGATGACAAAGAGATATGTTGTTCTTACAGTAGTAACTTTACCATGGTATGCACATGTAATCACAGAAAAAAAAAGAAAATCATAAGATCACAACAAATGAAATGTCATATTACCAATTTACAATTAATTAATCTAGAAATGACGTAATTAGAATCTGCTACATCCAAACGCTCATAATGTAGAAAATGAAACATACAAAATACTAATACGTATATAAATTTCAATTCTTTATATTTAAGAACCAGTAAAAGTGATCTTCATTTTCTGAAACAGTGTGTCAAAGAGACAGACGTGGTTAGGGGTGTGTGTACGAAACAGTTTATCTACAAACATGTATTCAGGAGACAAACGTTCCAAATAAACTCGTCTGATATCTGTCACTTCACCATGAATACTTAAACAGAAGACGAGCCGATCTTGTACTGGGCCGAGGGGTGTGGTGTCCGTCCCTTCCGGAATAAACAAGCAGGCTCGGCTTTTGAATATTCTAATGAATCAATCGAATTTCAATGATGCACCACACTACGGATTCACTCGACTACTTCACCCTTCCCTTGATGTCGTTAGCTCTTCCTCTCTTTTCGATAATTTATTCTTGTCAGACGTTACAACTATCACCCTTTATTTTCCCATAAATTCCATTCCATCCTTACAATGTCGAAGATTGATTCTTCTAGTCTTTGTGGTGGAAATCTAAATGGTGACTAATGGATCGTAGCTTTAACATCCGTTTAATGTGTATAATCACCTTTTAAAATACTGGATGATAGTGTCGGCTAAAGCAACTTTATTGTTAACACAGGAATTCTACAACTCTCCAAGAAAGGAGTATCCAAAGAACGTTTATGATTAAATAAAAATAGCATGTTAAGAATACAATTTATAACAGGCCTACATTCATGCGTAACGCGAAAATTTCTAAGGAGCCACAGGTAAATTAACTGAAGTTAAATTAAGTCTTCCAGAGTCTTGAAATCCCGACAGCATCAGACATGCGTACATCAAGTTTTCCTAAAAAAAACTCTCTTTACTCTCAGTTAATTATTTTCAATTTATGCGTGCTTGATAGCTGCAACTCTTGTTTCAGATTTTCCCCTTTAATCAATGTCTCCTGAAATTTTAGTTCCGTGTGCAGGTGAACTAAATTCGTAGCTAATTACATAAAAAGCCTCTGTAGTTAATATTGAAGACAGTTAAGGATTGTTTTTATCGGCGTGTTATTTTAATGAAGCCGGGGACAATTGACTATGTTACCTTGGGCTCAAAAGTGTACCTCACGCATTCTTGGTCATCGGTGAAATCTGTGTTTGTACTACCTCAGCTAATTCCGTCTGAGACCCTACTACCGTCTCAGTGTCTGCCTTTTATTTAAGGATTTGCGTTTTCCAAACCTACCGCACAAGTGTTGCAATAATTCCTCTAACATAAACATTTGTAGTAAATTAGCTTGTAGCCTATTTCGTACGTTCGTAATTATTTTGTAAACTACAATTTATAACGCGTAACTTAATCGGTGGAAATCACAAAATGTTTAAAGTGACACAGTAGAGAAGAACGCATGTCTCCTGAATATTTCGTGAACAGAGGTAGAGTTAGAGTTGCGAAATTCCTTAAGATTCACAAATATGTTTAAATAGCAAACGTCAAGTCGTCTAGTTTCTGTTCTTTTCTATGCTTCTCCGTTCTCTATCAGTAAACGCTATTCCAAGTATCGCGTCCAGTAACTGACCACTTAACATTACACGCAAGGACTCTTGTCGCCCTCATTACTTGTTGCTCGCATTTCTCCACTAGTTTAGACTGCCATCACGAATAGTGACCGTTTATGTAGATATCAGCATAAAAAACCCTCGATTTATGTGGCGTCTCAAAATAAAGCGATAAGAATCGCTTAAAATGGGCTAGAAAATGTTTAGTCAGTGCTGTATCGTTAAGTGGAACAATTCGCTATGTGTAGGCAGCGCGTTGTGGGACGCGAAGTATGTGCGTGGTAGTGACGACTATAACCCGATCTTAAGTGCCGCTTTCTTTCCTTAACGAAAACCGTCTAATAAGTCCTTATCCGTTTATGATAAATCTATCTAGAGTATCAAACGTGTAGGCAACTTCGCGGCTATACAAAGGCGTATGCAAATCAAATGCGAAAATCGAATACTGCTGAAGAATGATGAGAACGGGTGACAGAAATGAGATCCGCAAATGAGCTCACTAAATTAGCATTATCCACGGGCTGTTTCTCATTTTGTGACATTAATCCTACGAAATATGTCCACCATTCACATTATCAGACACGCCTGTATAAACAGCAACATATTTTACAACGGCAAAGTGTAATTAATGTATAACGGATTTATCACACGAGCGAATATTTATATGTTTTCTTTTCTTTTATAAAATTGCTAAACTGCTATAATTGTTTTTATTATTTAGACAAAATAATTATTAATTAAATATAATGAAATTTATGTCTAAATAATAAAAACAATTATAGCAGTTTAGCAATTTTATAAAAGAAAAGTATATGTTTTCTGTTAATTCGTTTTGCTTTTGTCACATAAATGATGTAACAACCGTTTTAAACGAGTCTCCATTTCAATGGCATGCACACGAAGAAAAAAAACGATTCTAATTACACCCTATCATTATTTAAATTATTATCGAAGCTACTCACCCATTTGGTAATAAATTCTACTCTCCGAATCGAGTATAATATCGATAAAATCTGGCTGGTATACTTCGATTATTCTCCGACAACTCTTTCGACCTTTCTTAAAATACTTTGAAAACACAGTAACCATTAGCCTATATTAACAGCTGAGTAATTAAAACATAAAAAAGTCATTTTTAGAGTATAAAATACGCTTAATTTATTAATACCTAACAAAAAAGTAGACCTATACGTTTACAATACGTAACTGTTTACTATAAAATGATATTATTTTCTTATAGGGAACGTTATTTTAATTAAATAGGAACTGTCAAAAGTAAAACAAAAAACTGAGTATGAGAAATGAATTAAAAAATGAAATTACACCAACCGCTTTTCTATACTTTTCTTTAAGTGACCGTCCATTTTATTGTGACAAAATTCAATTCTGTTAAGATTTTTCACAATTTTCCAAATTAAACTGACACTCTATAATTTAACTAAAAGCACAACCTAATAAAGACCATAAGCACTCTGCCTCTCTGTGTATTTGATGGTTAACCTTGCTGACAAGCTTAACAAAATCACGTTTTTTTGTGATTGATAATATCCTGGACTTGAACAAAAATTCCCCCCTACGGACGTTCCCACCATACGAAAAAGGGGACACGTTCTGGAAAACCTGGACGGATTGTGACCCTATGTAAAGCTAACTTGACTCTTTTAACTGTACATCTTGAGATGTACAAACTGCGCTTTTATAAAATAACATGATTCTACAAACCGTTAAATCTGTCACTTGTAATATGCAGATTGCTTACCTGCGACTTGGAGTGTGGCGTTACGGCTGGCCACCGATCCGGCCATGTTGGTAGCCACACACCAGTAGACGCCTCCGTCCTGTTCCTTCTTCCCGTTGACCACCTTGAGGAAGAACAGCGACCCTGCTGGCAGAATCACTCTGTGAGCTTTCGCTTCGTCCACCGGTTCGCCGTCCTTGAACCACGAGATTTTCGGTTCAGGTTTGCCTTCCGCTTTGCAGTTCAAAGTGACCGGATCGTTTCTAGGAACTATCATGTCGGACGGGTGTTCCGTGATTCTCGGTGATCGGTATTGTCCTGTAAAAATACAAACCAAATGTTACGTGTAAAAAGAACTTAAAAATAAGAAATATTAATTTCACTATGATTATCGGCTAACAGCATTAAATTCCTGCAAATCCAACTGAAGAAGTTAAAAAAATTTGTAAACTAAACCTACCTCTCTCCCTGATTATGTAAATACTAATAGGCCTGTATGTATCAAATGTACCTAAAGTGTAGAGCTTCTAGGAGACAGTATGAGTTTCTAACCAAGCATGTGATGTATACCACAAAAAACCTACGAAATATTCACGAAGAAACAGGATTTGCTACAGCTAAAAGCAAACGGCAGGAGTACATAGACCATAAAATTGCTTAGCCTTCAACAAATTACACATAAAACGCTTGTTGTCCCGTATTTGGACATTACAAAAATTACAAACACAAGCCTATTAAAATAAACATAACCTTACAGTAATTAAATAATGTCCCAGCAACTCTGCATTTTATTTTTTTAAATCAGGAATATTGAAATTGTTTCACTCGGTTAAATAAACGATAAATGTCTAATATGTTTATTTAAAATTTGTTTAAATGTAGTGGTTACTTCAAACATATTCACAAATATTCTAGCACCTTTTGAAAGGCCAAAACTACGTCTAAGATGCAATGTCACATAATTTCGACCTGAAGTTACTTAAGTTGTAGTAAAAGAAAAGACTGTCAAATTGTATTTACCACTAAAACGTGGATTTGAATACAAGAAAATGTTGTCCCATTTTCTCTGCTCTTCATCCATCCATTCATTGCGCAGGGAACTGTTTCTGACCACAATTACGTACACAGATGTAAGTGAGAACTACAGAGATCTTTCGGGCAACTGATTAGGGGTCTAAGCCTCTTAAGCCTAATTTTGCTACATTTCATACGTTAATGTTTTCCCCAAATATTCCAGTCATTAGGCCTTTACGTAAGTGTATATATTTTTAATAACATATCAGTCACAGACAAAGCGCTAACGGAACCACGAATTTAATTCAGGAATAGCAAATTGTACACAATGCCTGCGAGTGATAGTCCTACCATATGTATGTATAAATATGCAAAAGCTATTGTTAGAAAGCGAATATTTTTATTAAGTGCTTGTTTTCACTAGTTAACTGCAACTCCATATACAATAAAAAGCAGCTATAAAAATATTGTAATGAATGTTTCTAACTTTTGTCATTATTTCTTTTTTACAACTTTTTTTTGTATTCGTAGATGTATTTATTTATATACGATTCTAGTTTTTTAAAACGTAAATTCTTGTAATGTCATAATAACACAAAAATGTCCATCCAGTGAAAGAATGATGACTAATAAACCTACTAAGTACTTCCTGTTCCTCTAAATATGTTATTCTAGATTTTACGAGTTCGGTGCTTACTTACATACTGGCGGCATTCAATGGTAAGTAGAAACAATGTTTTTGCAAGAACGGTAATAATCGCCATATACTTCACGACAGCCAGGCACGCACCATACCGTCGGTGTATTAGCGAACACAAAAGACGTGTAATATATCCTTGCGTATGCCTCCCAAAGCACTTATACAGCTTCACTCTCGTTCTGGTTGTATGGTTTGTGTTGTCTGATATTCGACGACAGTGCCACACCATACGGCAATATCCTCTCAAGTGCTTTGCTGGTCACTTTTACATATTATCAAATCCATTAAGATAAATACAAGTGCATTACGGCCCCTCCCACCAATACACATATAACCAGTTATTTTGCATTCGTTTTTTCCAACGCGCTTGCATGTACGCCGACTAGAAGACACGAAGCGCTTGCATGTACTTTTCTAGTAGACACGAAACAGAAGCCCAATGATTTGTTGCAATGCAAACACGAAAGCAATAAACAACGGAGATTCTCCATACCTAGTTTGATATGAACAAACAAAATTATTTATAGTCTAAATAAGTGTAAATCACTAATCAGTAAAATATACTGGTTGTAATATACCAATCTAGCAAACAGGGATATTAGTTGTAAACCCCCATTCGCGCTCCCCTCTCCATCACACACACACACACACACACACACACACTGTAAAATAAATTATTTCACTATTTTTACAGTGCCTTTGTATTACAGAAAATGTATTCAACAGTGACTTGGTCCTATCTAAATGTAGGCGACACATTTTGTTCGTATCAAAAAAGTGATCATTGCTTATCAACTGTGTCACAACTACAGAATTCAATAGGGCTGAAGGGACATTGCCACACCGTTTTCTTCTTCTATGGCGTCACAGTTCGAAGTCGAACCTTAGCCTCCACAATCATCCGCCTCCATTTTCCCCTGCCCTTGGCCATCGATGTCCATCGTTTTATTTTAAGTGTAAATTATCAGCATCCCTCGCTACTGCGTCAATCCAGCGTGTCGTGGGTCTTCCGACAGGCCTTCTACCCTCGATTGACTAATAGTACTTTCCCAGGTATTCGGTTGTCTTCCATCCTAATGATGTGTCCTCCCCATTGCAATCTATGCAGTCGGATGGTGGTGGCCAAGTCATTGTCTTTATACAGCTTGTATAGCTCCTCATGTGACGCATTATCCATATCCCGTTTTAGCGTCTATAAAAATATCCGAATTTCCACATCGTCAAGCAGATAAGAAAAGAATCAGATAGCAAAGGAAGAAAGAGAGTAAACTGCCACACCGGGACCTCGCGGGGAGGTAACTGACCTCGGGAGCTTGTATATGTTGACCACTGACGTAGGAATGATGACCATCCCTACCCTTGCAATCCAATTTTTGGATTTTTGGGTACTGAGGGCCAACGTTGTATAATACATGGATCGCGTGCTGTGTTCACTGAATTCGGTCCGACCGCTGCTCGGTGCTCTGTCCACCACTGGAAGGCAAGAACACGGCGGGCGTATTCCGTACACTGTAGGCCTATTTGCATAAAGTTTTTGTTTTGTTATAGCTGTTATTGCATTAGTGAAGCGTATTTACCTTAAATGGTAGGCTATAGCTATGTCACATTTGGACATTAACTAATGACACCAAAGTGGGAGGTTATTAATAAGTTAGTTTCCAAAATAAAAACATTTGTTTCAATATAAGATCTCAGTATCACACACGCGCGCGCGTTTTGTTTTCGTCTTATAATATAATAATTAGTTTTATAATAATAATAATAATTCTTTTTTATAATAATACTCATTATTTTTTTGTTATCTGTGTATGCAGGCATACCTGAAGAATTGACGAATTACTCGAAATTCAGTACGAACATGTGTTAAAAATGTTAATTGTGTAAGAAGAATATAGGCCTACAATAAGACCCAGGCATATCCAGAAAATAGTAACTACTTCTTTTGTTTGTGTATAATTGTGATATGTAGCCTATAATGTCTTAATCCATTTATGTATTATTTTATTGAAGACTATTATTTCTTATAACCATAGTTTCACATACTATTACATGTAATTGTAATATACAACTGTAATATGTACGATTCCTTAATCTTCTGACGTATTATTTTATTGACGATTATTATTCCATGTAACAGTATTTTCATATACTTTTTATATGTAATTGTAATAAGTAGGCTAACTGTAATATATAGGATATCTTAATCTTTTGATGTAGCCTATTGTTTTATTGATGAATGTTATTTAATATACCCATTAACATCATGTTTTTATGTATACCGGTCACATGTAACATGTTTTTCACATCGAAAACAGTCTTTTTTCAGGAATACTACTTATTATGACTTTGTCTATGATTTAAGTTATTAAAATATTTTCAAAAGCAGGCCTATTTATACTTTAATTAAACAACCTTACAATTTTAAACATAGTGCAAAACTTGCTATAGACAAACAGCAATGACCCTTTCTTTGCAGTTTAAAATGCTAATGTTTTCAAGTTTTTCGCATGGATTACGATGGTATTAGCTGATTTTGATGCGTACTTTGTGAAAATGTATGCGAGGCATTATACGACAGGAACGTTTTAGCAGGATAGATTTATTGTAACATCTCTATGTGCGTTTTAAAAAGAAACGCAAACAATAGGTAGGCTACCTACCCAGGTACCCAACCCGCAGTCTTAGGTTAGTTAACTGAATGCGCGCGCGTTGCGGTGTGGCAATAAGCCAGCCTTCATTCTTTGCTATCTGATCTTTTTCTTATCTGCCTGACGGTATGGCAGTTCGGATGTTTTCTAGTCACTAAAACGGTGTGGCAGGTTACCTCCACGCATTCAATAGGTTTGCTTGTGAGACTATCGCATAACACGTTTACAAGCTATAAGTACAGTATTTCGTCTAGAAGACATTAAAAACTGCCCATTAATAAAATATCGATTATATAAACTGTTTGGCACTCGCAGATGACTTTGCTATACTTTCTGAATATCTGAAATCTCCAGTAACACAAGTTAATTTTTTAGAGGACAAGGCCAGTAGAACAGGCTTAAGAATTTCTGCAGAAAAAAAAACAAATGTTTCACGAACATTAAAAATGCGCCAAAATTCCTGGTAACAGATATTGGTCGAATACAGAGAGTTATAAAATTAAAGTATCAAGAGGAAACAATTCAAGAGAATGGTTTAGAAAAATCTGCTATAGAAGAAAGCCTTCATTAAATGGGAAGAGCATATGGTATAACTAAAGATATTTACAATAAAAAGTGCATATCTAAAAATGCTAAAATAAGGCACTATACAGTACACTAGTGAGGCCAGAATGCATATAGGCTATGCAAGTGAATGTCTGGCACTGAATTATAATTTAGACAAACTAAAAATATTGGAAAGACGAATTATTAGGAAAATATTAGGCCCACGAAAAACTTCAGACGGTTGAAAATTAAGAAGTAATGATGAAATGTATCAAAGTATAGAAAATATAACAGAAACAGCGAGAAAAAGAAGACTAGTATTTTTTTGACATTTATATAGAATGGACGACAATAAATTAACAAAACAGATCTTCAATTATCAGTGGGGAAAGATGTCAACATCAAGTTGGATTAAAAAAGTCAAAAAGGATTTAGAAAAAAAAATAATATAAACGCTGAAGAAGCAATTGAAAGAGACGTTTTTCGGGCAAAATTGTTAAAAATGGAAGGAGTCCAGGTTAGGAGAGAGAAAAACGGACGTTCAAAATGGACTGAAGACAAGAAGAAGAGACATAGTGAAAAGATGAAAGAATATTGGAGGAAAAGAAAAGATAAAGGAATAAAGAATTGAAATTGGTCCTCAGATGGCCGATACAAATAGAAAAAAATATCGATTATACAATGATAGTCGTTAAACTAAGTGCCATTTTTATGTTCCCATAAATTATTTTTGTAAGGATTTAAAATTACCCCGCCCTCAAAGCGGCAAATATTAATATCTTACTAAAAAGAAGAAAAAAAATCTGTGCCGTCTGTTTCAGTATTTAGGTCAGTCACAAGGAAATTGATGTTTGAAATGACTCACCGTAGTGTACCTTTCGTTTGCATTTTTACTGTATGTATTTTGATTCCACGTAGCCTACATTCTGTTGAATTCACAGGTAGCCTAATTTCCAAACTATTTTGATATAGGCCTACAATTTTCGGATACCGATTTGCTTTAATACACCTGTTTTCTTGTTTTAAAGGTAAATTATTTTTTCCCATACCTTCTATTTTCCATATAAGTTAGCTCGATTTGTTTTTCAGTATCTATTTTTTTCTGTACCACGTGATGATTATTTGCACTCTAACAATAATACGCCTACTCTAACACTTTCAATACTGTTATCTTGTTTTCTGGTTCGATTTATTACAAGTTTTTTTGCTTCTAGTTGAATTTTCCATATGCATGGGTAATTATACATATTTCTTTTTCGTTATTGTAAGTTACAAACCATACATCCATTTTCTAATGGAAATAATCCTTTACTAAAGATCTAACAAGGGGCTGAGAACTAATTTAAAATTTGTCTTATTCTGTAGAGGATAATTAATCAAGGTATGACATTGTGTGAACAATTAGGTAGTATGGAAGCGTGGAAATACAGACAAACTCCATGAGATCAGTTTTCTTGCTTTAACTTACACTCACCAACTACAGTTACATAAAAAGATTGTTCTTGTTAGTGTCAACAATAAGAGCGCAGGTAAGTTCACCATCGTGTATAACTGTGATTGAACATACTGTATCACGCTGTGCACACAGATCTCACGATTCCACCATTACGTTAATTACTTTTATAATGAGATCTACTAACGTAATTGCAGAAGGAAAGCAACAAATTACTACCGAGCGAAGTAAGAAAGTTCACATTACGTACACATGATTTCCACCCTTTAAAAATATTAGTCTTTCATGAGATTAACACGAATCTGCAACTCTAACTACTGTATTTTCACTTTCTTTTTACGTTATTCCTAAATGCGTTTTACATATAAAGACTATGCGTTTTAGACTTGGTGCGTATTCTCATTTTCATGGGGAAAAGATTCTTAACTCTAATACAACGTTTCGAAGATTAAAATAATTTATTGGAATTACCTATACAGAGTTCAATTTTAGTTTGGCCTCTGTGTATACAACATGACGCCACTGTTCCAAGTGGCAGCCGCCATTACTGTTACAACAGGCATAACAGATTAAATACAAAACTCATACCCGATTTGTCACAGCACTAACTTAAAACAATTACGTTACACAATCCAAGTTACAATGTTATCATAAATGTTACAATGTTTTACTTAAAAGAAATGTTTTCATAGTAGTTCATTTTCAGCATGTTGAGAATTTACTAGAAAACTCTACATTCAATTTTAAGTAAGTATACCTATTATTGTAGAGTGAAAGTTTGTATTGTGCGGTGGGAGGTCTAGCTACCTGGGCGGGGCCTCAGCCCACACACATGCTTGTTTACTGTGAGAAGTCTACAAAAGTAATGTTCTGGTAGTTTTAAATAAAAGGAAAAATCTGGAAGCTTTTTTCTATATAAACAGAGATGCACTCGACCAGTTAAGTTCAGTTTTAAATCTGCTTTTGTAATGTGTATTTCGTGTGTCCGTTGTATGTATACTTGCTACTAAACTGTTCTTCAATAAAGTGTGTGTTTGCTCCTGTACTTAAATTATTAATTATTTTTAACCATACCTCAACAGGTTATGGGCCCAGTGGCATTTTAAAATCGGAGTGCAGTGTCTAATTGGAGTGCAAGTATAAAATATTAGTGCAAAAATGGAACCGAATATAAAAATTGAAAAACTTCGAGACAAAGATAATTGGCATCAATGGCGCTTCGTAGTACGCACGTTGATGGAAGAGGATGATGATGTGCTGGATGTTTGCGAAGGAAGATTAGCCGAGCCAGCTGCAGGTGCAGAAGATCGTGACGCGTTGTTGGAAAGTTCAAGAAGGCGGACAAAATTGGCAGAAAGTTAATTGTTACAACAGTGGAGAGAAAGCCTCTCGAACTTATAATGGGTTGTTCTACTGCCAAGGAGATGTGGGACAAATTGAATACAGCATATGATCTAAAATCTGATGAAAATCTGTCGATGATTCAAAAACAATTTTTTGAGTTTAAGTGGACAGAGAGTGAAAGTGTTACGTATAATATTTCAAAAATAGAACAGTTGGCCAGAAAAATGAAAAATCTCGGGGGAAAAATTGAAAAGACTATGGTGATGACTCGTGTTTTAACATCTTTGCCACAAAAGTTTAATCATTTTCACAGTGCTTGGGATTCGGTATCTGACGATAAGAAGAATCTCGAAAATTTGACTGAGCGCTTGGTGGCAGAAGAATTTAGATTACAAGAGCAAAAGGAAGTACACGAAGAGACGACAGCGTTGCTAGCTAATCTGAAAATCGGTCATAAAGAACAGAAGAATGACTCTTATAAATATGAGAAGAATAATTTGAAACAAGAGCAGTGTTATAATTGTGGAAGACAAGGTCATTTAAAAAGGGACTGCTTCAGGTGTTACACGTGCAAAAGAAAAGGTCATAAAAGTAACAATTGCTTCATGAATAAGAATAATGGACAGCGAAGATGGTCGAATAATCAAGAAAGAAGTAACTCGTCTTCTGGACAGAAGAAATCAACATCGAGGATAGCACTAATAGGTGACAAAGGCAGCTGTGGCAATCGGGATGATCTCTGGATTGTGGATTCGGGTGCGACGGATCATATGTGGAAGCATCGAGAATGGTTTTCAACGTTCGAAGAATATACAACACCAGTTAGTGTAAGAATGGGCAACGGTATGACAATGTCTGCATATGGTAAAGGTAATATTGACTTTGAAACTTATAAAAATAGTGAACGAGTAGAAGGTACTATCTATAATGTATTATATGTTCCTGATTCAATGTATAATCTGTTTTCTGTTAAATATGCGGGTAAAAGGGGTATAGATTATGAAATAACACATAATGCTACGAGATGTACTTTAAAGCATGGTAATGAAATTCTTGTAACTGGTTCCGAATATGAGCCTGGTAGTTTGCTAAAATTAGACATTCAAACTTTAATTCCAAAAGAATGTAACGTGGTAGAACAAAAGAGTAGATCGAGCATTTCCAACGGTAATGTTTTACAATTATGGCACGAAAGACTCTGCCATCAAAATGTAAAACATGTGAAGAATTTTTTGAAAAATCTAAATATAAAATTTACGGATGAAAATTTCTTTTGTGAAGGTTGCGCTTATGCAAAAATCATAGATTGCCTTTTCACAAAAAGATCGATCGTGCCACTAAAACTCGCGAAATAATTTATACTGACGTTTGTGGTCCTATGGAAGTAGAGTCTCTCGGTAGAAAGTTATATTTTGTTTCTTTTAAAGACGATTTTTCAAGTTATAGAGAAATTCATTTTATTCGAGAAAAATCTGAAGTAATAGAAAAACTAAAATCATTTTGTATCGGGGTTGAGAATCAATTTGCAACAAATATTAAAGAAATTCATTTTGATGGTGGTAAAGAATACGATAATAAAGCTGTGATCTCTTTTTTAAATAGTAAAGGTATAAAATATTCGATTAATGTTCCATATACGCCCGAACAAAATTCAATTGCAGAGCGCGATAACCGAATCATTGTAGAGGCTGCTCGATCAATGTTATATTCAAATTCAAACTTACCTCTATTCTTATGGGTAGAAGCAATGAATACTGCTGTACATGTAATTAATAGAACAGGCCCAACAAAACAAAATAATAAAACTCCTTATGAGTTATGGAATGGAAAAACAGCTACTGTTGATAGATTTAAAATATTTGGAACCGTGTGTTAAGTACATATATCAAAAGAAAAGCGTAAGAAACTTGATAAAAAATCGATGAGAGGTTATCTGGTCGGATATCATGAGGATTGTAAAGGTTATCGTGTATATGTTCCAGAAGTGCGAGATGTCATTATAAGTAGAGATGTACTTTTTAAACCTGAAAGAGTATTAGCTGATTCAATTATTTTGAATTCTTTGAACAATAATAATAAAGAAACTGAAGAAAATGAAATTATAACTCCTAAAAATAATGAACTTTTACTTAAAAATGAATCAAATGAGTTTGAAGAAAGAGAACCTTTACAATCTTCAAATAGCGATAACAATCAAACTGGACGACAATTGCGCGATAGAACAAAATTAAAACCTACAGAACATTATGGATGTCCGATCACGTTTATTGCTGAAAAGTTACCATCTAATTATAACGAAGCAGTTACAAGTAAAGAAAAAGATAGTTGGCAAGCTGCAATGCAGGACGAAATGAACTCTTTGTATGAAAATAAGACATGGGTATTAGTGGAAAAACCAAAAGATAAAAAGGTGATTAACAATCGTTGGGTTTTTGTGAAGAAGCTCAATCCAGATGGTACAGAACGTTATAAAGCGCGGTTGGTTATTAATGGTTATTCGCAACAGAAAGGTATAGATTATAAAGAAACTTTTAGTCCGGTTGTTCGCTTTGATACAATAAGATTGATACTTAGTATTTCTGCTCGTGAAAATTTACATATCGGTAAATTTGATATAAAAACGGCTTTTTTATACGGTGACTTAAAGGAAGATATATATATATGAAACAACCTGAAGGTTTTGATGATGGAAGCTCACGCGTATGTAAATTAATGAAAAGTTTATACGGCTTAAAACAAGCACCAAGATGCTGGACTGAGCACTTCACTAATTTTCTTGTAAATTTAGATTTTTGTCAAAGTACGGGTGACCCATGTTTATACATATATAACAATAATAATAATAAGATCTTGTTAGCAATTTATGTTGATGACGGACTTATTGCAGCTTCAAATGAAAGTTTGATTGATAAATTGTTGAATGTTTGAGTAAAAAATTTAAAATTACTAGTACTAAAGAAGTTACTAATTATCTTGGAATGGAAATTTGTAGATTGAATGATGGGTCTGTTTTCATTCATCAAAGTACTTATATTAACAAAATCTTAGAAAAGTTTAATATGTCAGAAGCTAATGTTGTATCCACGCCAATTGATTGTAATCATGATGAATATTTATCAAAAACTATTGTAAGTAATGTACCTTATCGTGAAGCTGTCGGCAATTTGATGTTTTTGCAAACTGTAAGTCGTCCGGACATAAGTTTTGCTGTAAATGTTGTATCTAGAGTTTTAGACAAACCAAGTGTAGCTCATTGGTCAATTGTTAAACGAATTTTACGTTATCGAAAAGGTACGATTGATTTTGGATTACTATATTGTAAGGATGGCAACTTTAAAGCTTATAGCGATGCTGATTATGCTAGCGATACAGTTACACGTAAATTAACTTCTGGCGTAGCTTGTATGTATGCAAATGCTGCAATTATTTGGCGAAGTAAGAAGCAACAATCTGTATCATTATCAACAACCGAGTCAGAATTTGTAAGTGCAGCATTAGCAACAACTGAAATAATGTGGTTAAAGAAGTTATTTAATGAATGCGATTGTAAGACTGATAAATATGATTTATATATAGATAATATGAGTGCATTAAAACTTATAAGTAATCCTGAATTCCATCAAAGGACAAAACATATTGATGTGAAATATAATTATGTACGTGATTGTTTTCAAAATGGAGAAATTGATGTGCATTATGTTAAAAGTGATGAACAAGTTGCTGATATACTTACGAAAGCTTTGTCAAAACCAAAATTTGTTTATTTAAGATCTAAACTTGGACTTAAGAGTAAAAATGAATTTTTAAATTAATGTGATTGTGAGAATGTAGAGTTTTAGGGAGGGTGTTGAGAATTTACTAGAAAACTCTACATTCAATTTTAAGTAAGTATACCTATTATTGTAGAGTGAAAGTTTGTATTGTGCGGTGGGAGGTCTAGCTACCTGGGCGGGGCCTCAGCCCACACACATGCTTGTTTAGTGTGAGAAGTCTACAAAAGTAATGTTCTGGTAGTTTTAAATAAAAGGAAAAATCTGGAAGCTTTTTTCTATATAAACAGAGATGCACTCGACCAGTTAAGTTCAGTTTTAAATCTGCTTTTGTAATGTGTATTTCGTGTGTCCGTTGTATGTATACTTGCTACTGAACTGTTCTTCAATAAAGTGTGTGTTTGCTCCTGTACTTAAATTATTAATTATTTTTAACCATACCTCAACACAGCACACAACTGTGCTCTACGAATTATCACACTAAAACTTGTTTTAACAATAAAAAAATTTCAATTCACTTATAATAATTACCACGGTTAAAACTACTTGAAAGTAAGGAATATAATAATACTTTATATTTTGTATTTTGCTGTATGAGGGGACATAATTCTTTCCAGGTAGGCTATAATCAGTTTCAAAGTTGGATTGGTCTTTTACCTTCCTTGAGTTTATGATAAACTTCTGAATTACATCATGGATAAGGCTGGTAGTGCCTGGGAATGTATCTGTTACTCGGTGTCTTGGTCAAACAATGACACTACTTAGTCTGCCAATTATTTCACTCTTCGGCCAGTAATTATTTAACTGGCTGATTTCTCTCTGGATATACACTTTTTTTTACGAGCAACATAACTTTTCCTACTGACTTAACAATAGCTCTCGGAACAAAATATTAAACGTGCAACTACTAAAGGTTTTATACAATTTTAAATGATTTCCAGAAACCGTTGTTTGAAAATCTAGGAGTTAGCCAGGTTACGCTGCCTTATGTGAGCTGTGTCTAGTACTACGCTTCAGTCGCCTAGGACATCATCCCAGCCTAGGTAGACCTATTCCTTTGCCACATGCTGAGTCGGTAGACAAAATCCATTTGAGAATCGAATTAAGGAGGATTTAACCACAATCTGAACATAGTGTTTAGGTAAAACATAAACTATGAGAAACGAGTATAGTCACCTCCTCGTGGTTTTTCTCGGTTTACTTTACTTAGAGCTTCGAAAAATAAAATTTGTTAATCTGATTTTATCTAAACCTATTACGTTCAAAATGGTGAGCGAGTTCTGTAGCTCAGAAAGTTTACTGATTTAATTTTGCAAAGCTGCTTCGAGGATCTATCTCATCCTCTACACCAGTAGGCCTACGTTCGCATAAGTAAAATTTAATAGGCGTTATAGTGCGTTAGGCGATTTTAGTTAGCAGCTGCACTGAGAGGGTAAGCCCGTTTATAGAAAGCGCTTTGAAAAACTCAACTAAGTACTGTAAGTTCTTGAAAAAGAACTTATTAATTAGAGTAACAATTGTAATAATTACATCAACAGTAGTGAAAATATGTAAACAAAGTGTACGTATATCTTCATTTTGCTCTCTCTCTCTCTCTCTCTCTCTCTCTCTCTCTCTCTCTCTCTCTCTCTCTCTCTCTCTCTCTCTCTCTCTCTCTCTCTCTCTCTCTCTCTCTCTCTCTCTCTCTCACACACACACACACACACACACACACACACACACACACACACACACGTTTCTATTGTACTTTCGTCAAAAGTATTCACTGCGCTAATAAAGGGGAGAACAGAGTAAAATTTTATCTCGTGAAGAAAACGGACCATACGTGAACAGTAGCAATTCAGAGTTGATGTGAAGATTTAGTCATCAGCCATATTACGGAAGATATTCTTATCAGTGACGGTTCTTGATAACACTATAAGTAGGATACCCTTAAAATGTAGCAAAATCACGCGAAAAAGTGTTGCGTGCGGTATCAGCGTTCTAGTTTCTTACGTTTCATGAAATCAAATGAATCTAACACCAAATTACAGAGGAAAACTCGTCAAGCCTTGATAATATCTAACTTGTACACTGCTAGTCTGTATTTTACGGCAAATATAGTAATGTGGTGACCGAACTAGAACACTAGTAGTATATAACGACTATGTTACTTACATGCAGTCCATGTGGCGAAGAACTCAGACTGGTTATACAGTTTTGAAAAATGAAAGACTATTATTGTAATCATGTGACTGTTTTCTAATTACGTCTGAGAAACATTTTCTCCCCCCCGTTCTCTCTCTCTCTCTCTCTCTCTCTCTCTCTCTCTCTCTCTCTCTGTCTCTGTCTCTGTCTCTCTCTCTCTCTCTCTCTCTCTCTCTCTCTCTCTCTCTCTCTCTCTCTCTCTCTCACTCTCTCTCAAATCAGGTTTCATACTGTACGATACAAGATTTTTGACTTTTTATTGCTGGTATACGAATGCCAAACAACTATTTGGGACCATAATTCCGTTTTTGGTTCATCGAGAGTTGTTATTCTTAGTATACAACGGAATGGATCCAATTACAGTGGGGCCATAATGGACTCATTATTACTTTTTCATGGGTACGTGAGGTAAGTGGATTAAACATTTTTTTGTAGGACTACCTACAGTGGTTACATTTCACAATTCGTTACACCACAATATAACAGGCACAGCTCTTTGTAACACATAATAGGCCTCTTCAGTTTATATGAAGAATTGTCTTACAAAAACCTGGTTTTGTAATATGAATATAACATAAAATATATTACAATAAAAACTAATAATCATTCTTTATCAATCATTTATTAATTCATTATTTTAGATCATGAGTTTATTAGTTCATAATTTATTAACCCTTGAGTTGAGGGCTCAGCAATAAAACCTGACGTTATTGACTTACTTGTTATAGAAAATTTGAAATTTTAAACAACATTTAAAAATGCTACATAATAGACGATAGAATTATTGAACAGTGTTCGAATGAAATATCAAAGCCGTGAATTTATGGGTTTCCCGATAACTGACTCCATGCTTTTTATACAACAGTTCTTTCTTATCAGTCTCTGGTTATGCTGCTGTTGATAGTTAACACAAATCGCACACGTTTGTTTAAAATTCTGTTTATTGTACTGTAAACCTCAATCAAGACATCTAAAGATTTCAATATTTGACTGTTACGCTAATTTTCATATGCCCATAGAAACTAGTTTCAGCACCTCTGACAAGATCGTACTTATTCCATTTACATCCATGTTTTTGAATCTTAGACTAGACTAGCTGCTTTACTATATTCATTCTTATCAATAATAATTTCAACTTCAAAAAACAAGTCACAGTCTTCACTCTTCGGACTTCTGAATCTAAGCTGCCAAGCAAATTAACAAACCGGGCGGCACGCACCATCATATGTAAATGGATAAACTTAAATCATATGTAACACACTAATAATTTTCCAGCTAAAACAGTTTCCTTAAGTTTTCGTATGACAAAATTCAGATAGGCTAATTCATCCCCTTCGCAACTCAGCTGATGTACAATGACCATAGGCCTATGAGTTTGATCTGTATACAATTCAAAAGTCAATATAGCTCGTAGGAAAATCAACTCCGTACCAATTACCCACAAAAATGAAAATGTAAACATTCTCTTGGCTGTAAACAAGTCATACACGTCAGGAAAAAAAATGTTACGGTAAATTAATTTGCGTTTGGTTTATTTTAGTTAATAAAACATTGTATTTTAGACAATGTTACCGTTTCCTCTTGGTCGGGGTTTATCGTTGTAGATCTACCGGAAAAGGAAACGGACGTACAGTAAATATGATAAGAAGCTTAAATAAGCAACACTAAACAGGTGTTACTAATCGTATACACGCAAACAACGCTTTGTCATACAGTAGGCAGACGTTTAAATATCACAGCCTTTACGCTTCTCAAAAAAAAAATATATATATATATAAATAAAACTGTCGCAATTTTATTCTGGTTCAAAATTTTACAATCTTGGCCCTCCCGATTTTTCAATCTTCAGGCAACATAACAACTCCTGAACGTTCATGAAAGCATCTTGATCTTTAAAAACTCTGTAGCTTAATTATAAAATAAAAATGTATAGGCTATTTTGAAATGTTTTCTTGCATGTAGAATTCTTAGTAACTACACGTTACATGTTATAAATTAAACGTTACGATATTTTAAAACACTTGAAAACAATATACGTTGCCTATCGCACGCCTAACAACTGGAAGCCTTTACGTTATCGAAAAAACACAATAACGAACATTTTCAAATGAACTTCAAGAACTCATGTTTAAGAGCGAGAATGGCCTTTTGCGTCCTCGAATTATGAAATTAGCAGACACCGTATCATCTCAAAATGTTTACGCCAGTTACCGAGACACCAGTAAAATACTTGGTTGCAACTTCTCTTGAAACAAAAGTTATTAATGGTTTGTGAAACTGTGTCAATATATTTCTCGATTAGTACACGACAGAACAACTGTTTGGCAGCACAGCACAGTACAGTACAGTGAACTTTTTCTTGCCCATTCATTTTCGTTTTTTGACTCTTGCAAAATCTTCTTGCTGGAATCACTTTGATTAAGTATAGTATAAACCCGCGCACGCACAATCACCCCATATTCTTATCGCACTACGGAAGCGGATGAATTAAGGATAGCCTGGCAACTACAACATTCAAGCAGCTGCGAGTGTGATTGATGGATTTTGCACTTTCAATACCGATCGACCTCCTATTTATTATACATGTTTCTCTTTGGTTCTGTTCGTGACTGTTAACCAGTCGTTTCCACCGCAGACAAATACACTCGATCAATAGCCGGCATACTCGAAATAACGCATGTTTTCAATAAAATGATAAGCCATGTTCGCGAGCTTCAGGAACAATTATTATAAAGCAAATTCCTTCCATCTTACGATGAAGAAGAATAGATGAAAAGCATAGAGCCACTAATGAATTTTGTGTATTTGAAATTAAATAATTTTTACTCACGCTTCCCTTTAGCCGCAATACGCCAAAATAAACATTGTAATAATTATGAATGATTTTTAAAACAATCATAAATTATGTGATGTTATTCGAGACAATAGTAGGCATACACAAAAATTAAAACACTGTTTACTGAATCTACCGGCTGCAACTGACAAAATATGAACTTCTATGCTGAACTCCTACCCAAACCTAAAAGATTACCTGGGCTCTTCAGCTGAGGAATGTAAAGGCTATGGAGACAACAACATTAGCCTCGCTGTAACGGCTAATAGTCATTGTTTGAAAAATAATCTTTCGGATTTCTTCGGTATTTAAATGTTCTCAAGACACTGTTTACTGCATTATTTTGCGTTTCCTCGATCAGCAAACGTTAACTACATAGGCTATTGCTTGATTTTCTTACGCCTCAACGTTTTACAGTAAAAATTCAACTATTTATCATTCTGTTATACTTACTATTAACATTTAACACCATTCACCTGTGCTATTACTGCAAACGAAAGACGTTTGCAAAAAAAAAATATTCTCTTAATTTTGAGATTATTGAAAATTGAACCATTCACCAACCTTACCAAGACAGGAACAATGTGTGCGTGCTCGCGCGTGAGGATAACATGGTCATGATGTATTTTATTGTCGTGTCAGAAATTGTAAAACTCAAAAATACAGAAAAGAGAAGGGGGTGTGGAGGGGCGAGAAAGAGGGCAAAGAGAAAGGGGGATTTTTGTTCTAAACAAACAGTGTACTGTTTACCATGACTTAACGACATATACTTCTACGAAGACTGTTCATAAGCCCAAGCCTCCACACAGCTAAATTTCAGACAGTTTCTCTACGGAAGAAATTATATACTGTATTAGTTTGAATAAACATTCTTTTAAGTATAGGCACCCATAAAACGCCGTATATCGTGTCTATGATTTCAGTTTATGTGTCTATGATTTCACACTGCAGATGTCAACTGACAATGATTTACACAACTTTTTCGTTGTAGGTCATACCGTCACACGGTAGCGGTGGCGGTGGATGTGACTTTTGTGCCATGCGAGTCACGTGGGAAAAGCAAGAGAAAGACAGCACTCGCGGGAAGCGATCGGCTCAGTCAAGCACGTCTCAAACACAAGACAACGCAATTGAAACCATCGCTATGATCAAAGTTACGATTATCTACACCGACTATATCACGATGTAAAAAAAATCTTTTATCCGTTGCTGTCTAAGAACTTTGCCAATTTACTGAACTATATTTCCTGTAATCACCAGGATCTCCTCTGTTTAATCTGACAAAATATCCCAAGAAAAATAAACTCGTTTATCATAAAAATTCAGAAAAATATACAATAACAAGTATGAATTTTCTTGTCTATGTCGGAGCTGAAACTAGCTGTGAAAGCTAGGAAATACCTTTTAATCACAATAAGTAAGAAATATTTTGGCGTTTATAATATTCTCTAACCGGTATAGACGAAGAGGAGAAGACGTTATATTTTAAATTGATGATTATTTGTACGAAATTCAGTTCTGTCAAATGTTAAAATAATAATTTAATGTTTGTATAACTATTTTAGTAGTTATACGGTTTCCAGTGTCTCTATGATTATGAATTTTATGTAACGATCTGAATTACGGAAGAGTGACTTTTTCACTACCGATGATGTCGCAGAGAATTAACTGCGACCCACTAAGTGATTTCAGCTTTTTACGAGTTTTAATGGTGCGAGAACTGTAGGCTGAAACTCGCACTGCAGAAGAATAGTATTCACACTTCGCTTCGGAAGTACTTTGCAAGCGATTCTGGGCGTTTTCTGTAGTGTTAGGCCTACTTTTAAATGAGTTTTAGAATTAATTTTGCGAGTATGTGCTAGTCATCAGCTTGTTTGCACTTCACGTAGTTAATCACGCTTTAATTTTGAACAGAGGTTACCATTTATATTATATAATTTGTGTGTGTGTGTGTGTGTGTGTGTGTGTGAAGTCACAATAGTTTTGAGTTTAAAGAACCAGTTTTACTATGATGTTCCGAGAGAAACCGTTAAAGCTATCACGTGTTCAATTTATTGGTTTCCACTAGTACGACTAATTTTTAGCCTAGTTTTATTTATATTTATTATTAATAATTATTTACACCACGTTAATTCTACACCTAGTAAGGAAACAAATTGCTTAAAATTTTGCCACGAATTATGGAATTTCAAGCACCTATTTTTCAACTGAAGTAATGAAACATCTAACTACTCCAACATACGAACTTATATTTGCATACGTATGTTCTAGCTTCACACGGACACCGGAACAAATGATTTTAGCAACTGGGAGAGGAAAAGATTATAAACCGGTTTTACAACAATGAATTAAATACACGTCACTGTTAATTAAGTCGGTTGCTTCCAAGAAATTACAGCCGGTGCAGCACTGAAATCGTGGTTTGGCTCGAAGTCGTGTTGGCTAGATAGTGAGCGACACACAACAAAACAGGTACAGCGCCGCAATAAATAATAACGCCAACATACTGCTCCCAACTTTGCACTGTGCGTTTGCTTCCGTGTCATTGTGATTTATGAACTTTCAGTTAACAATAAACCCATGTTAACTACGGCTACAGTGAAAGACACAAAACGTGCGCTCATAAATCTCGGAGCGCTTTAAATTCTCGGCGTGGGTTTAACTTTGTAAATAACAATAAAGTCACGTGAGGACACATTCGTTACAGATTAGCTGTAGTGAAGTACCTGCTCATTACATCGTTGACTTGTAATTTGTTGGTGAAGGGATACCCGACCAAGAGTTTGGGTTTGGTGTTCTTCCAAAACTACTCGATCGTCGTAGGTACAGTGGAAACAAAATAAGTACAAGACACCAATTAAGTCACTAATCAGACCTTTAATTTTTACGGTTAAACAGTTCGTAATTAACAACACAGTCTTTTACAACAAATCAAATGAAAATTTTTCACACGCAATAAAATGTTCACTAAAATTAAACACAATTGTATTACAACAAATTGTAATTATACCGCCCGATTATAAAACGCAACACTTCACTAATAACTACTTGAACGTACACAGTAATAACTCGAACCGCTCTGGAAATATATCGCACTAATACTCTCGAACCGCACAAAAATTCGCCTAATACTAAACTGAACGTCGTTGAGTACCGATATTTATAGCCAATCGAATATCTACACGATTCCTAATTGCGTCGTAGTGTGCGCAATTACTACGTAATTAACTGCGGCCTTGACACAGTCCGAGCGCCATAGCGAAGCCCGGCACAGTCGAGAAGATTCTCGCAAAATGCGTCTACAAGCACGTACGCCACACGCGTTACATCGAGTTTCTTCTGGCACATTCGACAAACACGTAGATTGTTCTGTGATGCCGTAACACTATATCATAACATCTTTATTCTTTAAGGCCTATACTCTGTACAAAAATTTGCATTACTCTGAACAGCACTAACGCTACAAACCGTATTCCGTGTGTCGACTTTCTTACGAGTACTGTTAATACATGTGTACGCATCTAGCCCAACTATCAAAATTCAATCCTTCATGAACAGTCTTAAATTGGGCCCCCCAAAGCCTACCCACTGCTTCAAATCCAATAGGACTATCCTCACCGCCTCTTAGTCTGTTAGGTGAACGTATCAAAAGCCTGTCCCAGTAACTTTTTGTAGACCGTCTGCCCGTTTCAAGCGTAATACGATTATTCCTTAGGTCACAATAAATACCATTACGAAACAATTGATTCTGGAGCGCGACATCTGTATTAATCCACCGTACTAACATAATCTGTATGACGGTCAATAGAATGTCATGACTTTTACAATGAAGTGTTTTCTTTCTCTCTTCATGTGTCCGAGACCACACAGTGGACGTTCGGGCTTGTCTGCCGTCTTGGGCAATCACTGTCTACATCACTGCGTCTAAAATGTAACCGCAATAAATACATGATTACCGAATACATTGGCATCAAATGTGCGGTTAATTTACCTCATGAGCCTCGCCATAAAAAAATGAAGAGGTATAAAAGACGTTCACCATGAGTGATTTCCTTCGACACAGAATACATACTTTACTTTCTACTTCCGGTACAGAGAATAGAAATTCCGTAAACAGTACCAGAGCTTCAGAGGCTTTTTCCATTAACTGTTGCCCTCTCTGTAATTTAGTAAGCGGACTTTGTGACGACTCTATGAAGTGAAACCGTTCCACTACTTGGAGCGGTTGTCAAACTTCCAAGAGTGTTGGCCAGTACACAACAGTATGTATAATAATATTTTATTATATTTTAGCTGCTTTTCCAGTGGTGCTAATTATAGGGTAAACAGCCTATTAATAAAGCCTACTCTGCGTGGGCTTCTAGCACTACGCCACCATAATGCGTTAAAGTACATTTTATTGTGGGGTGTAAACTATGAATTTGAACAGTAGAATAGTAATGGCCACGTTACATTTCACTGGGTGTAGTGTACTATAATATATACACCACTTCGGAAAAAATAGCTGACTTGCCCTTTCACGTGAATGTCAACGTCGAGTCCGATGAATCGCATTTGATAATCATTTCTAATCATTCTTAATACTTGGATTTTCATAAACCATGAAGGACTCACGTGCGAGCAGTTACATGGACCAACGAGATGACTACGTGCTAAAGCAATAACACGATGTCTGAAGAATAAATGTGAATATCGGAGCGAATTTCATTGTTACTCGCCAAAACTAAAACGATACTAGGCCTGTTTGGGAAAACTGTGATACTTCCAGGTAGTTCGTTGAAAAAGATAACTTCGACTTCAACCTGTAATACTTGTCAAAACATTTTAAAAACCCATTCATTCGGTTAAAAACATTTGCAAGAATGACTTGTTTAATACGTATATTAGACTTGTACGAAAACTGACACACAAAATATCGTGTTTTTTGTTTATGCAATGAATTCCATTGCAAGCTGTTCCTTACCGTTAGTTACCAGAGTTAATTGTAGCTGCCATAATTTACTGGTAACAAATATTTTATCTCAATTACACAGCATGGCGTGCTGATTCGCGAGTCGTTTTGTCAGATTTATTTATATTCTTTCAGCTTTTATTTACCTTGTCAGCTATAATTTCAATAATTAACAGTTCAAGGAACAAAACAAAGCACAAAATCAGTAAAACGTAAATCATCAAATTAATCGTTCCTATAATAACACATTAGTTCAATTGTAACGTTAACTTTTCGCAGACGTTTCCCTCCTGTAAACCTACAATTATATAGTTACCACAAATATATCGACTGTTTTCTTTGTTATTCTAATGTAATAACGTAAAGCCGGAGAAAATTTATGGTACAAAATCATACATCCGACTTTTCTCGGTTCAACCGAACTTTAACCTATAAATTTCTGCCATAATGGTCGTTCCGCGGACCAGCGGTTGGACCGCTCTTTGACAACCAACCCCCTTCTGCTTCCTACACATGAAATGTGAATCATCGATGCATGAATGATGTATGTGCTGACCACTGTCGACTAGCAATTTACATCGAGCAGTTTGACAGAGCATGGAACGTGCACGTTAAACGGGTAAAGTCCGCACAAACACTTAGGCTACCGCAAAATGAAATTAGGCTACCTGTTTATAATTGTAATAAAACTCTGATCAACAATTTTTTCTATGCTACTTTATTTATCGAGGTGGTCAAACTTTTAAATTCTTAACAAAATTTAGCTTCGGTTTTCAACAGAAACATACAGATCTACTTCGAGATGTCATTATTAGGCTATGACGATGACGGTGGTAGTGGTTTTGGTTTGCTTGAACGCTTATGTATAGCTTTCTGCAGCCTCCCTACCTTAAAACCCACCACAAGAAATTCGGCATACAATTTTATGTGAAAAATAAAGTAGAGAAAATGAAATTACTCAAAACAGATAAGGACATGAACGGACAAGGAAATAAAATTTTCTGTTAGGACTACATGTTTGGAAACCCTAATTAGGCTCTTAATTACCATCTACGTCGAACCTTAACTTATTCAAATAAACTATAAAAGATTCCAAATAAAAGCAGATGTATTCAGTCCTGACGCCGTTTCTCTCCCTTCATCGCTGTCTCATCCCTCTTCACGATTATTGAACAATAGCAGAAGATCGTATTCTGATGACAAGGGGAACGAAATTAAATTCCTGAGAAGCACTTCAATTTATGCATTTCCGGATTACGGGAATACCGTCTTACAACAACCACATCGTTGATCTGATTCGAGGGTAATCGAATTCCTATCATAGGTAAGCCTTTTCAAATCTAAAATCAAAAGAGAATGTATATATGAAACCTGTATTGGATTTAAAGTCTTCTACATTGTACATTACATCGGTACGCTGCAGAAAACAGGAAAATTGTACACAACTGCGACAGAAGAGCCTCTGTCGTACGGATATTTATCACCTGTATAGGAAAATAGGCAACTCATGATGCAAACACCAAAACTATGCTATCAACTGAAATTAGTCTAAAGGTTATATGGCACAATTTTTAAGAATCCGATGAGTCTACACTACAGTTGAGGTCAGCATCTATTTTGGAAGGGGGATGAAAACGATCTTTGCTAATAATTTTAAGGTATTAATTTTAACAATGCTTATAGAAAGTATTAACTTTAAAATGCATTAGCGAATAGTTATTTGAATATTTTGTAGCTTATATAATTGTCTTCATTTTGTTCGCTACAGGAAGAATATATAAGAGACACAGTGTTTAAAAGGTTTTACGTTTATTCGAACTTTATGGAAAACTCTTATTTTTCCAAGTTAAAAGTGGAGGATCAAATTAATATTTGTATACGGGATGCAAAAACAGTTCATCTTCAAAACGCTGTAAGTAAATGAATTTTCGTCCTTCAAACACCAAATTAAAGGTATTTTAAAATATATCAATGCTGTTCATTAATGGTTCCCTAAAAAGAGTTTATCATTCAGCGATCTGAGCACTCTAAAATTAGTTAAAATTTTTTACCTTCAAATAACTATAACTCGATTCACTTTATCATAGACAATCTGGAAATAAAACAGAATAGAGATATTCATAATAAGTTCTGAAAAACCATTTTATTCAAAGTAACGAGATATATTCTATCTGAATTAAATAAAGTTTTACTATGGATGCAAAAGTTACTCGATTTTAAACCATCGTAACTCGGTAAAACGTTTATCGTCCATTAGCCGAAAATTAAATTAAAGGTAACTTCACGAGCTTAAAGATTATTATTTTACTTCTAATGTTTTACAATTTAGGTGTACCGTAGAAAACTTCCCCTATAGCCTATTCGAAATGTTATATGATATGCTAACGTCAAATCGCTAAAATTTAGTCAGTTGCAATCTTGTGCCCCTGAAAATTAAATCAAATTCAAGATATTTTCATAAGATATTATTAAATCTTATTTGTACTTTTTCAGTAACAATTATAGAGTCTGAACTAGTTTCAAGAAACCGAGCCTTAAATAAAGGCATGAAAAATCACTCTAAATCTTATAAACTCTTGTCGTTAGGGAGACAAAAAAATCTGAAGGTAATTTCATAATATAGAAATCATTTGAAAATTGTTCGCTGAAGTCATTTTCCTGGTTAAGTATTTTCAATTTATTAGCGAAAAGCCGTTTCACACGCTTTATTTAAATTATTTTTCAATTCCTTAAAAAAGTTTGCTGCCGTTCGACCGAACTGAAGACTTACCAGATTCTTAAACTATAAATAGGCCTATCAAATAACTGTCACATGGATTATAGCCTATTGATCACCTAATTTCGTTGCTTTCGTTACAAATTTTCCCTGTATAAGTGTAAGTTGGCGAAGGAACTGATTTACTGTTGATTGATTAACTGTGGCATAAAATGTAAAAAAGGTAATTAATGAAAACGTTTACGGAAAACGGTATTAGCAGCCTGCACAAGTATGTGTGTGTGCACGCGGGCGAGGGAGGGAGGGAGGGGAGAGAAAGAGAGAGAGAGAGAGAGAGAGAGAGAGAGAGAGAGAGAGAGAGAGAGAGAGAGAGAGAGAGAGAGAGAGAGAGAGAGAGAGAGAGGGGATAAAATAAATAAAATATTTGGGAAAATAATAAGAATTGATACAGATGGAATGCCATAACTCATCAGTGGAATAAGCCGTATTCTGAAGACTAACAAACAGCTGCGATTTCAAAAGATGGTAGACTTTAATTAACGTGTACTTCCAGTTTTAACCTAGGGATCAGAAATATGGACAATGGACCCCAGAATGATACACCAACTTTGCCCTTTATAGAGAAGCAAGGAATACGCTAAAAGTAAATAAAAAGATCAATAAAAACAATCAGGTTCTTTACCCATTCGAAAACAGTCGCAGTTCTAGCATCTTTAATATTTCTTTATCTCTAGCAGCCTCCATGAGTATCACCCCTCGGCACACAAACACACACACATTTTACAAGCGCGCACGCGTTTTCGTAAAACTAAGTATATACATTTCTATAGTATTTTATGTAATTATAGTAAATTACAGTAGTACAATGATACTAGCGTTTTAACAATAGCAACAGCCGGTTACTTTACCGCACTGAAAATTTTAAATACTGAGCACCTGTAGAGAGACAATAAATAGCATACTACATACATAATAATCGGACCTATAATATCTTCATTATTTACTAGTTGAAAGTAAATAAATTCAGTGTTTAGTTAGTGCTTTATGTAGCACATGTAATGCAGTTAATGTAACGAATAAAATAGCTTAACTCGTAAGGGATACGCCTGAACCTGTAAATTCAACGTAATTACAGTAATATATTTCACCCAGCTTACCGCCCTCTGCCACTGATAAGGAAACGCTTACCGGCGCTTAGAAAAAAAATCGTATAAACATTTTCACTTTGTTACAATAAAAAGATAGTTAAGTGTAAATAATTACAATTCCCGCTCATGTGCCACACACTTAAATTCAGTAGAGATAATATCGCAAATTAAATTATTGCTAATCAACTGTTTGCCTTTCCAATCGTAGGTTGCCTGTACCATTTATAACCTACAACGTTGTGAGCACAAGTACATAGAAATTATTCTGGTAATATGTACATAACCACATACGGACAGACCAAGATAAAAGACACTTGGCAACGTACAGACAAGGACATCAGCTAACCTACTAACTGCGACTACATACACCGTCCTTAGATTTTGCAAGTGGATACAGCCTACCAATTAATTAATATCTTAATGCCATGCTGGCAATAAACAAGGCGGTAAAGGTATAATTAGGTGTATATAATAAACGGTTAGAATGGACGATCAAAAAGAGAACTGGTTATTCAAGTGAAACGCGCGCCGCGCGCGCGCACGCACCACCGATATGGTGAGAAAGTTAGCTAATTCCATCATTGTGAAGGAGAATAAAGCGAAATGGCCCATTATAATAAAAGCTTGTTATTATTAAAACCTGTAGGCCTGTAAGCAAGCGTTGTAATAACCTTCACTAAAAAACGTTAGCCAAGTTTTCTAATGGCTTAAAAAAAATAAAAGACGAAGGAGTTGCAGTGAAAATATTCCAGCCGGCCAATGCACGAACAACCATTTGAAACAAAAACTTAATGTAATAAAGTAATACATTACTCTAAATCATACAAAACCTTTTCATACGTATAAAACCACGATACGAGTTTTTGAAAAATATTAAACACGCATACCATATTATACGTTAGATAGTAAAGTTATAGAATACGACGAAGCTACCAAGTTACTACAGCAATTTTTACCTATGTATGTGTACGCTAGTAGTATAATGTTGAACAGAGTACAAAAAATTCATGTTTCATGTTAGGTTTCTAAACTGATGACACTGGTGTTTGGCAGTAAATAGTCGAGGAAGATTCGAACGCAGCAACATGCTGTAAACCGCAATTTAATGACTGATATACTGCATTAAACATGAGCACGAATATTAAACATTATTATGAATGTAAAAAACACAGTTATAAAAACAATTTACATAATTTTATTTGATTGATGTTTCGCAGTTATGTAAATGAAAACTATCAAAAGTAATTCCATTAGAATTTCTAGCTGTAGCCCGACAAGTGACCAAATATTCCTTAAGACATATGAGTCGCTTGTTTCGTATTTTAGTATAATTTTGTTGCCAATTCTACTCGATACAATGCACACTGACACTGTGTTAGTGAGTGTGCAGTAAAATTTAATTTTCGGTTGACTCCACAGTTTACAGTAGATACAAAATTTCTAATCCTTTTTCAAATTCGACTGCCCTAATACAATATTATCGTTTTATAATTTGCATTAAAAAAATTATTTTGTAATTTTAAAGCCTCTGGAACAAAATAAATTTATGGTTAACTGTATGTGAACCATACATGTAAACAGTCAGTAGGCCTATATGTGGAAGATAACTCGTTTAAACTCATGTCTTAATCCAATGAGAAACGGTTGATTCATCAATTCTAAATGTACGTATGCTTATCCCCCCCTCAAAACACACACACGCGCGCGCGCGAGTCCAATTCTTCCACGTAAATTATACGATGCTCATTTGTGATGCCATGCAAATCCTGGTTGCCTATTTATTTAATCGCTGAGGTTAGTTCGGAATTTTCACTGCAGAAGGCTATACGTTGTCATCAGGGCGTAGTATTTACGTTGGCGTGGGGGGGGGGACGAACGGGACCCCCCCCCCAGGAGTAGAAAAAGTTAACGAATTTTGTTAATCTCTTAATTTATAGGCTGTTTTATTTTACTTTTTCAGATGTGTACACTAATAAAGTAGTAGTTCTTTTTTAAATATTCAATTAGGTTAATTATGTAGCATTAGGGTTTACGTTTGAAATATGAAATATAGTAAAATCAATTCAGTCAATACGTATCTTTTAACAATGTCTCAATAACGCGTATTTTTATTCCGTTATTACCGTTTACTTTAATGGGACTGATTTCATGATTTTATCACGCGTTTTTTGGCTACTTTAAAGATAGTAATGTTGATTAGTCTTAACTTGTTTTTCCTTTTTTATGAAGCGGACCCCCCCCCCCCCCGACCCCAAAGCCAAATTCTAGATACGCCACTGGTTGTCACCTTACAGCGATACATGTTTTTTCACGTAATCAGAACTTACTCAATCATACAATGCAAAGCAACAGGCAGTAACGATATTTTCTTAACTTTCCCAACATTTTCAACAATACTCCGTATGCGAATGGCAACAGAAAGTGGGCGTAGGTTAGGGCATCTGGCCACGAACAATGATATAGCGTATACCAAATACAGACCTTTACTAACTCGATTACATTTTACATTCAACAGGGTTAGGATTATAATACACATTACTAATTAAGTCCAATTCTCTCAACAGATGCACATTTTATTCAGAATTATTTCATTTAACGCCGGTTGGTGTGAATTAAAACTGAAATTAAATAAATGTTATTTATTTTTTGTAGGCAACGTTTAACTACCACACAAACACAAAGGAAATAATACTCCCTTTGAGCGCTATAACAGACTCTAAGTTTAGAAGTAAAAGTGCTGAATGCCTGGCATGGGATTTACACGGAGTCTGCTTTATTTCCACAGGGAGTTAGCAACAGAACAAAGACTCGGTTGTACAATGCGTTATCTTGACAAGCTGTCTAGACGAGTAAATTATTTATTTACAAATGCTCAACGTAATTCAGTGTAATTTATTCCATCAATTAAACTGTTTTACTAAATTACCGATCCTCACCAAAATGCTGGCTTTTTATTGGATCACTAGTTCTTCTAACTGCATACCGCCACCCTTTTACGCATAATTACCAATTTTATGAATTACATCAGTTCCTTGTTTCTTTACACTGAACAATTTTCAATTACTACTGACCACACAATCTATACGTAGGCCGAAAGTATTACTTAACATAAAGTACTGAAATGCTACTATGACGTAATTAAAACTTAGCGTCTTGGTTTTAAGTAAGCGTAATGAGCGCTGTAATCGAATAGAATAAAGGCAAGTAATAGTAATTCTTGCATATATAAAAAAATACAATTTTTCGAAAACAAGCATATTCATTTTATAATAAAAAAATGATTAATGCTTGATGCCTTTACTTGGTGAAAATCCATTGTAAATTATATTAAAAAATTAAACAATAAAATAGTTTTAGTGATTTTTACTCGTCATTTATTAAAATTATATATCCATGACAGCTGTTTCGGCAGCACAGTGCCTTCATCAGATGGTGTAAGCTGACTAATATTGTACGAAAATTAGTCAGCTTACACCATCTGATGAAGGCACTGTGCTGCCGAAACAGCTGTCATGGATATATAATTTTAATAAATGACGAGTGAAAATCACTAAAACACTTTATTGTTTTATTTTTTAATATAATTTCTAAAAAAATGACGGAATCGGTTGTTACTCGCTACTGTTTGTTCGCCAATAAACAAAAATCGATAATACGCTGTGACACTTTTTATTTGTTTCTTACGGAAAATAATTTTCTACAGTTCATACCACCTATCTTCAGTCAGTTGTTTTGTTGATGAATGAGTGAAACACTTCTGAACGTACAATTGTCTCAAAATGACGGTTTGAGCCACCGAAACATATGTTATGTAATAGCCCATATGGGACAAATAAAATACGTGTTCTGACAATATTCATCTGTCCATTTTCTTAAGAAAAAATTCTAGTACACCGCTGATTACTTTATGACAACTGGAATAGTCAAATAAATTTTATTTGTCTTAATTTTTACAATGATTTACTGAATGACACGAACACTGCATTGGCAGAGGAAATTCATTTACTGCACGTACATATAAATTTAAACAAAAATAAGTAATATACTGTAAAACTATGCAAAAGTAGCAGTAAACGCAGCATGCCTGCAACTGGCTAATAACGTTTCGGTAATTACAAAGCGTACAACAAAACGGGCGCGCGTGGTTTTGCAATGGCGTGCTCCCGCCGCCGTTGCTTTTGACCAGTTTCGTGTACGCAACTGCGTGTTTTTGTGATCGCCAACATAATTTCCCCTTGTTTCACTGTGCAAAAACAAAGGGTTGACAACCCCTAAACAGAGGTCAACGCACACAACCCTGGTTCTATGCATAACATTAAACCGCCCTATCCCCATATTTTACCGTAACAAACTTACTGCAAAGCTCCGTGTGTAATTCTTGAATATAAGGCCGTGGTGTTCCCATGTGTACAGTTATCCCATCAGCATCGTACATAGTGACCTCCTCTGGTCAACAAAATAGTTGGTTTGTCATTCCCATACACCACGCAAGCATAAAATGCTCTCAAATGATGTCCAAACTTCAGCTGTCCAAGTACAATAATAATGTGTACCATCTGTCATATTGAGGTGTTGAAGTGTACGTTATGTAATCGATTTCTCGTTAACCGATTAATATTATATTATACCATTAAAAAGTGGTTATCAACTACGGCTCCAGGTTCACACACTCGGTAAAATCGGAACAAATTAAAAATATGAAAATTTATATTTACCTCACAAATAGGCCTACCGTGAAGACAAATACTTCAGACTTAGGATACGTATTAATCTATCCTCACATAGGAAACACATACTATGCAAACCCAAAGAGCGTATAATTTTACACAAAATTCCGTAAAACTGTGAATTCGATAATGTGTCCCAATGCCATCAAACGTCTGTGTACAAGTGTCTGATAGCACTGCGCACACAGCAAACCATGAAACATACATCCCATCATCTACAGTGCTATAACAACTCTAATAAAGTCAGATTCAAATTCAGTATCATATGCAAAACCGTTTGGAAATTTCAGACGGTGACTGTAGACGCACCAATAACTAATTAAGAAAGATCAAATAAATAAACCATCATCTTAAAGGCTCATAACACCGTATCAAACCAGTCAGCTACAAAATCAGCACAAACACTTAGCACACTCCTGCTGTCTTCGAAATGGCGGTAATTCAAGAGTTCGATTGGACACAAAAACAATTTCTTTTGTTGTAAAAGCCAGTATTTATTTTTATTGGGTGAAGACAATAGCAGGAAACGTGGCGACATACACACGGGCAGTATCTCAGCAAACATCTAAGACACGAACCACAACTACCGAAGACACGCCATTAACGAAACTGGCTGCCACACGCACAGATCGCTCAGAGAATACACAGAGGCGGATGCCGATACACAGTTCCCAAATACGCCGACACGCAAACGACACTTTGCCAATAATAAATATTCAAAACAACGTGCTGACATTAATTGTTTACAGCTGATGACAGTGATTAATTAACGTACCTCAATTGCGCTTGGTACTGCGCTAATAATGTTAATGAGCCATATACTATAAACGTATTTATTGCTGCTCCGTTTATGCGTTCACGCCGATGAACAAGATAACTGTCATCCGTACTTATTGTTTACTAATACAAAACGTCAATGTTTTATACCACAGAGCGCATAAAATGTCTACAAATGAGGCAGCTGGTACGTGAGTAACACATGGGCGATGATTGCCGCTATCAATATTGCCACAGCATTGCAGAAAGTGAAATATACTAACAGAACCTTACAGTAAGGAAAGGACAACGTGAAACATACTACTAAGTACCAAAGTACGTTTTTGTCTCCTAATGTGTTGCAAGGCACAGTTCGTGGATCGTACAATGCAAATCCTGAGGAACATTTTTCGGTTATCTGAAACAATAGGGTTTGTAGTTATTCCCCAACAGATGTGATCGAAACAATCATGGACAGAGATCTTGTAGCAGCGCCGATAACTGTTTTGATGTGTATTAATTTGTACCGTTATCTCCCAGTCGAAGTATGCCGTCAAAGATATCAAATTTCTGTAGCAAGGTTGTGATGTAATACCCGACTGTGAATCATTTGATTATTACTTTGAACTGTACTAATTTTGTTATGTGCTTATAGTATTTATTGTACTGTGCGAACTGTTGACTTTAGTGTATGTTGGGTATTATTTTTTTATTGTTTGTAGTGTCGAACTGACTTCCATTTTAAACATCATTAGTCTACGTAACATTTCTTATATATTCTCAGTAGAAAAGAAGTTGGGGCCAGTAGAGTCCATATACTAGGGCTTCAGAACATATAAACATTACAGAACCTTACAATTCAAAAAACTCTTTTAAAACGAAATTCTTTAGAAAACGTGAAAAAGTTCATCCAATGTAAGCTCACAAACATATAAATTTAAACAATAAGACACTTACACATAAAAAAATTTAAACATATAAATTTAAACTTATACAAGGCACCATATTGTTTTTTAATTAAGTAAAAACAGCTACAAAAAGCTTAAGTACATAATTTATATATTATACATTACATGTTATTAAATGGAATCATCCAGCTATTTTACTCTTTATGCTGCCTTAAAAAATCACATCTCAAGGTACTTCCCAATCAGCTTACGTTTAAGCCACTATCTGATATGAATGAACTTCACATGCAAGGTATTTTTCGAATTTTTTCTGTGTCTATCCACGAAAAACGGTTAAGTTTTCATTAGTAAAGGTCATTAAAATTCAGTTATAATTATCAACTATAAAAACGGAAATATGAATCTATCTTTTACTGAATATGCTAAAAATAAAAAATAAACTTTAAATTGTAATATCTGTTGGGAGAGATGAATGAATTATAATTCGGCTAAGTAATGTAAGATTGCCATCAAGTGTAACAATTGTAATATAGGCTATACCACAGTTGCATACTAAAAAAAACTTGAAACGTTCATACTTTTTCTAGTGCTTCAATTCTAGAACATCAACAAGTATTCTATTCAGAGCAAATACTATATTCACATTCATCCACGAGAAACCTTCCGTCTACCAATAAAACGCTGAACGCTTTCTAGTCGAGCTTTCTCAGTCAGTTTTAACACATTCATAAGATTTAATCGATATAACTACGTACATTCACTACTACTTTGCGCTCAGCACAGTTCACGCTTTCTGTCCTATCGCACACTTTGATCAACATCATCCCGCCCCATCTCGACGTTGTTGTTGCCTGTAATTTAAATGATAATACAAAATACTGTAATGCATAACTAACTACACCTACACAGTCCAACTTCCATGTAAAACTCTGTTCAGGTAAAAAAAGTTACATAAAATAATGTACTGACTAAAACGTGCTCCTTCAAAAGTATGAGTCTTCCTAAATTTTTACGTCTGAGAGGTAGAAAACGTCCAAAGATAAAAAAAAATGTCTATTTTTTCGGCAAAACTGAGTTACTCTGTCATTTTGAAGTAAGTTCCTTTTAACAGTAAAATCGAATTGGATCAAAACAGCCAAAAATTATCTTTTTAAACGTGCAACTAGTTTTAAACAAAACAACGGCTCTCCGCAGTAAGTTAAGATAATTTAAACCCAACAATGTTTAATTTTTAATAAACTGACAAATTAAGTAAACTAAAATTTTGTACACACATTCCTTTTAGATGTAACAAGAGGATATAATATTTATTTTTATTTAAATCCCTATCACCCACTTGATATACAAAGCTAAATTTTTGCCCAGTATCGAAATTCATACTGCATGGATATTTGTCATTTTCATTCTATACTCCCATCTACACTTTAGTCATAAATTATCTTTGTTTTGCAATATTCCACGTCTATTTTTAAATCTGTCTCGCCGACTTGTTTTGGTAACCCATTCAGCATACTCCAAATACTTCTTATGTTGGAACCTTTCTTCTTGTCTACCTGCATCGTAATCGATAACTTTTTATCGCAGTTGATTTAATTGGTTGTCAAACTATAGTCATTTCATTTTAGTTTTTAACATGCTGCCTTTTTAAGAACATTGAGAGCAACGTTTTAGTATTCGAAATCGTGAAGGAAAACTTCTGTTTTTACCACCTTCATCAACGTCTCGTAGACTTTTCTTCAGAGATTCTGAACAGTTCAGCATTTACATTTTGTCATACTGATTACTGGTGAAAAAAGGCACTACATATTCTGTAATAGGTGTACAGTAAAATGTTCACATAAACATTTTAAACTTATAAAGCTTGACAAAAACTTCAGGATATCTACTGAGCAGCAGGCCTACATGAACCGATGGAAAAGTTTCCTGTAAAATAATGAAATGATCCTTAAAATAACAATTATAACTCTGCATGTAGCTCACTCACTAGCCCGTTTCCAACGGATTGGAATGTAGGCCCTATGATTCTGTTACTCTATTCAGTGACACAGGAGAAGGCACAAGATGGAAACAATACCCATCTGGAAGAGTACACTACAATCCATTTTGAATGACATTAACCTTACATATAAGTAAAAGCCTTTTAACGCACCGCGTTGCTTACAAACACAACATGGCCGACCGTAGCTAGTTTTAGGTGGTTGGAAATCAGCGCGCTACATTAACCTACTATCTCACAGTCACTAAAACGTTATTCAAACTCTGTAGTAAGTAAACCTGATCAAGCCACTATAGTTCGCATCACTACATTCCCTGGAACATCAAGTGTATACGGCTTCATAGAGGCAAGATGAATTACTCATTCCGGTTTCTTAACATTTTTAATCGCCCAAATTGATATTAATTGTCGTCGACGCTTAAACTTAGCTGCAGTACATTATCAACCAAAAACTGTCACACAACAAACCGGGTGTTCTTTGTGGTGGCGGCGTTTACAACTGGTGTGATTGGTCGATAACTAATGTTACAAACTCCAAGTCAGTCCGTTGTCCTTTGCGCCTTCCTACCAGCGAACAAGTAATACATTATGTAATTTGGAGTATTAATACGCGCGCGCTCGTGCGTACGTGGGATAAAGAGGGAATGGGGGGGAGAGAGAGAGAGAGATAACAGCCACTCGTGTGTAGTTAAACAGTATCTCCCCTTGGCTGTCAGTTATATGGGCCCTCACTTAATTAGGAAATACTCAAGTCCCTTCTACAATGGTATAATTATGTCGTAAACATTCCGTTTTATGAGAAGCACTTGAAACCAGCATGTCGTGTTATACGCACAGGCGCGCAGGAACTATCCAGACCAGTCTGTAGTCACTATACTCATTACTGTAATTTCCTACGAATACAGGCATAAATTATACGGTCTGTACTCAACTTCATATTATCACGTTAAATCTGGGATACACTGTACAAACAACACTTAGGTCTGCGTGGCGAGCAATAATTCTCACTCTTAATACATGCAATAAAATTCACGCACACGAAATTTCCTTTTTTATTATTCTCCCGCTCATTATCCCTTCCCTATCGTCTTACACGTTACTGGTTTGACAAGAATAACACACCGTATTATGAAATTACATAAATATGGCTTTCAAGTCACACTTTTGTACAATTACAAATATTAAACTATATAAGCCTATGCTCCAAAATCACTATAAACAAAAAGATACATTTTTTTTTTTTGAAACAGTTTAAAATTCCGAATCTACAAAAACTTGAAAACTGAGTCAACAACCTTTAGGTGTTTATTTCACACAGTAGAAAATTAAATGCTGCAGACGTACAAGAGATGAGTAATGAATTACTCCATAACGAGTTTACAAAAACCGATTTTAAGTTACGTTACATATAAATACGATCAAATGATCGAGAACCACGTAATAATTTTAAAATGTTTATCCAGTCTGACTTACAATGAACACAAAGTTAAAAAAATATATATCTGAATATTAGATAAAATAATACCGAATCAGCTGTTATCATGTGAAGTAAACTGATGGCGACTTGCTCAGGGGTGACAAGTCAGATTACAGAACTAGCCGTCTGCTTCGTCTGTGGTCGCTTGAATGCATTTGCTGTTAGCCTATGATGTTATAAGTGTTCTCTCACTGTCCCCATGGATACAGAGTAAGCAAAAGTGCTTTCAGATAAGTAATCTTTATAAGAATAAATAAATAATATATGAATCGTTTAAAATGTCTACTCACAGTGTGATTTCTCTCGTAAACAACGCTCAGAAAACAATAAAATAAAATAATTAAGTTTGGTACAGACTGTGCAAATATGAATCAAGAGAATCAGGCGAGGTTGCGAGTACCCGTTGAATGTAGATCCACAATTATATTTACCGATAAGTGGAAACACAAAAATTATGCGAAAGAGAAGATAATGTATTACTATTAGTGTAATACGTTTTAAGGATCAATGGGCAGGAACTGTTTTTCAACAAAATTCAGAGTAAACGGAAATATCACGGAAACAACAGATCATCAAAGGTCAGTTGTAGATGCTGACGTACAGTAAAAGAATACAAATCTCCCAGACTCATTACTTTTGTAACGTTAATAATAAATTCATTCGTAATATCGCACGTTTCCTTTTCTTATATTCGCGAGGAAAGACTACTTGGAACAAAAACACGATACGTACGGTATAACGTTATATCTTCCAAGCAACAGGTTTACAAGCAGTAGTAGTTTGCTGTATTTTGTAATGTGTTTAAAAACCAAAACCAAAAAATTAATTAGGTCACTCCTTAAGAATCGCATCTGTTTTGGAAAAGAAAAAGAATTGAACGTCTTCACATTTCTTTTACAGGATACTAATAAACATGAAATCTCGATCAATTTTAGTGACAGTTTGTGTGAAGAATATTTTGTCAAGAATTTTTTGAACATGAAATTCGGTTGCTACCAATATATGCTTACACAAAGTCTTGACAAATACAAATATATAATAATTACGAATCTTTTTACAACCCTAAAATTCACCATTCTGCTCACTTATATATTCTATTTTTCTTTGCTGCTCTCCGACTACCACACTTTTCATTCTCGTCGATTTTTTCGCATTTTCTACGCAGTCCAGAGCAAATTATTAAAGAGGGATATTAACAGTTATTCTGCTACTATTATTATTATTACTAACAAAAAAATTACATACATTGTCGATCGCTGTTATGATAGAGATAGACTACGATACGTCCATAAATTTCGGGGTTCAGATAATAACAATTACAGCGAAGATTAATAAGTAACATAATAAGACTTGGACCTTCTTCCGGAATGCGATCGAACGGTTTCAGACTAACGAACCAGAAAAATGCTGGGTTTATTGTATCCAATTAACATTTCTACTATCACCAAACGAAAAACGAATCAATAAAAGATCATTCCATCGGATCATTCTGTCTTTCAGCTAATGTAGCGTGTTAATTTTGTTAGTTATTATTTTATTGGTTGTTATCAATTATTTTACGTGCTCTCTCAATTAATTTCAGTCCTCTATAATTTGCTGATTACTTGTACACCACTTACAAACATTGATATTATTACATGCCTTTCCTCCATCTACTACAGAATTAACCGTTTCGAATCGTCTAACATAATTTTTTCTGCTGGTATTAATATTTCCTCAGTTAATTACCTCC
This sequence comes from Magicicada septendecula, assembly GCA_034769895.1. NCBI lineage: Eukaryota > Metazoa > Arthropoda > Insecta > Hemiptera > Cicadidae > Magicicada > Magicicada septendecula. Next base: position 575,115,143 of record CM068368.1, on the reverse strand, counting down.
CGTCGTATTTAAACCGATAATTTCGTATCCTGTCACGCTCTGGTGATTTCCTATTCATTAAATCACGCTAAGTTTTCGACTACATCTTCCTAAGTAACTGTAACGTCAGGTCCATAATTACATCGTCCACAATTATGTACGATATACTTCAGTCGCTTCCCTTAAATGTTTCCGTTTAAACAGATTTTAAGTTTCAGTACTACTTTACTTCCTTCTTTCAATTAACTCATCACTACTGTAATTTGCCATACAGATCTACTTTAAAAGGCCATATAAATTGCATTCTCTTTTATTTGAGAATTTCCACAATGATTATCTTTAATATTCGAAATTAGCAATTTGTTACATTGTACAGGTTACCAAATAATGACTTCGTATTCATGCACGATGGTGCACCGTGGCATAAAGCAAAGTCTGTTACAAAGTTTTTAAGTGAAAACAATATAAAAACCCTGCCATGGCCTGAAAATAGCCCAGATATGAACCCTATAGAGAACCTTTGGTCCACTGTGAAGAGGAGACTGAAGAAAATTAGCATTACAACAAAATCTTCGATCTTATAGCGAAACTTGTTAAAATTTGGCACCATGATGATGAAATCAAAGACTCTTGTAAGAAACTTTTGGAAAGCATGCCAAAACGCATTTAATCTCTCATAAAGAGCCAGGGAATGCATACTAAATACTAAATGTGTCATTATTTTTTACATAAAGGAATATTTCATTGCTGTTGTTTTTTTTTTTAAATTGCCAATTATTCTAATCAGTTTTAACATATTACTACATATTTAACTTAAAAGTTGTGAAAATTTACGCTAAGACTGCAAAAATTTCACAAAAGTCTCCTGGTAACCTGCAACAACATGAAATAATGATACAATACCAAAACATAACATAATCTCACTTTGAAAATCGTCTGTTAACCAGCTGATTTCTCTATTCAGTGATGGCAACATGACATATTTTTGAAAATTTTTTTTCTAAATACGTTGAAACCGCTCAAAATAAAAAAATATATACACCAAATCATTCTTAAGAGATGAAAAATGAATTATATCAACAACTAAAAAGATATATGTTATAAAATATTGTTTTTATTTAAAATTAGGAAACAAAATAAAAAAAAATCACAATTATTCTAATAATTTTCACACCTCTGTAGCAAGTTTTACAGTGTAATCTTCTTATAGACTCAGGTATCTTTGAATCCTGTTATTCAAGTGCCCAAATTTATTTTTAACTTACCTTACACGTTTCTTTAACAGTGACGAGTTTTGTGCGTTTTTATTAACGTTGTCTGATTAATGGCATAAATTCATTGCCAACGTAAACATTAAAACTGTCTAATGTAACTACTTCTTCAGTCAGAACAGATCTAAGAGTTCAGAATGTCTTATGCCAGGAAATTTCTCTATCATTCCAAGACAGGCGTAATATTCAAATTATAATGCTAGGCTTTTAAATTTGTTTAAGTACTTCCTGTAGCATGTATCAAACTTATCGCATATTGTTTCGTCTGTATGAAAATATCCACTTCTGGCATTTGTTCTCCCATACATACTAAGCTATAAGTTTAACACGTTTTCCATTTTTTACTCTCTTTGAAGGCACATTATGTTCTTTCTCTTTTACTTTTTCTACCAATTATTGTTCATCATCGTTAAACATTTTAATATTTCCCGAACTCAGCCTCTTAATTTTTTTCCATATCATTTTCATTGTCTTATAATCCCAGTATATTCCGAAGCTACCAAACGGTGGTATGAGTAATTAGCGTTTAATGCCTTCAATAGTTTACTAGCTCGACTTATAGGTAGGTACTGATGTGATTTTATCTAATCTGCCTGGCAAGACGAATTCTACCAATACCTCAACTACTGCCAACACAGCTCTGATAAGAAACTCTCGGACTAAATCTGCTAAACTGACGACAAAACTTAATTATCAATAGGAATGGTAAAACCAATGGAAAGCAAATTTAAATCTAATAACAACATGGAGTTACGTCTGAAGAGTAAATCAACAAGTAAAATATGAGTGGTGGGAGCGCTTCAAGTACTGAAGAAAATACGTCCAACAATCAGCCTCTAGAAGTAAATAGGCCACCTAGTTTTTATAAAACAGGCTCGACGCAATCTTTTCACTGTGAATGGATGTCAAAAATGTGTTTCTGTGTTTTCACAGAAAAAGAGTCAAAAAAATAAAATGTACGGGTAATAAGAAAGTAATACGATTCGTCCACAAATGGGCCTCTAGCAAGATGAATCTATAGAGTATAAACAAGATAGGACGATAAGTAACCCAAGGTCGCGTGCACATTTATGTTCTTAATGTGTTAAAAACTGAAACAAAATAAATAAGTATAAACAATTTAAAACTGCCGTGCAAAGACAATGTTAAGGGGATTCTAGCCTGAAATAGGTCATTTTTTTTAAATACCAATATTATTGGCCTATATATTTTTTTTTCTATTGACCAAAACCAATAAAAATGGCATTTGTTTGATTTCAAAAGCATATGTATCTCCGTTATGAATTTTTTTACATTTTTTATGTACATTTTTGACCATTTTTCAATTTGATATAACTCTAAAACTACTATTTCAAATTTAATTGTTGATGTCTCATTTTGAAGCTAGTAACAAGTACTAAATATTTGGGTATGCACACAACCATAAAAGTTATGGTTACTTATTTATGTACAAAATCGTTTATATAAAAAAAAAATCCCGTGACCACTTTATATTCTAATATTTATAACTAAGGAATTACTTCGGTTAGAAAGATGATTATCCCCAAAACGTTTTCTTTTTATGTCCTGTATATGTGATAAAAATTTAATGACTGAAGCCTAAATAGTTCTCGAGTTATATCAATTTTTGTTTCATAAAACATGGAAAAACCTAACTTGCCAGAAATCACGATCAAAGTTGAGAATGCGATTTGGGCCAGAATACATGAATGTAATCAACCACAATGCATTTAAAATATTTTTATTTATTTTAACAACTACGTTTTTAGTAAAATTAGTTAAAAATTATTACATACAACATTTTAAAAATAATACATATAATATATGCTCGGTTTGAAAGTGCCAGACGCAAGTCCATAGGTATGCTAAAATTTGTTTTTATGCATTTCTAAAACATGCCAGTACCATAGGTCAATCCTTCTCTCTCCTTTAGTCGTTCTTCCTCTTCTGCTTGAGCAGTTCTTAGTTTTCTTCTATACTGTTCAAATTTAATTGATTTACGAGAACCTAACCTAACCTAACCTTATAATAACGTTTTTCAATAAATATCAGCTGTTTTATGACATTTTATGTTTATTTCAAACTAATTTTATGAAATGTAGTATGTAAAAATCATATCATCTTGAAATAATGTGAATAGTGTCAGTGATTTGAAAAAACGCAAAAACGAAGATGTGACGCGCGTTACAAAAATTTATTTGTTACACTGAAAACAAATTTTAAATATGGATACATATGCATTTTTATTTTCTTTAATATACGTAGAATCCAAAAATAAAATTTAAAAAAAATTTGAATTTTTTTTGAAAAATTGCCAATTTTCAGGCTAGAATCCCCCACAAAGTGTGTGCGAACTTGTAGCGTAATCAGCAGGCGATAAGAAACCGGTAGAGAAGTGAAACCCGTCACACGAACGGGTGCAGAAATGACATTCCTGTTGACGATTTGAACACTAAAATATCGGTATGGAGAACCATACATGACTTCCATGTTCTAAGATTTATATTTAAAATCATATTTTAAATATGATTTTATTGAAATGAAATATTTCCATAGAAACTACGTCTTTCTACTTATTGCTTCAGCATTAACCACAGTACTGTGGTCACTAACGTATACCACCTCACGTATTCGCACTCGATTTTCACTGATGATGGTAGTCGATGGCACTACCGAAAAGTCTGGTTTTACAGAAAACGTTGGACTACGGCTAAACAGCCCGGGAAGCAATTTTAACAAAAAACTACTTCTTTGTAGCCGATAACGTAGTACACGTATAAAAAATTCTCCCCTCCACCTTCAACTATAATTTTTAATAATAGAAAATTACCCCCACCCCGTTCACCTAACCTCTTCATTTATAGATATTTCATCTACGTTTCTACAGTGGATTATTATGAACATCTTATCAGGATACTTTATTTATAAAAATTAAGTACTTTACTCTTGTTAAATCATAAAATGTTTCAGGTAAACTACCCCTTTCTCTTAACCGATCTTCTCCAAAATCAATAGACCTTCAGTCCTCTACAATGCAGGGATGCAAGCAAAATAATATTTGATTCTGTTTGATTGTGCGGCAGTTATCGTTCGTCATGTAAACATTTCTCTTGGTTCAACATAAAATGTTGCAGGTAAACTACCCCTTTCCCTTAACCGATCTTCACCAAAATCAACAGTCCTTGAGCTCCCTACAACTCAGGAAAGTGTGCAAAAAATTATTATATTCTCTTTGAATTTTCAGCAGTTATCGTTAATCATAAAAAAAATTACCCTTTTTAAAACATAAAACGTTGCTGATAAACTACCCCTTCCCCTTAACCGATATTCAAAAAAATCAACAGACCTTGAGTTCTCTTCAGTTTACACAGGTATGCAAAAACGTAGTTGATTCTGTTTGAATTTACGGCAGTTATCGTTCGTCATATAAAAAATTGCCCTTATTATGACATAAAATGTTGCAGGTAAACTACCCCTTTCCCTTAACCGATCTTCACCAAAAACAATAGGTCTTGAGTACTCTACAAATTAGGGCTGTATGCAAACAATTATTTGATTATGTTTGAATTTCCGGCTGTTATCGTTTGCCATATAAAATACCCTTGTTAAAACATAAACTGTTGCAGGTAAACTACCCCTTTCCCTCAACCGATCTTCACCAAAAACAATAGGTCGCGAGTACTCTGCAAATCAGGGCTGCATGCAAAAAATTATTTGATTATGTTTGAATTTGCGGCTGTTATCGTTTGCCATAAAAAATACCCTTGTTAAAACAAAAAACGTGGCAGGTAATCTACCCCTTTCCCTTATCCGATCTTCACCAAAAACAATAGGTCTTGAGTACTCTACAAATCAGGGCTGTATACAAAAAATTATTTGATTATGTTTGAATTTGCGGCTGTAATCGTTTGCCATATAAAATACCCTTGTTAAAACATAAACTGTTGCAGGTAAACTACCCCTTTCCCTTAACCGATCTTTACCAAAATCAATAGGTCTTGAGAATTCTATAATTCAAGGCTGTATGCAAAATATTATTTGATTGTGTTTGAATTTGCAGCTGTTATTGTTTGCCATAGAAACAAATTACCCTTGATTTAAAAAAAACGTTGCAGGTAAACTACCCTTTTCCCTTAACCGATCTTCACCAAAAACAATAGGTCTTGAGTACTCTACAAATCAGGGCTGTATGCAAAAGATTATTTGATTCTGTTTGAATTTGCGGCTGTTATCGTTTGCCATAGAAAAAAAATCTGCAGACACACACACACACACACACACACACACACACACACACACTTTTCGAAAAACGACTTTTTTTCATGTTTTGAGTGTAGTACAATCAGAATCTGCAATAATCTCGAACACGATTTTTTTTGCCATCACCATACTTCCATTTCCTTAAGGAACATGGAAGTAAATATCGGTATGGAGAACCATACATGACTTCCATATTCTAAGATTTATATTTAAAATCATTTTCAGCCAAACAGCCAGGCTGTGTCTTACCTGCCTTTTTATTGCTGTATTAAATGAAAAATATTATATTACATTAAAATGAAAAAATTATAATTTTATTGCCTGGCAACAAAATTATTTTATTTTTAACAATTACCATTGTTTCAAAAAGTTTAAATAAATTTTCAAGTACTTTACTCTTGTTAAAACGTAAAAGGTTGCAGGTAAACTACCCCTTCCCCTTAACCGATCTTCACCAAAAACAATAGGTCTTGAGTACTCTACAAATCAGGGCTGTATGCAAATAATCTTTTGATTCTGTTTGAATTTGCGGCTGTTATCGTTTGCCATAGGAAATACCCTTGTTAAAACATAAAACGTTACAGGTAAACTACCCCTTTCCCTTAACCGATCTTCACCAAAATCAACAGATCTTGAGAACTCTACAATTCAGGGCTGTATGCGAAATATTATTTGATTCTGTTTGAATTTGCGGCTGTTATCGTTTGCCAAACAAACAAAATTACCCTTGCTAAAAAAAAACCGTTGCAGGTAAACTACCCCTTTCCCTTAACCGATCTTCACCAAAATCAACAGTCCTTGAGCTCCCTACAACTCAGGAAAGTGTGCAAAAAATTATTATATTCTCTTTGAATTTTCAGCAGTTATTGTTAATCATAAAAAAAATTACCCTTTTTAAAACATAAAACGTTGCTGATAAACTACCCCTTCCCCTTAACCGATATTCAAAAAAATCAACAGACCTTGAGTTCTCTTCAGTTTACACAGGTATGCAAAAACGTAGTTGATTCTGTTTGAATTTACGGCAGTTATCGTTCGTCATATAAAAAATTGCCCTTATTATGACATAAAATGTTGCAGGTAAACTACCCCTTTCCCTTAACCGATCTTCACCAAAAACAATAGGTCTTGAGTACTCTACAAATTAGGGCTGTATGCAAACAATTATTTGATTATGTTTGAATTTCCGGCTGTTATCGTTTGCCATATAAAATACCCTTGTTAAAACATAAACTGTTGCAGGTAAACTACCCCTTTCCCTCAACCGATCTTCACCAAAAACAATAGGTCGCGAGTACTCTGCAAATCAGGGCTGCATGCAAAAAATTATTTGATTATGTTTGAATTTGCGGCTGTTATCGTTTGCCATAAAAAATACCCTTGTTAAAACAAAAAACGTGGCAGGTAATCTACCCCTTTCCCTTATCCGATCTTCACCAAAAACAATAGGTCTTGAGTACTCTACAAATCAGGGCTGTATACAAAAAATTATTTGATTATGTTTGAATTTGCGGCTGTAATCGTTTGCCATATAAAATACCCTTGTTAAAACATAAACTGTTGCAGGTAAACTACCCCTTTCCCTTAACCGATCTTTACCAAAATCAATAGGTCTTGAGAATTCTATAATTCAAGGCTGTATGCAAAATATTATTTGATTGTGTTTGAATTTGCAGCTGTTATTGTTTGCCATAGAAACAAATTACCCTTGATTTAAAAAAAACGTTGCAGGTAAACTACCCTTTTCCCTTAACCGATCTTCACCAAAAACAATAGGTCTTGAGTACTCTACAAATCAGGGCTGTATGCAAAAGATTATTTGATTCTGTTTGAATTTGCGGCTGTTATCGTTTGCCATAGAAAAAAAATCTGCACACACACACACACACACACACACACACACACTTTTCGAAAAACGACTTTTTTTCATGTTTTGAGTGTAGTACAATCAGAATTTGCAATAATCTCGAACACGATTTTTTTTGCCATCACCATACTTCCATTTCCTTAAGGAACATGGAAGTAAATATCGGTATGGAGAACCATACATGACTTCCATATTCTAAGATTTATATTTAAAATCATTTTCAGCCAAACAGCCAGGCTGTGTCTTACCTGCCTTTTTATTGCTGTATTAAATGAAAAATATTATATTACATTAAAATGAAAAAATTATAATTTTATTGCCTGGCAACAAAATTATTTTATTTTTAACAATTACCATTGTTTCAAAAAGTTTAAATAAATTTTCAAGTACTTTACTCTTGTTAAAACGTAAAAGGTTGCAGGTAAACTACCCCTTCCCCTTAACCGATCTTCACCAAAAACAATAGGTCTTGAGTACTCTACAAATCAGGGCTGTATGCAAATAATCTTTTGATTCTGTTTGAATTTGCGGCTGTTATCGTTTGCCATAGGAAATACCCTTGTTAAAACATAAAACGTTACAGGTAAACTACCCCTTTCCCTTAACCGATCTTCACCAAAATCAACAGATCTTGAGAACTCTACAATTCAGGGCTGTATGCGAAATATTATTTGATTCTGTTTGAATTTGCGGCTGTTATCGTTTGCCAAACAAACAAAATTACCCTTGCTAAAAAAAAACCGTTGCAGGTAAACTACCCCTTTCCCCTCAACCGATCTTCACCAAAAACAATAGGTCGCGAGTACTCTGCAAATCAGGCTGTATGCAAAAAATTATTTGATTCTGTTTGAATTTGCGGCAGTTATCGTTTGCCATAGAAAAAAAATCTATAGACAGACAGACATACAGACAGACACACAGACACTTTTCGGAAAACGACTTTTTTTCATGTTTTGAGTGTAGTAGAATCAGAATCTGCAATAATCTCGAACACGATTTTTTTTGCCATCACCATACTTCCATTCCTTAAGGAATATGGAAGTAAAAACAGAAAACACTGGAAATAAGAACGTGGAGAAAGCAACATTATCTGTAGTAGAACCAGTTTGTGTGAAGGTCCAAAATGTTTGGAAACTTTATGAAAAATTTACTGGGTGACGTTCCATTGATGATTTAAAGTTTCTGCAAGCTTAAATTTGTGGGCAGAGAAAGAGAAAGCAATTCACTTCTTGTCGCTCTTAAGAGGCCCGCCGCAGAGCTATTACAATATCGGTATGGAGAACCATACATGACTTCCATATTCTAAGATTTATATTTAAAATCATTTTCACCCAAACAGCCAGGCTGTGTCTTACCTGCCTTTTTATTGCTGTATTAAATGAAAAATATTATATTATATTAAAATGAAAAAATTATAATTTTATTGCCTGGCAACAAAATTATTTTATTGCCTGGCAACAAAATTATTTTTTGCCTGGCAACAAAATTATTTTATTTTTAACAATTACCATTGTTTCAAAAAGTTTAAATAAATTTTCAAGTACTTTACTCTTGTTAAAACGTAAAAGGTTGCAGGTAAACTACCCCTTCCCCTTAACCGATCTTCACCAAAATCGAAAGTCATTGAGACCTCCACAATTCAGGGACGTATGCAAAAAATTATTTGATTCTGTTTGAATTTGCGGCTGTTATCGTTTGCCATAGAAAATACGCTTGATAAAAAAACGTTGCAGGTAAACTACCCCTTCCCCTTAACCGATCTTCACCAAAAACAATAGGTCTTGAGTACTCTACGAATCAGGGCTGTATGCAAAACATTATTTGATTCTGTTTGAATTTGCGGCTGTTATCGTGTGCCATAGAAAATACCCTTGTTAAAAAAACGTTGCAGGTAAACTACCCCTTTCCCTCAACCGACCTTCACCAAAAACAATAGGTCTTGAGAACTCTACAATTTAGGGCTGTATGCAAATAATCTTTTGATTCTGTTTGAATTTGCGGCTGTTATCGTTTGCCATAGGAAATACCCTTGTTAAAACATAAAACGTTACAGGTAAACTACCCCTTTCCCTTAACCGATCTTCACCAAAAACAATAGGTCTTGAGTACTCTACAAATCAGGGCTGTATGCAAAACATTATTTGATTCTGTTTGAATTTGCGGCTGTTATCGTTTGCCATAGAAAATACCCTTGTTAAAAAAATGTTGCAGGTAAACTACCCCTTTCCCTCAACCGATCTTCACCAAAAACAATAGGTCTTGAGAACTCTACAATTTAGGGCTGTATGCAAATAATCTTTTGATTCTGTTTGAATTTGCGGCTGTTATCGTTTGCCATAGGAAATACCCTTGTTAAAACATAAAACGTTACAGGTAAACTACCCCTTTCCCTTAACCGATCTTCACCAAAAACAATAGGTCTTGAGTACTCTACAAATCAGGGCTGTATGCAAAACATTATTTGATTCTGTTTGAATTTGCGGCTGTTATCGTTTGCCATAGAAAATACCCTTGTTAAAAAAATGTTGCAGGTAAACTACCCCTTTCCCTCAACCGATCTTCACCAAAAACAATAAGTCTTGAGTACTCTACAAATCAGGGCTGTATGCAAAACATTATTTGATTCTGTTTGAATTTGCGGCTGTTATCGTTTGCCATAGAAAATACCCTTGTTAAAAAAACGTTGCAGGTAAACTACCCCTTTCCCTCAACCGAACTTCACCAAAAACAATAGGTCTTGAAAACTCTACAATTTAGGGCTGTATGCAAATAATCTTTTGATTCTGTTTGAATTTGCGGCTGTTATCGTTTGCCATAGGAAATACCCTTGTTAAAACATAAAACGTTACAGGTAAACTACCCCTTTCCCTTAACCGATCTTCACCAAAATCAACAGATCTTGAGAACTCTACAATTCAGGGCTGTATGCGAAATATTATTTGATTCTGTTTGAATTTGCGGCTGTTATCGTTTGCCAAACAAACAAAATTACCCTTGCTAAAAAAAAACCGTTGCAGGTAAACTACCCCTTTCCCCTCAACCGATCTTCACCAAAAACAATAGGTCGCGAGTACTCTGCAAATCAGGGCTGTATGCAAAAAATTATTTGATTCTGTTTGAATTTGCGGCAGTTATCGTTTGCCATAGAAAAAAAATCTATAGACAGACAGACATACAGACAGACACACAGACACTTTTCGGAAAACGACTTTTTTTCATGTTTTGAGTGTAGTAGAATCAGAATCTGCAATAATCTCGAACACGATTTTTTTTGCCATCACCATACTTCCATTCCTTAAGGAATATGGAAGTAAAAACAGAAAACACTGGAAATAAGAACGTGGAGAAAGCAACATTATCTGTAGTAGAACCAGTTTGTGTGAAGGTCCAAAATGTTTGGAAACTTTATGAAAAATTTACTGGGTGACGTTCCATTGATGATTTAAAGTTTCTGCAAGCTTAAATTTGTGGGCAGAGAAAGAGAAAGCAATTCACTTCTTGTCGCTCTTAAGAGGCCCGCCGCAGAGCTATTACAATATCGGTATGGAGAACCATACATGACTTCCATATTCTAAGATTTATATTTAAAATCATTTTCACCCAAACAGCCAGGCTGTGTCTTACCTGCCTTTTTATTGCTGTATTAAATGAAAAATATTATATTATATTAAAATGAAAAAATTATAATTTTATTGCCTGGCAACAAAATTATTTTATTGCCTGGCAACAAAATTATTTTTTGCCTGGCAACAAAATTATTTTATTTTTAACAATTACCATTGTTTCAAAAAGTTTAAATAAATTTTCAAGTACTTTACTCTTGTTAAAACGTAAAAGGTTGCAGGTAAACTACCCCTTCCCCTTAACCGATCTTCACCAAAATCGAAAGTCATTGAGACCTCCACAATTCAGGGACGTATGCAAAAAATTATTTGATTCTGTTTGAATTTGCGGCTGTTATCGTTTGCCATAGAAAATACGCTTGATAAAAAAACGTTGCAGGTAAACTACCCCTTCCCCTTAACCGATCTTCACCAAAAACAATAGGTCTTGAGTACTCTACGAATCAGGGCTGTATGCAAAACATTATTTGATTCTGTTTGAATTTGCGGCTGTTATCGTTTGCCATAGAAAATACCCTTGTTAAAAAAACGTTGCAGGTAAACTACCCCTTTCCCTCAACCGACCTTCACCAAAAACAATAGGTCTTGAGAACTCTACAATTTAGGGCTGTATGCAAATAATCTTTTGATTCTGTTTGAATTTGCGGCTGTTATCGTTTGCCATAGGAAATACCCTTGTTAAAACATAAAACGTTACAGGTAAACTACCCCTTTCCCTTAACCGATCTTCACCAAAAACAATAGGTCTTGAGTACTCTACAAATCAGGGCTGTATGCAAAACATTATTTGATTCTGTTTGAATTTGCGGCTGTTATCGTTTGCCATAGAAAATACCCTTGTTAAAAAAATGTTGCAGGTAAACTACCCCTTTCCCTCAACCGATCTTCACCAAAAACAATAGGTCTTGAGAACTCTACAATTCAGGGCTGTATGCAAATAATCTTTTGATTCTGTTTGAATTTGCGGCTGTTATCGTTTGCCATAGGAAATACCCTTGTTAAAACATAAAACGTTACAGGTAAACTACCCCTTTCCCTTAACCGATCTTCACCAAAAACAATAGGTCTTGAGTACTCTACAAATCAGGGCTGTATGCAAAACATTATTTGATTCTGTTTGAATTTGCGGCTGTTATCGTTTGCCATAGAAAATACCCTTGTTAAAAAAATGTTGCAGGTAAACTACCCCTTTCCCTCAACCGATCTTCACCAAAAACAATAAGTCTTGAGTACTCTACAAATCAGGGCTGTATGCAAAACATTATTTGATTCTGTTTGAATTTGCGGCTGTTATCGTTTGCCATAGAAAATACCCTTGTTAAAAAAACGTTGCAGGTAAACTACCCCTTTCCCTCAACCGAACTTCACCAAAAACAATAGGTCTTGAAAACTCTACAATTTAGGGCTGTATGCAAATAATCTTTTGATTCTGTTTGAATTTGCGGCTGTTATCGTTTGCCATAGGAAATACCCTTGTTAAAACATAAAACGTTACAGGTAAACTACCCCTTTCCATTAACCGATCTTCACCAAAATCAACAGATCTAGAGAACTCTACAATTCAGGGCTGTATGCGAAACATTATTTGATTCTGTTTGAATTTGCGGCTGTTATCGTTTGCCAAACAAACAAAATTACCCTTGCTAAAAAAAACCGTTGCAGGTAAACTACCCCTTTCCCTCAACCGATCTTCACCAAAAACAATAGGTCGCGAGTACTCTGCAAATCAGGGCTGCATGCAAAAAATTATTTGATTCTGTTTGAATTTGCGGCAGTTATCGTTTGCCATAGAAAAAAAATCTTCAGACAGACAGACAGACAGACACACACACACACACACAGACACTTTTCGGAAAACGACTTTTTTTCAAGTTTTGAGTGTAGTAGAATCAGAATCTGCAATAATCTCGAACACGATTTTTTTTGCCATCACCATACTTCCATTCCTTAAGGAATATGGAAGTAAATATCGGTATGGAGAACCATACATGACTTCCATATTCTAAGTTACATTGCCCAGCGATCCACAGGAAGCAAATTGATGTCCATTTTTTCGGCTTGCACGCGTTATGTTGGTGTGGGTTTCGGCACTTTCCATTTAAAAAGCGTGCAAATGTAAGAAAATAAACATGAGTGTGGCCAGAAATAATGTGAAGTGTGTGTGTGTGTGTGTGTGTGTGTGTGTGTGTGTGTGTGTGTGTGTGTGTGTGTGTGTGTCTTACCTGCCTTTTTATTGCTGTAGGCATAATAATAAAATGGAAACGTAAACATTACATAACTGAGATATGCTGACCTGCCACGAACGATATATTATTTTATACATGGAGGAGTTCAGTGACATACACACGTACAGAAGTCATCTTCAAAAATACTAGAAGTCGTCCACGCTTTTATGTTGGCAGTGTAACTTGCAGGAAGTTTTTTGATGTTTTTAAAACATCTAGGATGCAAACTTTTCCCGATAACTAAAAGTTTCCTTTTTTCGGTTCCCGTCATGTTCGCACAAACAAAAACTGTAACTCTTTGTTTAGAGAGCTTCCCACCAACACACTTTTCATTTTTATTAAATTTGAAAGTCTTATCTGGAGTTAATTTATAAAAAATTCCGGCTTCATATCCATTAAAGATGTCTTCATCTTTATATGATCGTCTAATTTCTGGCCAAGTGTTACGCACCCAATCGCCTGTAACGTTCAGATCTACGCATTTTGCCTCACCACAAATTTTTGTAAAGGAAATCGAGTGTCGGGCCTTAAATCGATCTAGCCATCCGTTGGAGCACGTAAAATGGCTGGCGCCGGCAGTCCTGTTACAGTGCTTATCGCTTGCATACAATGTATGTCTGTAGCCATGGGCTAGCACGCGCGCGCACATATATGAAGGGCTGCCGGGAAGAACAGGCTCAGTCACATTTTGCAAATTTTTCAGGAGAGCATTTTAGGTGCTTAAATCTTATCAGGCTCAAAACAAGAATGCTTAAATTAACTTTTTCTTAACGAATTAGTTAGCAAACATGTTTCAGTAAGTTCCTGAGTTAGTTTTGCATAAATATTTGTTAAAATAAGGGCACGCTGCGAGATAGAACGAGCTTGGTCCATGGACTGAGCCTGTTTTTTCCCAACAATAAATAATAAGAACTCACAGAGCACAATGAAAACCATTACTTTATTATGAGCAGAGCACAAAACATAAGTAAGTAATTAAAAAATAATGTTAAAAGCAATAGCTACAAAGATAGACGTCTACTGGTAGGTCAGGGTTTCCAAGTATCTTTGCGCTTCTGGTCGACAAAACTTCTTAAGAACTTGTAAATCGTCGTACTTTGGCTTTGAAATTGGTAAGTCTCCTACGAAACAAAAAACAAAGTGAATTAGGCCTGTGATTTCTGTGAGTGTTTTTTCAGCTAATTTTAATACAGAAACGTACAAATTATTTTTCTGTATTATACAACTACCTAATATTATGAATGTACTTAATCCATAATCAGCCTGTTTTACGATTTAGAACTTTACTTACCATCATACGAATAATCTGGCAAAGAAAACTCTCCTCTGAAAACTTCTGTTGGAACAGCTGTTAGCACTTGAATCTTTACCCAAGCTCCATGGAATGTATTTCTGTATTTTACAAAGTTTTGAATTTCACTGGAGCCTTCATCTCGCTCAATAAGAACTTGTCGCACTGGTCGGGTTGGAAATGGGCACTTTTTCTTATAATATGGTGACAAATGAGATTTCCATTGACAGAAAGAGTCAATATTCGCTTTATGAACAGTAAATGGACATGGTTTTGTCCTTGCATGCCTAAAAACGTCAAGCCAGTCGTCGGGAATTTCAGCCCGAGATTTTTGATTTATTATGCCCAGGTTCTTATCTGTTTCTAGATAAGAGTGCCCTCTTATAGGGAAACATAATTTGACATAATTAAATCTTTTTTCAATGTGTACCAAGTTATGGAGGAACCTAATCAGGGTATAATTTTTATTCTGCCCTGAGCAGCCATCACAAAATATTTCAAGATTTTTTACTGAATTGTCGAGATATTCGTAACAAAACGTATGCAACATTGAGCATACGTCATCACTCCCTTTTTTGCCACTACACTCTGGGTACATAAAAAATACACTCTCACTGCTTGACAAAACGTGTATATTAAAACTGTACACAGACAACTGCCTACGGTAGTAAACGTCGTTCGTAGGCACATTTGGGCACGACAAGTTTTTACTAAAATCCATGCAAACGGCTTCAAACTCGCTGTCATTTTTGGCTTTCAATCTAGCTTGTTTTTTATTTTCATAAAACTGACTCGCTTTTTTCTTGTGCAAACGATTCTCAGTTTTTAAACGTTTTATGTCTGCATCAATTTTTATTATTTCATTTGGATCTGTGCACTCATTTCTTTTAATCTCTTCTGCTTTTAATTTAGCACTAAATTCATCGCACTGACTACAGGTGTCCGTGCGTGGGTAGCCAAATGAAATGTTAAATTCAGTGTTAAATATTTGCCTGTAGCTTCCATGAGATACTTTTATTGTTGGGTAGTTTTCTTTAAACATATTATACATTTTCATAACATTTAATTCTTCAGGTAGGTACACTTTCTTAGAGTCTTTCAAGCCATAATGGCTTCCACGACCTTTAAATGAGCTTATATGAGTTCTAACAGCTTCTCTAGTTTCATCTGGAAGTCTCCACGGTCTGTTATCATGTTTTCCTCTTTTGTCTAGAGGAGAATGTCCAGTTGACAAAAGGTTCGAAACAAGATACTCGATTTTCCCTTTACTAACACCATGAATTGAAATAAAAGCTTTGCGACAAACATCTATTTCCTTCACAATACCATCAATACGTGCCCTTACTCGGTATTTATAAGCTGCTCTGTTTTGTCTGGCACCTTCTGCTTTCCTAGGCCGCCTGCGAGCAACAGGTAGAACAGCTATTAAACCGCTCAAATAGGTATTTTGCATGTCAACAGATGCCATAGAGTTAAAGTCTTTTAAAATAGCCTTACGAGATTCTGCAGGAACATTATCAAAACATTTTAAAGAACACTGGCAATCATCACCCATTTCATGTGAACTTAGGTTAAGTTTTTTCTTTACCTCAGACATCCTGCCTAGCCTTTTTCTTTTCCTACTACTTCCATTCTTCACTGGAGTAATGTCTGACTGATCTTGAGCCTCCATTGAACTGTGTGAACTTTGAAGTACGTACAGCTCTTTAGTTAAAAAGTATTAACACAACACTAGCTAAAACATGATGAAATCACAGACAGTATGACAGAACGTAAACAATGGAAGCACAAACAGAACCTGATCTAGCGCTCCGGGTGGCCTGTAAACAAACTAAGGCCTGTGACTCAGCCGGTTGTTTCCCACAATGGCGGGACTGAGCCTGTTCTTTCCCCCTGCACGTATTCTTTTTGTTGTTTTTCCAATGGACTGAGCCTGTTTTTTCCCAAAACTATTATACCAACATGTGCTACTCATGATAGGCTATGATGTGAACCATTAAAACAAACATCACAAATTTTGGACTGAGCCTGTTCTTTCCGACAGCCCTTCATATACGTTTATATGAAATTTAGAGTAAAATATCTGAGAAATATTTGACGCTATAACAGAGTAGTACAATATTTAGTGACGTTAAAACCGGGAATTTTTATAATGTTAAAGATATCAGTTTGACCGGACTTATGACAATATAACGCTACACCCGAGTTGACGTAACAGCCGAGGCCGTAATAACCAAGTTCCACTGTATATATAAAGATAAGATATAAAGATATAAAGTTCCACTGTAACTCAAACATAATTTACATTAAAATGAAAAAATTATAATTTTATTGCCTGGCAACAAAATTATTTTATTTTTAACAATTACCATTGTTTCAAAAAGTTTAAATAAATTTTCAAGTACTTTACTCTTGTTAAAACGTAAAAGGTTGCAGGTAAACTACCCCTTCCCCTTAACCGATCTTCACCAAAATCGAAAGTCCTTGAGACCTCTACAATTCAGGGACGTATGCAAAAAATTATTTGATTCTGTTTGAATTTCCGGCTGTTATCGTTTGCCATAGAAAATACGCTTGATAAAAAACGTTGCAGGTAAACTACCCCTTCCCCTTAACCGATCTTCACCAAAAACAATAGGTCTTGAGTACTCTGCAAATCAGGGCTGTATGCAAAACATTATTTGATTCTGTTTGAATTTGCGGCTGTTATAGTTTGCCATAGAAAATACCCTTGTTAAAAAAACGTTGCAGGTAAACTACCCCTTTCCCTTAACCGATCTTCACCAAAAACAATAGGTCTTGAGAACTCTACAATTTAGGGCTGTATGCAAATAATCTTTTGATTCTGTTTGAATTTGCGGCTGTTATCGTTTGCCATAGGAAATACCCTTGTTAAAACATAAAACGTTACAGGTAAACTACCCCTTTCCCTTAACCGATCTTCACCAAAAACAATAGGTCTTGAGAACTCTACAATTCAGGGCTGCGTGCGAAACATTATTTGATTCTGTTTGAATTTGCGGCTGTTATCGTTTGCCAAAAAAAAAATTTCCCTTGATAAAAAAAAACCGTTGCAGGTAAACTACCCCTTTCCCTCAACCGATCTTCACCAAAAACAATAGGTCGCGAGTACTCTACAAATCAGGGCTGTATGCAAAAAATCATTTGATTCTGTTTGAATTTGCGGCAGTTATCGTTTGCCATAGGAAAAAATCTACAGACAGACAGACAGACAGACACACACACAGACACTTTTCGGAAAACGACTTTTTTTCATGTTTTGAGTGTAGTAGAATCAGAATCTGCAATAATCTCGAACACGATTTTTTTTGCCATCACCATACTTCCATTCCTTAAGGAATATGGAAGTAAAAACGGTTTCGCTCATCGAACGAAACTACTTAAACCAATCGCTATGTTCTGAAGCTGCTTCATTATCACCAATAACGAAATGCACTTAGTCAACAAATACCAAACAAAAGTTTACTCCACTTGGCGAGTGCGTAAACTACCCGATTAGTTACTCAGTTGCAATTATTCAACTGACTAGCAAAAGTTATGATATCTTTAGTTTATAACGTGTCGAATTCAATTAAAGCTATCTTATTAATAAATAAACCTTGGCCTTATTTCAGGTCTTCTGAGATTCAGTTTTACCCCAGGCCTTACAAACTGCTGTAATATTAAATATCACTTAAAATAATTGATTACACAGATTAAGTATCAATTACATCTGAGCTAATGTAAATATGACATATTCATTTTTTACAACTTTCTTACAGCTATGAGTATAACGTTACACCCACTACTCAAGCATGCACACTATATAGCCCCTAACGCATTATTTGTATTAAAAAATATGTTTACAACATAGCCAAAACTCTCCCCAGTTTCAAATGTAACAAGCTTTCTGTTCTTGTCTGTCTACCACGGTAAGTCGTTTCTCGTTCGTTAAAATAATTTGTCCGAATCTGGTGTTAGTAAAATTATGAATTAGGTAAATTAAAGTACAAAAATCACAGTTGAGTTTACTTTAGCACTACTCTTTTATGCACCCTATAAGATACTCTCCTTATAAACACAATAATGAATGTGATTTGTACACTAGAGGCATTTAAAAATACGAAATTGTTTAAATTAGTTCCTAGGTTCTTACAGAAACTAAATCTGCCTCGTTATCACAAAAAAACATACAGTAATTCTAAACATAAATGTGCTCCACATTCTGTCCTCTTCAAGTACTGTGCTAAGTAAACTATCCGGTACGCTTTTTGTTAAAGTTAAACTTATTACTGTTAAACGTTTTAAGATTTAAAACTTTACCCCTCTGTCTCATTTTCTTAAAGGTGAAGAGAAAGTCGTTCTTGCGACTAAGCCACGTCTGGCGTTTATATAACAAAACTGAACATTTAAAAGTGCCACAATTTACTATTGGCTAGAGAGTATATTTAGAATTATGAGAGCACAGCTACTACTGGCTCATCGTAAATTAAAACGGTATGTGGGAATCATAGTACCTATAATTTCAGGTACATATATTTATGAGCGGTAAACAAGATGTTCTATTCGGGATGATCCTGAAAGATTCAAAAATAATACGCTGAAGGTTTCAAATCAAACTTCGCTGTCTTATCGCGAGGACAAGCATGCAGGAAAAAGTCGAAAGAAAGCTACCGTAATCTAGAATGTATGAAAGAGAAATAATAATTTCATTTATACGGACCAAATCACATACGTGTATAATTGTAAATCAAAACAAAATAAAGGAATAGAGAAGTCAAGTCGGTTCCTTACGGTGCTGTCATTCCAGCTGATGTGAAATCTTGAAAAGAATACTACCCGAACATATTAGTGAAGCAGAAGTACAGAATATACGAGGGTTATCCAGAAAGTAAGTACCGTCTGCGCATATATCCCGCGCATATTGTAGTACGAAGGTCGCGCATGCGTAGTTACTTCCTTCTATTCGACAGTAGCCAAGCTATATTGTTTGTTTACGTTCCGATTTACGTTTACTACACATAGGTAATCATGTTTAAAAAAATCGATCGGCCCGCCAGTTGTGAAATAAGAACAGTTATTAGGTTTTTGAATGCGAGAAATCTTCGTCCTTATGAAATTAATCGTCAGATTTGTGAAGATTATGGACAGAATGCGATTAGTGAAGGTATGGTGAGAAGGTGGGTTAGGATGCTTAACGATGGAGGAGAAAATGTTCTCGACGAGAAGCGTATTGGTCGCCCGTCCTTAGTCGACGAAGAATTGCTGCGCAGTGTTGACGAGAAGGTTCGTTCCAATAGGCGATTCACAATTTCTGATTTGTCAATGGATTTTTAAAACATTTCTAGATCTTTGTTACACGAAATTGTGACTGAACATCTACACTACAAAAAACTGTGTTCGAGATGGGTGCCGAAAATGCTAACGGACGGTCACAAAACGAAACGCATGGGAGCAGCCTTGGAACTTTTGCAGCGTTATGAAAGAGATGGAAATTGTTTTTTGAAAAGAATTGTCACTGGTGATGAAACATGGGTTTGTTACGAGACACCAGAAACTAAACGACAGTCACTGCAATGGCGGCATACTGGTTCCCCGAAAGCCAAAAAAAATCATGTGCAACGTTTTTTGGGACTGTCAGGGAATTTTGTTAGTGGAATTTATGGAACGAGGCACAACAATCAATGCAGAAGTTTACTGTGAAACACTCAAAAAGTTATGGCGAGCAATACAAAACAAAAGGCGTGGACTACTGACTTCCGGAGTGGTGTTTGTGCATGACAACGCGCGACCGCATATCGCACGTGTAACGACGGCGCTTGTTGATTCATTTCGCTGGGAACAATTCAGTCATCCTCTTTACAGTCCAGATTTGGCTCCCAGCGATTTCCATTTGTTTTTGCATCTGAAGAAAGTTTTTTGCCGGCCAGAAGTTTGAAAGTGATGCTGAGATAAAGGGGAAAGTACAGCAGTGTTTGAAGTCGCAGGCGGCCGAATTCTTTGAAGCGGGCATATTAAAATTAGTGCCAACATACGACAAATGTCACAACTTGCATGGTGACTATGTAGAAACGTAGATTAAGGTACGTAGAATTTTTGAAAAATAAATTAATTTGAAAATAATTTGTATCATTTTCTTAATGCCCAAACGGTACTTACTTTCTGGATAAGCCTCGTAAAATTATTGCGGTGCCAAAAATAGATGGGAGACAGCGGGTATCCATTTTGGAGTTTATAAGTAAGAAACCTAAAAATGAGTGCCACAAAATTACTGAAGCTTTACATAGGGGGATCACTTGCAAGAAGTGCTAGTTTGATTTCACGTGTCTATTCAGATAGTACTAAGTAATTATCAGACATGTGGTATGTGTTATATAAAAGACATGTGCCGTATTCTAGCGTTACTTGTGCAACGTGTACGACATTAACCGTAGTCACAAAAGAAGAACTGAAGAAATTACTCCATACAAAGTATCTCCTCAAATATAGTACTGAAACACTGGTGTGGCTCATTTACCGATCTCCCAGTCAAGTGCAAGTTACGTAATAAAATTTTCAATTGTAATTAATTGGTGTACCACCCTCGCAGTTTCCCGAAAATGAAGAGTAAAAAAGAAGTCATGTAAGTCAAGAGAAAGTGGTCAGCTGTGTAATATGTGAAGAATTCTCTTTGCCTTTTACAAGCAAATGACAAAACTGAAACATACACAACTAATCGCATTGACTCTTCAGCATCCTTTATGAATCTGAAACTGCAGATTTTTGTATATTAAGGAATAGAGTTGGAATTATTTTATCAATTACGCTATTTTTTACCAATCCAAAGAAATCATTTTACGTGTGAAAATTTCAAAGAAGTTTCTTTTATACGCAAATAAAAGAAAACATCTGTTCACTTAATATTAATGTATGTTATTCATATGTTTATATAAGCGTGTGTAATACGGTGCAGTATATTTAATTAATTCCTACCGAAGCACTCATAATAAATTTAAACGTAAAAAGCTCGGTCTCGTACTCCAACGCGATGGTTTCGCTCATACAAAAAACCGACCAAATAATTCATACATAACCTTATGAACAATTCACGTTACTTGGTTGTTTTAGCCACCGAGCCGTCGGTGATGTTACACTGTTGGAAACATACTTCTAAAATATTTACGATGGTGTGCAAAATACTGGACGACTTTCGTTTTAATCACATTTGACTGTCACGAGCAAATTCATTTAAAAACATTTGTCACCGAACCGACTACACTCCATACTGACCACAGACAGGTATTCAGTAATTAATTACTTTTAAGCCTATCAAACTACAGGAGATTCAAGTGTTTATCGTAACCAATCGCTATTACACAACTGACTAATGATTTTAATTATCATAACAATCATAAAATGTTTAGTAAAATTATTTTAAAATGTCACAACAGAAATTTAAATTAACCGTATAATTGTGTCATTTGACGTGAGAAGGTATTATTAGGTGGGAAAAATGAGAAAGTCTGTGTAGATTTGTAATTAACCTCCGCATGTATTTAACTGTCCAGTGACATCCTCAGGATTGTATAAAACCGTTTCCCGAAGGGCAGGTTTTATCCCCAAATTATGGCCTCGTGATCCGTCCCTGACTGTAATTACGACGAACACTTTCAGATATACCGAAAAATAATATTGGGTAATTACTGTACATCTGATATAGCAACTATATAGGCCTATGTCACAAGTTATGGTGTAATGCTTTTTATTTATATACGCAAGCGTTTTATTCCGAACCTTCAGCGTGGTCCAATCGAAGAACTAAGGCCTTTTTCTTAACATGAACGGAGGATAATGAGAAACTACTTTCAAGTCAAATCAACATGCTTCAGACCCAATGCTTTTGTTACTGAAGATTACTGAAAAAGTTTCTGTAAGTGTCACTAAATCTCAATTAAACGAAAGAATGTCCAACCTGAATACATTAAAATAGGAAAACATGACAAAAATTAACGAACGAACAGAGTTTAGAATAGGTCTAATAGATAGAAATTTTCAAAAGAAAGAAAATATGAAAATATTAACAAAATCTGCTGAGTCAATGGTCTAAATATTTGACGGCTAAAATAAACGAGAGTATCGGCTGAAATAGACAATAATGAAGAGGCTGAAGATTACTGGCTGGCAATCAAAACTCATCAAATATTCATCAACCACATTCTGTATACACGCGGTTAATTCGGCGACGTCTACAAACAGGCCAGCCGCTTTCCTTTTTTTTTTTATTCGGCAATTATCTAAATATTTTTCAACAGACGAAAATAACTTGTCCGTTATAATGAACGGTTATGCTGTAATAAATCATATTTTTTAATAACAGGTTGTTAACACTGTAATACCGGGGGCGGAAACAGCAATATCTGTGTCAGAGCTCATTAATAGCTCGCATTACCTGCACAATGTTGCTGTGACGGCAATTTGTCAAATTAAATGATAGAAAAACGCCTGAAACGTTATTTATTGGCGCCAGTGGAAAGCCAGCCGTTCTATACGGTCGTGCGTCGTGCACACAAAGGTACAAAATATGAAGCACAAACGAAAACATATAATTTTAATTTGGAACTTTTTTCAAGGCCATCTCAGAGCCAGTATCAGGTGTTATAATATTCCTTTAAGCTTTAGTAAGGAAAACTCAAAACAAAAACTAAACGATAAAATATAACATAGGCCTATGTGGTGTTCCCCACATTAGGCCTACTTGCTTCGCTGCAAGCGGTCACAGAACTGTGCTAGTATTAAAAGAATCAACCAAGTACTGTATTTCCTACTTAAATTTCTTCTCTAAATCCATTTATTCTTTTTTTCTTTAATTAATTATGCTTAAACAATATTTTTGTTCCCAGTTTTGTCCTGCTCTCTTTCTCTTGAATCAACTAATACGTGTGTAATTTAAATGATACAGTCCAACCGCCATGTACTAACAACACAGAAGGCCTACATCACTACCACTTGTATTATTCGCAGTCACAGTTGTGTTCTATACAGTAAATAGCGCTATGTATTTTTATCTTTCTCAAATATCAACTTAGGATCATCGAAGTTTTGACTTTTTTTGTAGATTTGGGTGTTTAGTATATCCGGTATTGATGTATGGCTAACGTAATTTCGGTTTAGTTTTAAAGGATGTAGAGTAGTAGGCCTACCATCTAACCCTACCTAGTTAATAAGTGAAAACGATTTTCGTATTTGAAGGAAATATGTTGTATTTTTTCCTTACTGTACATTTTTTACCGAAATGTACACAAATTTTGCAAAAACCACTTTTTGCACAACTTTTTAGTTGTTTTATTCACATACTTACGTCCGAAATCCAGGCAACCTGAGAATGGTTTGTAATATAAATATTACTTTAAAATGTATTATATTATATTAAAATGTACTATGTGAAAAATATTAGACTGGAAATATTTTATTGTCGGTTTACATTATGTCTAATTCTATGTGATATAATGCAACATAATATGTAGTAAACGATAATTCAATACATCATATTATGAGAGAAACACGCTGTATGTAGAAATACCTATTATACGGAGGTTTTGGTGCCAGTAAATCACTGGCCCGACGAGGCTTTACACGCACGGGTTGCCTAATTTGTGTAGTCTACCGTGTGGTCTCTGCTGCACTTGTCACGATGCGTAATTTACTGTTTAGTCTACAGTTCTGACTCGCTAGCGCTCACTCCTGAATACAAAAAAAATCACAATACATAATGGCTAATATTTAATTACAAATAGTATACGCCTAATGAGTTTAACAAAACAAGGGTTTACACAAAACTACTGTACCCTTATTAACAAAGAATTCCTTTAAAGTCTAATATTTTGTGTGTGATATTCCAAGTGAAATGAAGTTCCTGATTTCCGGACATGACGCTTTAAATTGGTAATTTCGCGGTCTAGGATGTGCGAGTCCAAATTTGAAATGTGCATACTACTCTAATAAATAAAATGTGATGTTTACAATTCTAATAAACAAAATGTGATGTGTTATCCCCACGGCCTGCGGACTGTTATCACACCGCATTATGTTCTTCCACAGAGGCCCGCGGTGTTCCAGAAACCCACCAGATACCTCTCGATTTGCTTTGTTCACCGCAGGACACAGAACAGGTTCGTTAAGAACATTGTGTACGAACAGGAAATGAAGGCAACGACTCATATAAAGTGGAAATTAATACGGTGAAATGTACGTGGTGCTTGCGGAGATTTGCGGGCTGGCTCGTTTATCTTGGGCAAAGCCTAGCGAATTGATTCTCTCCCGCTTTATTCTACGATGTAATCTGAAAATGTGTGCTGATTAAAGGGAACTGCTTCAGCAGCAGCACTGATTAATGTACACACCCCTTTTATCTCTGTTTAATTTTGGAATGAATGTGTAGGCCTACTAAATTGTTAATGTAATTTTCTGGGCTTTACGCCTCCTTGCGTTTTCTAAAAGAAAGATAATCGGAAGAGAAATGAACAGCATAAAGATTTGTAGGCGTGCGCCCGCGTGTGTTCACACAAAACTGCGAACAACTGGCACACGATCGCTTAATAAAGGAAATATTTTTATGCTGCAAGTAGAAAGCCGTTGTGTAATAGAAGGCAGCCAAGATAATCACGCTTCTTCTCGGTTTTGCTACATCAGTGTCTTCTCCTTTTTTTATAGCAACGGAAACTGAATATAGGCCTAACACATAACTTCTTAAAATTTGTTACAAATGTATTAATTCTCGTACTGGGACTCTCATTCTCATCATCACAGTTTTCGTAACACGAAGTTAAAGGTTAAATGGTAAACTGCAAGGAAGCCTATCAAATAATTAAACAGAAGACAAATACATGTATTCGCAGATATAGTCTGCCAGATTTGTCTGTTTAACAAATCGTAATGAAAAATATTAATACAAAGTTCATAACAAATTGCTCCAGTGTTAATGAAGAAATACTACGTACGTTTGTTTCTACTAGTAATTTTATACAAACCACTATGTTGTCTTTGGCATTGTCAATACCAAAGACAACATAATGGTTTGTATAAAATTACTAGTAGAAATATTTGAGACCACTAAAACACTCCAATACAACAATAAATACGTACGTTTAATTGCACTACGTGTGTACTTACTGATAACATAATCATTCTATCAGTTGTTGTTATGTATGGAACGCACAGTATATAGGCCTAAGTCGCGAAATACCGAAAACCACAAATTTCAGGTTCTATACGGAAATAAACATACAGACGCATCATTTTGGAATAAAGTGGCTGATATTCAAACAGGTGGTCCCATTGTTTCGAAGCAAAATACTATTTAAGAACTCTATAACATTATCAGATTTGCATGCCTGTATGAAAAAAAAACTATGGCAGTTGAAAATAATTATCTTGTTACTAGAAGATTCATTGAATTTAGTACATAAGAGTGATTATTCTATTTTCAATAACTTCATTTTTACTAAATTCACTGATTATTTCTTAGTACTTGGTTGCCAGTGCATCCATATCCAAGTGGATGTATCCATAGTACTTGATAGCACTCTGCATCAAGTGGAACACTTATATTCTGTATCGTATTACGCACGCGGGGCCGAGGCTTGATTTAAGTCAACATGTGTGTACAATACAGTCAGCATTATAATAAACCTTATCAATATTATATCTTCTGTTTATAAAACAGTCTATTCGTCGTACCCACAGTCTCGTGCTGCCTCATCATGAACGAAAATTAATATGAAACGTAACGACGAGGTTGTCCGAATTTAGTCAATGAAAAATTAAAATTACAATAACATTTTTGCTTTCACGGCCAGCGTTTCCAAGTCCATGGAAACGTTTAAAAATAAGCCTGGCGAACGTTTGGATCACAACTACAATGGTCATTCCCAGTGGCGTGACAGTCGTCATTCTCCGAAAGTGACTTCGTCAGTCGCTGGAAGTGAAGTCAATTGCCATTTCGTCGTACCGAGTACCAAATAGCGTATGGTTTAAGACATGGCTTTACAGTCTCAAATTTAATAGAACTAAATTAAATTAATTACGAATCAAGACCGAGTTGCATGGGAAAAATATTTAGCCTCTGTGAACTATATTAGCTGGCCGTAGAAGAAAATATGGACGCTTTATTAAAGAGTTTTGTAATTGCAGTCAAACTTCAGCATATCGACCTGAACTTGACTTCTTTTATTATTACATTTTATTATTTTCAATCCCGTCTACAAGTAAAAACCTTTTTAAGTAAAATAATAATACACAGTTAATCGATTTTTTTAGGAGCCATAATTTAAAAATTGAAATTTCATGAAAATATCATTATGATGAAAATGTGGCAAGGAAATACTTCATGACTTCCGAAATAGCAAACATTTTCGATTGCCTATTACACACATCACAAACTGTAAATAAAAATTAATGTAAGTAAAGAACTAAAAGTAAAAAACGTTCTGTGTAGAGTACAGTCATCAATAAACACATCACGGTAATGTGTACAGAATAGTATAGTTAATTTATTGCTCAAAATTATATTCCATAGCAGGTAATACCTGTTCCATTACAGAGATCTATTGAGTCTATGCTCGGTACTTAGTCATCATTAGTAGACTAATTCCAACCTTCTCTAGCAAAAGGTCCTGAAATTCTCAAGAAGACTCGCGGAGTCGAGCCAAACTGTTTCCCATGCTCTCGTGCTGTCACACCCGCCTGACTTTGCGTACAAAAGTCACCATCTATCTCTTTATTTCTCAGGCTGGTACTGACCTATTCGGCTCCCGCTTGGAAACAGCTTCGTCGGCCACCAACAGGCTTGGAATGGAACAATTCCAATCGAAAACCCTCCGTTTCTTGTCGGATGTCCATGGTTTCTTTGAAACGAGGTAATTTGCTGACGACCTCGAGTTTCCACTCTGTCTGACTTTGTTCTGTCGCTGGCTGCAACTCTCTTTGCTGCAGCCGCGACGTCATCCTATCCTTACCTAAGGGCCATCAGCACTCTAGGACCTTCACCGCCCTACGACGGGTCAAAGGCCCAAGGGCGATTCTAGATGACCTGCCATAAAGCCATCCTCGTGCAAAACTTCTAGATAGCACCCTTAAGAGTTGCTAAACCTGAACCCCTCACTCTCTTCACGGACTTCCATCCTAGGCACGTATGGACATGTTACCTTTGCCACCGGCAAGGAGGCTCTCTGTCTCGCGACGAGCAACCGACGCTTAAATGCGTCAGATGCCTGAGACAGGTGACCTGTCGTCTGAATTGTTACCACAAGCTGTGTCACAACATAAAGCAGCAATCCTCCGCCGGCTCGAACTGGACGCTGCAATAAAGACACCACTCTCCAGCAAGGCAACGCAACAAACCAGGGGGTGCTGCATTCCGTTTACTTCAGAATACTAAGCAATCACAGATATACTGTAAAAGTATAGTTCAATTTACACAGTAACAGTAGTGCACGAATCTTGAATATTAACTGAATTTTTTAACGAACCGTAAGAGACAGTTTTTTAAAATAATTTATATCAATATGAAAAATTCAGTTTAGGCATCAACAGTGCTGTTGAATGCAAATGACACTCTTACTAACATCACTGCGAGGTTCGCGGTGCAAAACTCGCGCGCGCACGAGTAGTTTGTGTGTAACAATAAATTTAGTGTGTATTTTGTACTTTAACAAGTTAATTTTAATATCGTGGTCAACCGCTGTAACGCATGAAGTTTGCAAAGTATTGAATTGCCGGCACACATGCGACACGGCAATGAAGGAAGCTGTCATTTTCTCTTCTGGCGGACGCAGGTGGGGCGTGTTTGCTACCCATTAATATTAATGTCAAAATCAACCAAATACGGTTTGTCAAACAACGCGCTAATCAGTACTTTCCACATTAATACCACATGTTAATCGGTTTTAGGTGCCTCAAGCCATTTACTGCTGGGGTGCAGTGAAACGTTTTGTTTTGGCAACAAACGAGAGCAAACTCTCTCCTCATTTTAAGTACGATCAAATATCTCTCCCCTCTGTTTTTCACACACACACACGCGCGCGCGCGCCTTGTGCAAATCAAAAGTGCACACTGAAAATTTAATTATAAAGCTTTTTAAATTATAGATTTTTAACACAATTAATTGTGTTTTGATAATTAATAAATAATTATGTACAGGATAACGGTTAAGAGTTTTTTATTATCCCAACATTTTTATTACAAGTGTCTCCCGAGACATTTTTATCTTGATCCATACTCTCGCGCCACACCGATTACTCCCGATACTCCTGCGAATATGTTTTGGATTATCCTGTTTTCTTTTTAATTTAAAAAATGTTAAATTCTGTCAGCTAGGTAAAATCTGTTTTCTTAATTACCATCGAAACTTCGACACTGTAACTTGCAGATATCAGCTGGATAATTACAACTTGAAAAGGAGAATGGCTCACTGTAAAAATAAGAAAAAATACCGTGAAGACGGAATGTTTGGTGGCTTTTCTACGACAAACAAGTCAGGATACGCCACTAGGATTTAGGACTGTTAAGGCTTTTTTTACAACACGAAATGTAATCATCATCATCCTCGAGGTTTAAACCAAGAATGGTTTGTTCCGGTCTCAAATAGGCAAATATTACAGCTGGTCACTCCAGTGCTTCCTCGGACGTCCCACACCTCTGCGTCCCCTTGGCTTATAGTTCCATAGTTGTTTGGGGATGCGGTAGTCATTTCGGCAAAGATGTTCTCACCAATTCTGCCGATACTGGGCGATCCTGTCGAGTATACTCATAATATTCAGTTCCTGCCGTATATCTGTGTTCATTCTATGATCATGGAGAGTATACCCTGCTACCTGCCTGAGAAATCTCATTTCATCCGCTTGGATGCGACTGGCCTGGCCTTTCGTTAAAGTCCAATTCTCAGACCCATAAAGAATTGTGGGAAGAGCCATTACCTTGTAGAATTTTAAGCATATTCCTTTACTTGCTGACTTAAGGGTTTGCCTGATGGTCCCGCACATAAGGTTGAACTTATGCAACTTATCCACCACGTCGTTGCTTGCATTATAAGACACACGAAACGTAATGGTGAATTAAAGCGTCTCTGCGTTTGTATAGTACAACTCTGAAAGTCAAGAATACTCCACACTGCTCGAAATACCGTTTAACAACGTACACAACGTGAATATTACACTCTTGAAAAAAAAAAAAATGTTACAGTATTTAACCAGTAAGAATGAAGTTTTTCCAGGAACAGCAACTACCAGAGGTAGCACGTCTTCTTGCGTATCAAAGTTTATGATACTTTTTTGTACTGAAAAGTCGAGATCGTCCCGTTTTAAATATTTTTCATGCCGTTAGAAAAATATTTTGGTGGAACGTCCAAAAAAGTTTTGACGCAAGGCGACAGCAGTTTTTGTTTCACCTACTGTCCCGTCAGCACAATCTAGGTGTAAACAGCAACAACGTTATACTGACAATCACTTCAGACGGTACTAAATCCAGAGGATTACCATAATTAGGTTTTAAAAAATTCTTTGTTCTGTACAAATTGTATTACACATTTTGGGAGTCCCGTTTTGTGAGAGGCAACAATTTTAGTCTAAAATGGGGAGTCACTACTACCGATAATAACAATAATCGTGACGACGTTTCGTTTATCGTGACTCATGTTATCCCGAGAATCACAGATGTTATCACTCCACAGCTCACACACCAAACAGTAGGCCTAATCTGTATCTGATTTTCCCTATGCCGCCCGGTTTGCATCTTGAATGTTATACTTTGTTCAGCAGTTTTTTTTTTCCGAAACGCTATCACAATAATGCGGTGTCGCGAATTCAACTGCAGAACTGTCTGTATAACACCCATAACGAACACGCGTGATCGCGTAAACTAAAATAAGTTACTTGTGATCGACCTTCCCTCCACCGTTTAAGCGCACACTCCGCGATGAACCACTAGTGAATAAATAAAGCATACCATTACACGAGCCGGTAGGACTGGGTATAAACACACATACAAGATACGTAACACATTGCCCTACTGTCTGAGCGCCGTGGGAACAAGAGTTTGACCGCGAACATACAATGTATTAACAGTCACTGTGTGTCCAATATGTCAGTATCAGCTCATTTCATACACGGACGCGCACACGTGAATGTTTTTACATTATTTACACACACATAAATAACAATCACGATATATTCTTAACAGTGTATTTTATTATTGCTGTAATTAATTATGTAGAAACCAAATGGACAGAGAACGGACTGAAGAATAACGTATAGGAACGATTTACATGAAGCAACTTCAAGGGGAAAAGTAAACATAAAATTAGAAGATAACCGTATATATCACAAGTGCTGACAGCGTAGACACGAAACAGAAAATAACCCTGTCTGGGTTTCTGTTACACAGTCGGCGTATGCATGTTTCAGGGTGATAATGGTCCAGATAAAGCGCGTGTGAATAGAAGGGTGAGAGCTCCAGAAGAGACTGCTGATATACTACAACCGACATGTTGAGGAAGTGCGCCAAAACTGACGTAGGCCTACCATTTTGTTTATGGTTATTTTTAACTTGTGACGTGGAAACAGAAAATGGGTTTTACTTAAATATGTACTAAAACTTTCATATCCAATAACTGTCTAAAAATAAACATTTCATTAGAACTTTCATGAACTCAGATTGTTGTAGAAATGAATGAAACTGCTGTACTTGGAAAACGCGTTCCAAAACTGACATAACCCTCCTAAAAATGTAGAAAAAGCGAAACGCAAAGTAACGTCACGATCTTATTAACCATACTGACAGAGCTTATAAAGTTTTGATACAAAAATAAACCTACAACACTTTATAAGTTTTTAAACCATGTCAGCAAAATAAATATATACAACACTTACTAAATCACAAATGTAAACATCAATGTCTGCAACTGTACATAAATTATTGGTCCAATGATTGCATATAATACACGGAACCCTGAATAGATTCACCAACTTTGTCACTACTTATTGCCACACTGCTAAATACTTCGTTCTTCGACAGAAGATAGTGGAGACACCGAAAGGCCTCGTCAAGAACGAAGTATTTAGCAGTGGCAATAAGTAGAGACAAATTGGTGTTAAGATGGCTGCTAATAAAACTAACAAAACCAGAATAGATTATTATGGAGCTACTCTAAATTAAAGGTAGAATGGAATTTAAATATAAATTGTACGCTAAGGTATGCCGACAACCAAAAATTAAGGTACGTGGATTTGGGAAATCCCATAAAATGTGTACTTAACCCCATTATAAAAAATATTTGAATCTCTAAATTACTTCGAATTCGTTTGATAAACGAGAAAAACTACTCGCTGTTTTCGTAAATATAACAAAGGACTGGAGGGCACCTCAAGTTTTAAAATTTATAAAATCAATAAACACACATTGCATCAATTATTCGCAGGCAGTATGAAAACATAAGAAATAAGAATAAAACACATGTACTGTACGTAACATAAGCAGGATAATTTTTTAAAAATAATATACTCATGGAATCGACGGTTCTAAGTATTTAACGTAACACATTCGACCCAATGTTGTAGTAATATTGGAAAGGCGAATTCGTTAAGAGTTGGAGTTTTCGATCTGTCAAATATTTAATTCCATTCGACGGAGTCACGGTAGAAAAAAGTCAGCAACTCGGCTTGGCGTGTGGCTCTGAAGATACTAATTCTGAAATAGAAAATTAGCTTTTGGAATGATAGTCTTAAACCCGGAAGAAGTTGGCGACTTTTTTGCTATGGAGGTGGCAAGAAGTTTACTACAAGACGATAGAGTAACGACGTTTGCAGATTATTTGGTATCAGGTGATACTGAACTTCCTCCACTATTACGGGCTCCCCTTGACATCCAGTTTTACAGATGAGTACAAACTCCTGTGAATCATTCCACACCAATTTTAGTAAAAAATATTTATGATAGCCATCATTCACTTTTTTATATTCATAGAATTCATTAAGAATGTTAAAACTGATAGTTATATAAAAGTACAGGGTGCAACAATAGAAAAGAAGCCAAATTCTAAAAGGTGAGAAGCAAGAAGTGAGGTATTCGTAGATTAATATTGGCCGTTTATATAGAACTTTGTTAAGAAGTTGTGGCAAACACCAGCGGTCTTACGCGTCTTCGGCTTTCACACCATTCATCAGGTATGTGTTTCTCAATGGACAAACATTTACCCTGGGGTGCGTAACGCTGCGACACTTATTCACATTTATTTTAATCAACATTTATTTAACAACCAGTTCGGTTCTTTTATCAACGGATATAATAATGAATTATATAACATTTTAAATAAAGCAAGTGTTGGTGGCATCGGTAAATAATTTTATGGTGCTTAGTAAACTGTCCAACACAGTTACAATTTTTTTAGTTTGTTGAAGGACTATACACTTTTCTTTAGTATCAATTCACCCATGGTAATTCTAAAATAACAATAACATTATATTAATTAGAGTTACAATCAAAACTGAGGGTCGAACAACAAAATAGAGTCACTATGCCCGACGAACAACAAAATAGAGTCACTATGCAGAATAAGAACCAAACAAGGACAGCGCCATTCGGGCTCAGGGTTTCGAGGCACAAGGAAGGAAATGAACCGGGATGGAAAATACCAATCTACCGCGTGATGTTAACCGCTCATGGCTAAAAAAAAAAAACATAAACCTAGCTGTTTCAAAACAGTGCGTAAGAAAAACTGTTTTAAAATAACCTTCACATAACGTATAGCATGTTTGAGTCACCTGTCTCAACCGTATGACATACATAGCAAAGTATTCCGTTACATTTCACACATCAGTTAGTGAAGAAAACGTGTTATACCACGTAATCTGAACTCTCCTTGTTGAATTCTTAATTTGTTTACTTGCTAAGTAGGTACTTTGCGTTACGTTCACACAAAATCGACACTGCGCACTGAGTAAACCTGTACGCGGAAACAATTCTTTGCTTCATTGTTAATACTGACACTTGTTTAAAAAAAACCCTACCGAATTTATTTACACCAGCAAAATGGGTACAATAATTTTTCCCCACAATGTTAGCATTACAAAACCGATCATTTTGTCTTGACAGGTTGGCAATACAACGCATCTGTCTAGACCTGTTGCATAGTGAGTAATTCTACTGAGTCTGAGTTGATTATCTGTGTTACGTAGTTACGATGTTAACGAAAGAAGAATGGATTTTCGCTCTAAAAACTTTAGTGGTGCTACTTTTGATGAGTGGAAGAAATATTTCAATTCAAATCCACCATCTAGACAAGCTTTGTACGACTTACGAGATAAGTTTGAACAACATGGAACGGTTCTGGATGCACCAAGATATGGCCGCCCAAGAACAGGTCAAACAGAGGAAAATGAATTGCGCATTTGTTTAGCTGCGACTCAAAATCCACAAAAATCAACAAGAAGATTAGCTTCTAAGCTGCACGATATATCACGAAGGTCGGTGCAAAGAATTTAGTTTACATTCCACGTTTACATCATGGGTTACTCGAAGATGACCAAGATCGACGACTTCAGTTTTGTGAATTGATCCGCAGTTATTCAGTAAAATTATGTGGTCTGATGATGCCAATTTTAAGTTGCATGGACAGGTTAATAAACATCGTTATTATGGGGGGCAACATCGTCTTTTGGCGTATTCGGACCGTAATGTTTTAAGGGAAGAGTGACAGGAGATAATCATTTGAACATGCTTAAAAATTATATGGTACCAGGACTCATGACGCATGTTGAAAACTTTCATACTACATATCGTATTTTTCAAAGACTCTTCGCCAACGTGCGTACATTTTGGCACCGTCATTCTCGGACAAATACACTAAAAACAAAACAGTAATTCAGCACGCACGTTGAAACTTCATAGGAAATCAGTACTTTTAGATTTTAGATAATTTTCAGAGAACCGCTCTCTAACGTAGTGTTTTAAAACGTTTTTATAGAATTGTTTATGCAGTGCCTAATGTAAAATAAACGTATTTGTTAGATGCTACATAATACTGCCAGAATCGCCATCGTTTCATCTCACCGTTTCACGATAAGGCAGCATGCAACTTTTTATTCATTATATACATAATGAACTTGTGCGTACATGTACATAAAGTACATGTGCGTACTTGAGCTATACATTCGCACAGGTATCAATATTAATTATGTATCAGCCAACAAGACTACAAGAATTCTTGTAGCGTAATGAAATGCATTATGTCACAGGCCGACATACGCTAATACATAACAAAAAGCACAACTTTGTACAAAATCAATAGAGGACGTGTATTAGTATTCTGGCAATACGGTCAACACAATTCTTGAAGCGGGTCACTGCAAGGAATTACTTGGCTTGGCTGTAGTAACCAGTAGACTGGAAACGGAGAGACGCGATGCGGATACAAAAGCGGTGCCAATACTGAGATGCCGTTCGTCTAGTGTAAAGTCTCTCTCTCTTTTAGCTTATGTGCAGCGGATCAGAAAACGACTGGCTGTGGAAGGAAGTATAATGTGGAAACCGGCCAAATAATGTAATCGTGCGAACAATGAATTGAAATTAAAAAACATCAAGAACAGTATAGCCGCCGACTGCTTTTACGTTTTGTGTGTACGAGTTTCCGTCCGTCAGAGCCTACGCGCACACACACGCTCCTCTTGACAGCGAAGTGGGCGTTCAGGAAACGTACCTTGGATTGGTGGTGTTGAAGATTCATTGTGTGTGTGTGTGTGTGTGTGTGTGTGTGTGTGTGTGTGTGTGTGTGTGTGTGTGTGTGTGTGTGTCCATAATTAATAGAATTCGTTTCGAGAATACCATGGGTTATGTCTAGGATTTCAAACACGTCTGAAAAAATATATTTTTTTTAATGGAATAAATGCGTTTTACATTTAAATTGAATTTTTAAAATAAAGCTTTATTTTTGTTAAATCTGCTAGCCTTCATGTTCACTAACTTGACTTTTACATTTATATATTTATTGATAGTTTAAAGTAATGAAAAGAAAAATAAACTACGCTTTTGCGAAATACGATACAAAATAACTTAGTTTATTGACACACAATTGTATCAAAATATTTTTGATAAACGATTCAAAACAAAACAAAACAAAATTAAATTTTAAAGTAAGCAAGTTTTAGATATGTTTTAGAAATTAACGTTGTCGTAATTTAGTCGTTAACGTATCAGTTAACTTTAAACTTCAGTTACGTCAAATATTAAGTGGTCAGTGTGGTAGTTTTCCCAGCATACCTTACTTGACAAAATCTGTAAGCCAAGGCATTATTAACCTTTCATAATACTTTCATACAAGTCATGAAATGTTAAAATCAACATATTCTATAAGCAGTGAAATACACATACATATAGAATTTTTTGAACCGACAATGAAGTACCAATTTTTCTGTGATGACGACAACAATAATAATAGCTGATATTGTATTTTACAAAGTAGGCATCAGGATCGTAACTACGCTTCTGCTTCCATTATTACCCCAGAATGTCATCCCATGTACTGATTCACGGTTGAACCGTATTCGGGCGGGGGGGGGCGGTTGGTAAATGTATCTGGTGCTTCCGGGAAACGAACCCGGAACACCCAATCCAGCGTAATTATCAGAGTGCGAGAATAGTCAGAGAATTATATCAAGTCTATTGCAGAATACTACAGATATTTAAAACAAATAAACCGACCGCGCCTAAATACGTATATTAAAAAATCTACTTTCGTGTTCTTATGGGAGCATCTGTTCTTTATGACGTAAATATGAAATAATTTTTCTTATTCCTGTATGGAAACAATGCGAAATAAAAAAAATGTCGCTTTTCTCTTTAGTCCAGCATTCAACAACAACATTCACCAGTATAACATCACAGCATGGTGCGTTAATCCCGTGCAAAGTTTGATTCATTACACCATCCTAAGGTTTGTCTTCAACTAAATAAAGAAACTAAGCAAGTTATCAAGACGACTACAAATAACAAAATCAGCTTGTTCAGAGAAGATGAACGTCTTAACTGAAACAGAAATCTACGATTTAATCTAAGATCTAAATTCATCTAAGTTGTACACAAGTCCAGAAATTGGGAGACTAGAGATACTCATATATCAAGTTCGCAGCGTTTTGGAATAGACTTTTACATGACTTTCTTGGTTCTCTGCCTTGGCCTGAGTCTAGGTAAACGTATTATACGAGGCTCGTACCTACTTAGGCAATTAGGGGCCACTCTAGAAAAAACAAAACAGGGAAAAATAGAGGGATATGACCGTGTTTACTTATATGTATAAAGAGTAAGTGCAACGTAGCCTAGTGTGTTACAATGAAATGTCAGTTTTCCCGCAATTCCTATGGACCAGTAATATAAGAGAACAAACTGACTGTGGATAGACAATCAAAGGAAAATTATCTTCTCACGCCTTATTCTACTCTGCTTCTACAGAAACAGTTTCCAATTTTTTCTTTTCTGTTCACTCACATAGTACGTACAGAACAATCAAATCGTTGCTCAAGACCAATAAAAAGCCAATACAATAATAGGCAGGTTTTTAAACACAATTAAATAATTTTCATTAAATACAATTCTTCTTTTCTTCTCCCTTCTCTGAGTGACTGTAGCAGCTATAAAAAAACAGTTCGCTGCGCCACCATCGAAAAAAGGTGCCAAATGTATGGTAGCGTAGAAGAGCTCAGCATTATATCAACTCTAACACAATGTGTAATGTATAATGTAATGTTTAGACGATTAGGAGCCACTCTTGTAAAAAACGTAGGTCTACAAGTAAAAAAAAAACGGAGGCCAGGTAAAACAGTGACCCATTCGTAGAACTTATATGAAAAGTATTTTACCGTAGGTCTGGTTGTGTTTGCATATTTAATTTCCTTAGTAAAGGGTGTTTCTTCCAAAAACAAAAATTTGTTCAAACACACGCTATGTGAAAATATATTTCCATTTTTATGTCTAAAAACGGGTCCTATCATAATTCTTTAGGGTGAAACAGGTGGCACTTCTTAAATGACATGACACAGCTGTTGTAACATATATCTTAAGGGGTGGTTTACTGGACACACAGATGGGGTGAGAAATAACAGTGTCCAGCTGTAACAGCTGCCGCGTTCTTTGCAATGCTGACACAAAAGTGAGAATGCAGGCCTATACCACAGATACAGTGGTTGTGACAAAAAAAAAATTGTATTCAGCTACTAGCATGAGGTAAAATTTTTATTTATGAAATTACACCTGTAAATTTACGCCTGTAAAACTAACGTTTCATATATATTAAAGTAAAATTAAAACTGATACAGGGGTACTGAAGTTGTAATGTTTACACAACGTCTTTCATCATATAGTAAATACGTTACGTGGAATAAATTGTTTCCATGAACTCGTTTCTACTTCGAACGTTTCGAAAATTCATCATAAAACCTAACTAACCGAATTATATTTGTATCCAATTAAAAAGAGTTGATTAAAAGTAATTTTAGTACGAGTAAATTATAATTATATGTCACATTAATTCTGAAAGATATTTTATATAGATTTATCTAAACATGTGAATCGTATGTTAATTGTGACTCACTTCCCTCTCTCTATCATACACACACACTAGGCTAATCACCGGTTATATTTGTTATTCTTAAAAAAATTCTTCGTTTTACTTTTTTTTACTTTACATTTTTCGTATCTTCCCTAAGAAACAGTTATAAGGAACAGTGAAATATGTAACTGAAAATTAATTTACTTCTAAATTAAACATTGGAAGCCCTATAACCATAAAATTTTAGTTAGCTTTGTGATCATGCGCGTGTTTCTGTGACAAGGTAATTAGAAAATAATGAAACCAGAATTTCCATGTGACTGTTGGCGCCTCATGATTACCGTGCTACCGTGTATTCGTGTATTCTGAACGCAAAGATTGTGAAAACTCGGAACTGGGATGGAATTCTGTTTGGTAAGTAGTATGCAGAACCCAGTCCTTGAAATAACATTCTTACCGAGGCCCAACGATTGTTGTTGAATCCAACGTAAATGAACCAATTTCATGTTTTATAAAGCGCGGTGCACTGCCTAGTAGGCGACCAGTGCGTCTACATACACACGATACACGGTGATGATACTGCCTCGGCACAACGCTGGTCGTGCACAGTTCTTAATATAATCAGAATTTGTTGGCAGCTGAACGCCACCGGCTTGTCTTTATTAATAATGAAAACTTCAATTTATTTTGTGTTTTCGGTGCGCCGGAAAATTTCGTTTTTATTTTACACAGGTGTATTTCGGCAACAGCTGCACGCCACACCTTAAGCGTTGACCTTTCTGTGAGTAGACATTACTACTACCCCACACTAATACCGAACTAAAACATTTTTATAAAATTGTAAAACGAAATGTTAGTTCCGTAACGAATGATGGATACTGTAACAGGTGGACATTTGCCCATATAAATTCTAATGCGCAACGTAAATATTGTATAATGGGCCAAAAAATCTCTGGTGACTGCTATAGTGGAACAACTTGTTACTTGTGTTTAATAAGCTCTGGTTTGCGGGTGTTTGCTGCTTATAATTGTGACACCACCATCTGTAATACAATGTGGAACATCTCCGAACTAATTCTAAAAACACGGCATTGAGTAGTGGCGTCTTCGTCAACTTCGAGTGTCGAATTCACGAGGAAGAGAGCGCGCAAGACGTGCAAAGCGTGCGGAGTGATTCCTGAACTCTAATGCAAAAAGTACTGGGCACAAAGACGTATGCGGGCTACGAACTTATCGCAGACAGTTCAGTGCCAGGTCAGGAAAACGAAACTGATCTAATTTCTTCTTATGAAATCGAGTCTCCGAACAGAAACGCCGGAAGATAGCGATAGGGAATGGAGGTGGAGGAAGGTGAAGAAAATGCAGTAGGCAGAGAAGGCAAACTATTATTTAGATACAGCAGAACACCAGTACTTTTAGCGATAATGCTTCGATGGCATAATAATGATCAGCACAAGATGTAGAAAGGCCCGACCTCTCGATTCTTAGCTTCACTTAAGAAAGGTAAGGGAAAATTAAGGTCTTCCATTCACTGAGATTTTTCTCTGGGAAAGTAAGTAGGTTTCGTCCAGTTAGAAGTTCAAAATTCTCCTTCATCAATTACGGTTTGGCCGGGAGGATGAACCGAGGAGTAACAGGTCTCGGTCTCTTGTGGAATTTTCCCCCCTTCACTATCCTGTTTTCAATAGAGAAACTATAACAAATATAGGGCTTCACCACAAAATATCGTTTTTGAAGCTAATAGAATGAGAAAGAGACAAAAATGCCGTTACGAGAGAATTCAAAACGACAACGAAAGCGCAGAGTGCGAGATTATTGAGAGATATTGCAGAATTCTATTGCAGAATACTACAGATATATAAAACGGACAAACCGTCCCCGCCTAACTTTTTAAATAATTATTAAAAGTCAATTTATTTGGCGAGGACGAAACATTCGCTCGCTAATCTTACTTATACTCTGCCCACATTTTAATTTCTCAATGAGTATTAGACTGGTGACTGGACAGAAGTGTCAAGTCCAGAAGTGTTTCTCCGCCTTTCAACATAAGAATTTTCATTGCCATAGTAATAACTGTAACAAAATGACACGTATTAGACACTCGGCCGCAAAGCAGTAAGTAGGCAGCATATGTATTACCAATCCTGAAAAGTGAATTTCATTCCCGTCCTGGCTTTGATAATCAAAAAAGTAGTCTCAGCTGATCAAGAGGCGAGCTTCAGACTAGACTAGAAGCCATTCACTTGGTGAAAAACTTTTTTGTGTTACTCGTTAAAATAAAACTGTATTCACATGTAAAATTTTTATATTTGAAAAACAAATATAATTAATTCATTATCGACTCGGAACACAAAGTTTTTTATGGTTAAAAACGTAAAAGTTTTACCTTATAGCCTTTTACGTTTTTACCCATAAAAATTTGGTAAGACGTGTTCCGAGTCGGTAGTGAATTAATTATATTTAGTTAAGTAACGGACACGTCATGGACAACGAAATGCAACAATTGAAACACAAATTTCACATATTAACAAAAAGGAAGTCAAGGACAAAAAATCCAATAAGGCATCCATTATAAGTGAAAAGATCAAAATTTTGTACCCCAAAAAGTCTAAGGCTGTAATCATCTAATGTATTCTAACTTACCATTGCACTTAGAAGTAGACATTCTCAAGAACATTTCTCATTACATTTTGTTTAAGTACGTTACCGGCAATAACCGTCTCGTTTTACGTCTTTGTTCTGTCACAAAAGACGCCAGAAACATTGTGTCTAAATTGGTACGACTAGATTTACATTTCCATATTCGCTAATTACTGACGTGTAGAAAAGAAACGATATTATGTAAATCCTATAGGCCTAACACATTAGAATATACAGCAGAATATTGTACAATATTACGCCTTTCCTGATTGCAAAATATGAATATAATTTTTGAAAGTAGATTCGAATTGGGAGCAAGTACAGTTGCTCTCTACGTTAATGTGATAGTTAACGAGACTAATTAAAGGTACCCTCCGTTACGCATACCCCTTCCGAATTCCTTGGTATATTTAAACAGAAATCCATTAGGGGTTGCGTCGAGTCTATATCCCTAATTGCTGTTGCAATTTGCTGTGAAAACGACAGGCAACCAAAGTCTAGTTTCAACTTCCACGTTGAACCGTTTAAGCTCCTAACAACTTTTAACAAATTCTCGTTCATCAAGCCAGCTTGAAGCTCGAGATGCCCACCCGTTAAATCGTGCCAACAGTTGCATTCTTTTTATAAACCCACATAAAGGACGACTGATGCATCATCTTCTTACACATACAAATATGACCGTTACTTACACATCAGTTTAAAGTTAAGTTAGCCATGCGGAAGGCTTTGCAACAACGTAGTGACCATTTGTATTACGTGTATCA
This sequence comes from Magicicada septendecula, assembly GCA_034769895.1. Classification (NCBI taxonomy): domain Eukaryota; kingdom Metazoa; phylum Arthropoda; class Insecta; order Hemiptera; family Cicadidae; genus Magicicada; species Magicicada septendecula. Next base: position 575,073,654 of record CM068368.1, on the reverse strand, counting down.
CTCGTGCGCGCGCGCGCGCATAGTCTAATTCTGTTTAAGATCGTAGACTGCGCGTATGCCGAAATAGAGTGTTTACGTTATTAACGGTAACGTATTTCGCGTACGTTCTATCACGCTATACTGAGTACAGAAAATCACGAATCTGTTCCACAATTTGTCACAATAACTGTCACAGTGTTGGTAGATTCTCTTTTATCTTTGATGTCGGAAAGCGTGGAATTGTTAAATAAATTGCAGTAGACACTGTATTCTGAACTATTCTTGTATGAACAATGAGAACAGCATTGTAAAAAGTAGTAGATCGGATGCATTCACTGTTAAAAAAAATATATTCTCCATTTTAATTTAAAATCCCAAAATACATGTACGAAAGCTACGATACAACATCAGAGCAGAATTGTTTGATCAGGACCAACATGCTTGATAATAATCTACACTAGATGATTTATAGTCTAGACTGATCCAGAATCTACATGAAAGTTCACAATGATATTCTTATGTAGGGGAGTAATCGTTCAGGGTAAACAAAAGTTTCTGAATTGTTTATAACTACAAACACACATGCATCACATTGTCTGTTCATTAATTATTTGGAAACTGTGACTCCTTTCATAACGAATTCACAATCCCGTTTTAAAATTTCGTTACATAAGCACTTACCGTCAGGTAACCCCCTCTATAACAAACACGCGCGAGCGCGCACCCGTTTTATAGATTTTTGTCCCGTTTGACACTCTTCAGGCAAACGGAATATTTACGGAGACTCATAATTTCCTGCTGCTACCATGTGGTGTCCTTAAGCGTACTCTTTAAAAATAAAGCATTTCTTTAATGTGTTTCGACGGAAAAAAACAAAATTAATTCATACCTTGTGACGGCACACACCTCTCTGAAAACACATTTGCTACAATTTTTCATTCAATACTATTGATGGAATCCACAAACCGATTAAAGCAAGACAGTAACGTATTCAACCGCGTACAGTTTTATTTTAATTTACTGATTACATAAACAACAAAACAATATTTACAACAGTAAGTGACAAGGATAAATAAGTTATATTTATTAATAATACCAAGTACCTTTATGTTAAAAAAACAAAATCACAACAAATATTATAAAGAGACTGAATAAACAAAATATACAACAGCTAACAAAATGGCGTTTTACAGTGGCTTATCACGATATGCGTCCATATGTGTGGGTAAGCAAGGCGTGTGCGTGGCCAGCGGTAATAATGCCCATTGTGAACTGGGTGTTAAATATGCGGCCAGTTAATTAGCGTTCAATATTGTACGCACCTGCTGTATACATTTACACGTAATTTATCCCAGAAAACCCGTTCGCCTACTCTTTATTCAGTGGACGCGCCCATTACCATTCCCTTGTTATCACAATTACAAATAAAATATTCACGTTTTCATTACCGTACATATTTACGTCTGGAAAGAAAAGAAGTAAAGTAGTTCAGTAATCCATAATTCCATAACTGTCCATACAACTTATCCCCTCTTCCGCATTCTGCATTCATAGACTGGTTTTCTGATTGGTGTAAATTTTTTTACAATCGTTCACGCAATTTTTTTTCTATATCTTTCAGCTGATAGCTTCGGTTATTTATTATTGCAGACGTGATATACGATACTTTTAAGCCATCCTTGTGCCCCTTGACTCTTCTGTAGAAAAGATTTGTCATACCGCTTTTTTCAAGTAACGCCAAATGGATTTAAATGTGTATTAGTTACCTTAAGTTCCTAAGTCGTAAGATGTACTAAATTCAGTGCTTCCCATATCGCCAAGTTTTGACGATAGTTAGTACGTGGACACATTGGTAAAATACTAAAATAACAGATGTCTTGAATTTACAAACAAGGTAGAGAACTGTTTACTTAAAAATAACTTCCAAAAATACGTTGAACTATTTAACATAAACACCATAAATTTAAGCAGGGACGACTGACATTCTGTATAATGGCGGAGCATTAAAAAACGAATTTATTGTAATTGGTCATACAATATAAACGACCTTTACAACAGGGAATTCGAGGTTGGATTTTTTTTGTTTACGTAGAATATATGTAAATACGGAGTAGTTTGTAAAGTATCACGATAATAATACGAGATTAAAAGCTAGCGCGAGCAAAACACCAGAGCTGTGGAGCGTATTACTTTAACTTCGTAATCAGCTCGTTATTAGGGGCAAGAAGCTCTTGAAAGAAAATAAAAGATATAATCACTGAAAGTTGACAGCTGATCAAAAAATTAAAAAATTACTTGCTTACTACTTTTTTAACTCATACGTGTAACTTCCCCTTCAGACTTGCGAAAAATATCAGGTTTTATGAACTTTTTATTGTTTTGTATACCACTGTATTCTTTAAAATTTTATCTTTGAATCTATATATGATACACCATTCTAGAATAACAGTAAACAAGAGAGAAACAAAAATCTCACGTTTTTGTAGTGGAGGTATACAGTGATCTTTTTAGAATAGTTACGGGGTCAGCCATATCCTACTTACTCGAAATCTGAAACACTTGGAAATGCAGTAGCCGTGTATCTGTGTAGCTTATTTTCATCAGTCTTCTCTTTCCTGTATTCTTACTACGCACGTTTCATTCAAGGTTACAGTGAAAGCTAAAATGGCAAGTAATTTCACCCGTGTTCTAAAATACTTCCCGATCTAAACAGCCCCTTTTTCTTTTCCTGATGAACTATTATTCTATCTTATTATTCGGTACTCCATACGAATATCTTACACATATGCTCTGCCTATTTTCACCGCATAACGAAGCACAAGTATGTTTATTGACTATAATTATTAATCTATAATCATAATTAATTAATCATAATCTAGCGCACCGTTACTCTAATTTGAGAATGAAAGCTACATCTTGTTATAATTGTAGAAGTAGAGTCTCATGGTTTCCCCTAGTTACTTCATTCCTTCCATGCCAGATTCGCAGTTACTACACTGCACATTCGGGTATGTTAATGCAGTATTTCACTGGCAAAATAAAGACAAAATCTCCATCCTGAAAGTTTTTAGACAACCAACCAAGGAGACTTGTACGTCTTCTCTTCCGAACATTGCGTATAATTCCAAGTAATTGGTAAATTGCGTTAAAGGCGCTCATTTTTGTTTGAATAGTAAGCCTAAGTACATGTATAATTAAAAGTGTATATACAATTTTGTATTTATATATTCTCCAGAAAGATTATATTCCAATCAACTATATTTGGAATGATAGGCTATACGCCACGGTTACGTCATGCTAATTTCCTGATTGTTAAGTTGTAAGTTTTACCTAGAGTGGAAGTGACATAACTTTTGTTAAGTCACACAAAGTAATATAAAGAAATCATACATAAAACAAGTTATCGGAATAAACACAAAAGTTCATAAAACTAAATTAATCATGGCTTTTGTAAGCACTTCATCACTGAATAGTTGAAAACGAATAACTGTTTAAACATTCTGGACTTATCATTGCAATAAAGCGGATCGACAGATAACACAAGTGGACTCGATGTTATCATTCTCATGGGAAACTATGCCTGCTGACGGCTCACCAAAATGATCGAAAACTGTCAGCCATTGCTGCTTTTTCAATGGGTCGATGACATGTTTGATCAGCTGGTCCTATTCCTGGATGTAATTAAAGCTTATACATACGTACAAAAACAATTATACGAGTACTTTGGTTGCTCAATTTTCACTATAAATCTATAAGCGTTTCTCTCTAATAAATTTTACCGTGATTTGTGATAATAATATGGCAAATAACAATCTTTTATAATAGCAGGACGTTTCTACAGTGTATATTTTCACACAGGTAAAAAGAAAAGAGGATTTTTTAATCTTGCACGGTCGCAAAGCAATTACTGTTTTAAAATGTTTTATGTTATCACGAATTACAAATGCGGCAGGCTGTGGGCGCATATAAGCTTGCATTTCTGCTGTAAATATCTGAAAAAGAAACTGTTTGAAAGCACCAGGACCTCATTAATTATTTTCGTCTCTAGGACAAAAGTATGGTAACAAAAATCACTAATATTGTAACAAAAGTAGAGTATAGACTTTTCACCACAAAACAGAATGAAGTTGACGTAGAGTTAGGTAAGGTCTGGTTATGTTATGTATTTATTGTTACTTGAGACAACTTCTTCGGTCAAGATCTGTGTAATTAGCTTAGCAGAGCTGCTTGGCATAACATTTCAAGAAACCCTATACACGCTAACTCACAATGAAATAATTGAAAAATAAAATTACACGATTAATATTTTCATCGGTTAGTAACTATTCTGTGAGTTTTAATTTGTACATCACGAGTTTACGTTATAACTTTTTTATTATTTTGCATTCATCTTACGTTTTTCACGTACAAAAAAGGAAACGTGCGATGGTTATAAATGTATAATATGTGTCATAAACACATGACTACACTAACTACTATATATTGTTTGTTCGAAAATCAGACAACGTTGATTAGAATAAAACGACCCGTCCGTTAAACAGTCTAGTGTAAAACCGTCCCCCATATATACATTACGTCAAGAGACGTTCTGAAGTCTTTAAAAATCCATTTCCGATACATAGCATTTCCGGCGCATCTTTACTTGTGATATTTCGACTCGCATCAGCCGCAGAGGTCTGAAACTTTTTTTTCTTCAAACGGAGACTAAAATATGCGCCTATTAATACAGTGTTAAAAGCTCTTCTCCCCCAAGCGGCTGTCAGTTCAGCCCACTATTAACCATTCGTGCTTGCATCTGTTCTTATGATTGTATCTGTCACCGTTAATGAGTTGTCATTAAGACTTTAACACGCTACCCTCTAGCCAAAGGATAATCCTGTATGTGAACTCCAATCTCATTCTCCCACGCTATTCATACAGGCACCGGAAGAGAGTCAATGAAAAACAATATTCGTCCCAAAATATGCTAGTGTTGTTCACTTTCTACACTTTAAACGCGGGTAAGCAAGTCGCAATAGATGACGCACGTGATTTGAATACTGAAATTACAAATCACTAACGACGTAAACGATTGCTGTATCGTACCGTAGATTAGTAGTGTTTTCGCTTCTACGCGTAAAGATGCTTACAAAATGCACATAAACTATTTGTACAGGAAGGAAATCTTTAAGCCCAATAAATGACAAGAGCTTATTTCCTTATTAACGGTAACAAAAACAACTGAATCCTGAAATAGTCAGGAGCAATGAGTAAATACGGTTGTGTTAATTAAAGTAATGGCATGCCATATTTGTTAGTATAGAATAAAAATCTAATGTGAAAAGTTAAGGTAGGCCTACTCTTTAAGTAGCATATTATTAGTATACAACGCATAATAAATGCAAAAATAAGAATAATAAATACATATTTCTTTCTGTTGATATGACGTTGTTTGCTAATATTTTAATTAAATGATAAATGGTCGACTGAAAGACCATTAACTGAAAGGAAGGCAATACTTTACTCTGTTAAATTAGATTAAAGAGTGCACGAACGCCTTAAACGCCTTTCTTCAATTTACACTTCTATAGACTTATCGGATGTGTTTAAGAAGCATATTCTGTAATTTTTGCATTTCTCTTTTATATTTACCATTCGCATAACTTATTATGACGTTTAAAAGTTTACGCTGCTTCCTGTCAGCAGAATAACGTGTGTGTTTATTGGAACAATACAAATATCACGTAAACGTAAAAGGGACGTTCACTAAATTTTGATTGAAATTTTTGTTTTATGGTTAACACGACGACTTACCATGCGCTGTTGGCCATCGTTCGCTGTTTACTGAGTTGTTTCCTGTACAAGACGTCTAAATATTTAAGTGTCTACCCCCTCCCAATAAAGGGGTCGTCATACGATTGTCAGAAAACGAGACGAATAAAAAAATTTAACATAAAAGGACAACTTTATAACTCATTTCTTTTACGCCAAATAATAAACACTAGTTTCAATACGCCTTTATTTTCAAAATTTTACAAAAATTTGTATAAAAATAGGCCTATTGCGTTTTCAAAATATTTTTATATTTGAAGCACTACAATCAATATTTATAAAACAACACGGGAGTTTAGCCAATACGTAACACCTGATTGTACATGCACGGGGCGCCGCCCAATCACACTCACGCACGCGCGCGTACACACATTTTAAATGTGTAAAGTGGTACATTTTACATGAGGTACAGTAATGGTGCATCATAGGTTCATAAAGCCGTTTAAGGGGGCGGTGGGCGTAGATCTTAAAAGACTGAGCATCTCTGCCACAGAGGATACACCTAGAAACTTGTGTTTTCTGTCGCCGATAACAACAACTACGTTAACCAACTTCCAGTCGAAAATAATATTACTGAGAACTAATCAAGTCGTTTATATAACTGGCATATTAAAATTTTTAAACGACAAAGGTAAAATGCCAAAAAAACTGCGTAAACGCGTTAAAACATTAGGTCACGTACTCCATGTTACATACATTACATCAAGTCTAATCAAATGTAATTACACTAAAAAATACACTTTCATGTAACAACACTATTCAACATAATTATAACACTAACTAATATAACACAACTAACTAGTATAAATAATTAACTAAAAAAATATTCTTTTTTAAAATACTGCATAATAGACTTAACAACTGACTTTAACGCACTCTCTACACACGGCACATTAAAGGTTTTAACTCTTATGAGATCAAAATGAAAACTAAATTCTCGTTATAGGCCTACATCATGCATTCGATACACAAGATCTTGTGGTAGGTTCTGTCTGCATTTGGCTTGTGCTGGAAAAAAAATGCGTCTTATAAATACGTACATTTAAGTAGTAAAAGTACGTATACATAGAGCTATTAGATTGAAGATTGACGGAATGACGTATATGAAGAGTGAGTCAACGGCGGAATCGAAGACAGATAAGGCACTGTCATAAATAAAATAGTGAAATGAAAATATTTCAAAGATTCCATTAAAAACCATTGTATCTTATCGTAGCGAAATAACGCACAAGTCTTCCTCAATTACAATTTTGCTGTTTACTCTAAATGTTAAATAATTTAATATGAGCGGAGTCATAACCTAGAGGAACTTTATGGTTAAAATATACACTTTCATGAAAAGGTTAAGTTGCATGGAAAATCAGGACAAGTCAGATAGAAACTGTGTTTTTAAGAAGCAGTTTACTCGACAAATAAGTAGTTCGAATGTAAGCTGTTGGTGACTGGACTTCACCGTTACTTATTCTTACGAGGCTTTTCTAAAGTGGACAGACAAAATGTTTGAAACAAGCTGAATATACAGAGCAATTGCAAGTGAATGAGAAAGGGGTGAAGAAGCAGGTGAGAAAAGACATCAGGTTTATGGATTACATACCGGTGTGTTTTAGATTTCTGATACAGTCCTATCCATCAATCACACCAGCTTAAGTCTCAAGTCTCATACACAAATATACAATCCTAAAAGGAAACGTTTACGATAGCTACGAAGTTTAATACTCTATGTTGTACACAAGTGTAGACTACAGATTAGCCCCCATAGATTTTATCTTGCGTAGTTTTTATAAAAGCGATAAAACAACTTTTTTTAAATAAAGTATGCACACCGTAGTATTTATGTAAATAAGATGACATGCCTCTGGTTAGTTGTTACAGTAACTTTTATTATCAAGGGGGGGTCTGAGAAATCTTGTATTAATTTAAAGAAAAAAACATGGAAACGCTAATTTAAACCGTAAGAAGCCAATCACAATGGCTGAACTAAACAAGATAAACTGCTTAAATATTGTACTTCTTTCTATAGTTCATAAGAAAGAAGTACACAGCAATAAGTGATAAATACGCAAAGAGAGTAATAATAGATCGTAACAACAAATATAACAGAAAAAAATTAACCGTCTTAACTAGTAAACACTTTTCAAATACAGATCTGAAGTGTACAGTTACTACAAAAAATAATAAGATTAATATTTAGTGTTTCTAATTTAGCACAAACCTCTCTTTGAAATCATATTGTACTGATTTGACATTATTAAAGTTGTCGTTAGTTATTAGAGACACTATTTTTTTATGTTTATAGTATTAAAACATTTATATTGAAACACAACTGAAAAATTATCTTACTTTTCACTGTTTTACTACGACAATCTTTATGACAAACAATAGCAAATTCAAATGGACGATACCATTACAGTCAAGAGACTGTAACAAACAGAGACATTTAAATTAAAAAAGGAAACGCATGCGAAGTGGAAATTTAAAACTTCCACTTCACAGGTAGAACCTTCTACTAAAATCGAGCCACTGAGAGTATAAACTCTGTCAAACTCTTTCTTAAAAAGAGTTTTCCTCTTATAATATATCGTTCATTTGATCAGTGAACGAAAGGTATAAAACTGACGTGTCTGACAATCTTTTTCTTTAATACTCCCAAACGTGAAAATAAGATTCTGTAGGAAACATTCTTCGGCGGAGTTTGCACAATCAAGTTTCTGTAGAAGGTACCGGCGACTAGCTGACGACAATATTCACAAAGAACATAAAATCCCCCTTTCCATTTACGTTACTGTCTGCCAGTACTTGTTGAGAATATACTGGAAAACTCTACATTCATTTTTAAGTAAGTGTACCTGTCATTGTAGAAGTGAAAGTTTGTATTGTGCGGTGGGAGGTCGAGCTGCCTGGGCGGGGCCTCAACCCGCACACATGCGCGTTTACTGTGAGAGTCTAGAAAAGTAATGTTCTCGAAGTTTTAAATAAAAGGAAAGATCTGGAAGCTGTTTTTCTATATAAATAGAGATGCCCTCGACAAGTACAGTTCAGTTTTAAATGTGCTCTTGTAATGTGTATTTCGTGTGTCCGTTTTATGTATACTTGCTACTAAACTGTTCCTTCAATAAAGCGTGTGTTTGCTCCTGTACTTAAATTATTCATTATTTTTACCCATACCTTAACAGTACTAAGAATAAAAAGAAATTGTATCCACTACCAACAATTCTAAAATTGTAAACGAAATCGTGAAAAGCGTATAGGTTTACCATCTCCAACGAAAATGCCAAAAATAATAAAAAGGAAACTTATAAAACAAATTAAATTATTCAATACTGAACAAAACACTCCTCACAGTACAAAAAGTATCTTAGCCCTATTACCGAAGAAGACAAAATCGTCAGCAGAACATCCACACGGAAACAAAGAAAGTTACATGAAAAGTTACGATACTAACGGCTATAAGTGTAATTGTACAATATCAAGATTGCATTTAGTCGATTATGGGAGTAAACCAAATAGGTCTAATGCTCCCTCCGGTAATTACACGCGCGCGCGCGCACGGGCGGGTAATAGGAATGACTAATTACACTAATATGTTCCTTAAATTAAATTCTTTCCAGTACGGTTAGGTGGACGATTTAACATTTAAATTATAATCTTTTACTACAATCCTGTCTTTGCTGTACGCAATCATCTTCTTTTACGAGATATAGGCCTAAATGTGTTTCACAAAACACAAGACGGACGAGTCATTATTAAAACGTAACTTAATGTGTACTTTACAAGTGTTACAGACTGCGTCGCATTTGAGCAACTCAGGGGCCAAATGCTAAAAACGCGCGTTGCACATGCTATTCAAAAGAAGACTGTACGTCTTTTAAATGTACTACGATACAGACTAGAGAATTGAATTAAAAATAAATCTAACAGACTATCATCATTTTATTCTGTTACACTAGGTACCTACATGTGATAACAAAATTTTTCTCACAGGCCAAATTTTCATATCGTAATTCGAAAAAATCGTAACCAAATGTTATAAATAATTTTTTGTTAAAACATGTAAAAGATGCAAAAAAACATTAACTATTCCTCTGCTTTACGGATACATTAAGCTACAAATTGAAGTAAAAAAGAGCCTTTTACGTCAACTAATAACGGAAACATGACGAGTTAAGTTATAAATGTACTATAGTTAAAATTGTTGAAATTATATACTATTTTTACGGCTTTATGGTCTTAAAAATTTGTGCAACGATGGAGAATAACGGTTTTAGCAATATAAAAGTTTCAAATTTCAGGTCGCGCAATACATAGGCCTACGAGCGAAAACCCATGTACGCAATGTGTTTCCCTACCCCCGTCCCCGTATGTCACCTGACTTCTGAATGAAGTATAGTGATCACAGCAAATGCAGTTTAAAACTGAGTTTTACTTAACGCTTAAACAATGCTGGCAAAGCACGAAACAGAACAGTGTTATTACAGGTTAATGCTACTGTTATGTACAATATACGCACAAGTACTACAACGGTAACGGTCACTCAAAACTCTCTCTCTCTCTCTCTCTCTCTCTCTCTCTCTCTCTCTCTCTCTCTCTCTCTCTCTCTCTCTCTCTCTCTCTCTCACACACACACACTCACACACACACACACACACACACACACACACACACACACACACACACACACACACACACAATCTTTATACTTCTATGTTCTAGTACTAATCTATACGGATAGCTATATACAGGCTTATGCTTCAAAAAAAAGTAGACGATTGTGGAGAAATCTATGAGAGAATATTCTAGAAATTATGAAAAAGTGGGAATGATAGAATTTCGAGGTCCGATTATTCGAGTTCCGGATTATCCCAGGTACTGTTTTCTTTTTCTCGTTTTTGTTAATACACATACACTTCCAACACACTTTATAAGTAGGCCTACATAATCTTTTCTGTCTTTGAATGAAGGAACAAAAATTCATAATGTGTCGGATACTACGCATTGTGCAGAAATTTCAACATCGAACTGTTGTTTATGTAGGATTCGGTTACGATAAAGCGGTAGGTAGCTGGCGACAAACGTGTGCCCATTGTGTTCCAAGAAGAAACTTTGTTAAAAGACATGATACCCTGGTCGGTCAATGCATAAATAATGTTTCTTCCAAACCTCTGCTAAGTTCTGCAAACAAATGACAATCAGATCCAGCACAAAACGAGTCTGGTAAGAAAGATTATACCAACGAAACCGTACACGAAATAATCCACAGGATTCTTGGGTGTTAAGATGTCACAAAAAGAGATATTGAAGAATGGGTTAATAATGAGGGAAGAAACCAATTTAGTGACGAAGTTCACGAATTGTTAGCGCAGTACGTGAGAAAAATTCGTATCACAAACGGAGGATTCGTCTGATGAAGAAAGTTCAAACACCGCATTTTACATACAGACGAAGTCGCTGCCTTGGAACTGGCGTTCAATACGTACAACAGCAACCCGAAGCTCAAGCAACTTTTTTTTTTAAAAAGACTGAAATTTTTTAGTCAATTTGATAATGATTTCATATAGTATAAGTAACTGAATTCTTTTCAATAATGTCCTTTTGGTTCTTCTTCATTTATTTTAAACTTTAAACTGCCTTCTAGTTTACGAAATTTCAAATGTATAACATTTTATTTAACAATAAATATAGCAACTTATTTTTGTCATTTTCCCGATTATCCGATTTTTCGATTATCCGCTGTACCTGAGGTCCTCATTAACTCGAACATTCGAGACTCCACTGTACTGCCTTATAGGAATAAGATTTACACAAATTGTGAGATCGAACAGACAGAATTATCCTCCATCGAAGAAACTATATTAACAGAAAGGCGAAAGGAAACAGAGATGGTAAAAGTAATCTAGTACTATAATGTCTTATAAAATATTTTTGCCACTTATCCATACGCACGTACTGTGTCGACCAGAAGCAACAAAAACCACCTTCCTGTATATATAAAGCAATACGAGCTCTAGCTGTTCTTCGTTGTTGAATGGTAACGGTGGCATACAGAGCGTGCGCATGAGGGAGTAACCTTAAGAACCAGAACCATACCTACTCTAATATTTATTTTACAAAACAAATCTTCAGCGTTGAGAATAACGACAAAACTTCACGGGAGAAGAGTCATTTTGAGATATTTTATGAAACTGTAAATATATTTTCGTTTTTGCTGTCGATAAATACAAAATTAAAGACTACTACATAACTCAGAGAATACTCGACAAACACGTAATACATTTTTGAATCATTTTACCTGTTGTTAATATACACCCAGCTGTGTCTAATCGGACGTCAAACACCCATATAGTCTCCACGGGGTACGTGGTACCTACCTGCGAACAGAAGACATTATTATTAGACACGGTTGAAAGACAAAATAAGGTGTGGCTGTATCTACAGATACATGTGAATTTATTGATATATATTCTAACACACACACAATATATACAAACCGGACAACAGAAGCAACATCGACAGCAAAGTAAAATACACTAGATTTATAGTCATCCTTATCTCTAGAAAGGCATACAAAACACTACAACGATATAGTTAGCCTATAAACTGGCATACCTATAACAGGATGAAAACCGCTTAATTTCACATACCAAACAGCTACTCTTCCATTTACAAGTAAATGTCAGTATATCAGTAAACATAAATATGTAAATTTAATTGTGAAACGATATTGTTACTCTTTGACGTAATACCTATGCGTACCCTGTACGTACTGAAATTACAAGCAGTACAAGAAACGTTATTAAAAACATTGGCAAGACATTTGAGTAAATTACGTACCGTAATACTAACAATTTCGAACAGTTTAACAACATAAAAAATATAACGGTATAAACAATACAAAATAAAAATATCAGCGTTTAAAATTTTTACTTCGGAATAAATAAATACAAAACCTCAAGAACAGTAGCCTATATTAATAACAACACAATCTCATTGTCAACATTAAAGTCTTCCAAATCGTTCAAATAAACAAAACTACAGAATCCCTGTCATTTCAACGGTTACAAACAAAATAAACAGCATAATAATTTTTTTTTAATAAAACAAATCTGTCAAGATGCTAGACAACACGTTCCAATAAATTGAAAATTCGTAATTATAATCTTAAGGCTTCTTCAAAATTTGGAAAATATCCGTAAAATTTTATATTTACAAAACGTATTCATACCTTACTGAATCAGTATTAAACATAACCAATTGTTGTGTGTATCAGATATAGTAAAAATATCGTACCACACATAACCAATTCACTAAAAAACTGTTCTAGTCCAGTTAAAGCAACCGTCAGTGTGAGACAATAGGAGTAGAAGACTAAGAGTGCGAAACTGTACGAACACCACTAATATTTTGGTTCCAATCAATTGTTCCGTCACTGAAACAAATATAAGAAAATACAACCTCAAACGTTTTAATGTAATGTACGTATGAATACCATGCAATATTTATAGTTATTAGGCCTACATACATCAGGTACAGAAGACTTTATCAGTACAAATTTTTTTAAATGTCTAACCGTCAAACGGTCTTTAACTGAAACGAGTTGAGAGAAACACACCAATATCCTGACACGCAAACAGGAACAGGAATGCGTGTAACAGTAACAGGAACAGTAATTTTCTAAACATTTTACTGACTTCCTAGTTAGTGTTTGTAAAACCGAACGTTTACAGAACGCTATAGTTCACACATTACCTATGGTTTTTACAGTTTTTATTGGTATGATTCAGCTTGTGTGTAAAACGCGCGCGCACGAAATCTACCAAATCTGAAAGCAAATATTCAACAAACAATCATCAAGATCTGTCATTGCGGTTAGCAGCAGACAACGGTTGGTAAACGAAGACACGACTTTCCATAATGTACAGTGCAGTGAGGCTCAAGAGATCAACTGGTGTCAAATAACAAGTCTCAATAATATTTTGAGAAAAGATTTCGCACAAAAACCATTGCTAACTCATGTTAAAAGCTTTTATTTCAAGAAACAGTGTAACGAAGATAAAAAATACGATCAGTAAACGAAAGGTACAAGAACACGCAATTAAGTTGTAAAAAATAACACTCACGCGTTGTCAAACGTAGCAGTTACTTTTACGGAACCGTAATAATAAATCGGATTTAGTAGTGTATAAAATGAAACGAATCTAAAAAATATGTTGCTAGCTTGTTTGCACAGTAAATATGGGAAATATATTCGGGAACCGTTTTGTACGTGGCATACGTTAAGTCCATGGCGTTCTCCGAGGGAATTAATTCTGTATTCTTCTATGACTGACTTCGTAAACACTAGCTGCTAGCGCGTAGGCCGTACAACATGCTACGGCGAGACGGAATATAATTTCAGTATACGGCGAACTTGCCAACTCATAAACACTTTTGTGTATGTTTGTCTGCCATTTTTAAATACAGGATACTATATTTTAAACACTATGCGCATGCGCATATATATGTGGTAAGTCTTTAATAACAGTATAGCGTCCTTTCTGTAAAAATACGTACAAGCATATACACATGTAGGAACTATTGTACAATCGTAGGGCCTATTTTTAATGGTAAAAAACACACACGCATTATTCTACCAATTTAAATAAACATGCATTTAAGTTTAATCAAAATTAACCAAATTTTCCACACAAATGCGACAGTCTCAGATGAAACTAATCACAGATGGCATTCGTTTCTGATGACAACTAGGCCTGATTACTAAATTTACTGATTATCAGTTAATAACAATTTGTCATTTAATTCGATATGCGGATCACAATGTGGCATTCTTACAACCACACTGACACTTAGGTCTACATTCGAACACATAAGTGCCGCCGGCCACCGGTCGAGGTTATGATTAACGCACGAGCTATTATGAGTAACCTGACTTATTAATTACACAAGCGCGTGGAATCTTCGTATAAGTTCTGTTTTAGCATTACACATCTGATCTTTGAACTAGTCAGTTTCAAAAAGTTCTTTTAATATAATTTATTACAGTTTCGCTTTCTGCGTCCACACGAGCTCTACCCGAAGGAGATCCAACAGAAAACAATGGCTGAATTTTAAATACGATGAAATTAATAATATGTCGTAACAATATGCCGATTTTAGGGACAAAGCTTTATACGTACGCGTAAATGTACGCACGCACTAAAATACGTGAAAGAAGAAAAACGTTCCAGATCTAGACGAAGTCTTGAAGCGAATACATAATTACTTATACAGATTAGGGCGAATGTTGGCGAAACTTCAAATAAGGTTTAGAAAGATAAAACAATTAGAAATAAAACACAATTGAACTTCCAAATAATGAAACTCTAACAAAGGAAATCCTACGTTCAATGAACTTTTTTCTGAGCACTGAAATATAAGTATAATTACTTCCACGTAATGAAATTAATCTTTTCAATGATGAAACTGATAGTGATATGGTAATGATTAATCTTTTCGGTCTTCAGATTTTGTAGCAACAACGAAAACATCAATCTCTGCTGCTCAAAGATAAATTATACCTGCTCAAAAATGTCTAGTTAGGTATTGTAACGTTCATGCCGATAAAAAACGTTAAGTTACACTCATACGAAGGTTACTCTGTTCTGGAAAGTTTCTGTTCTGGACAACTGTGTTAAATGCTTTCTGTCAAATAATTTATGTTAAAAAATTAAATACTGCACTGTAGCGATTTTAGCTAAACGCCTACAAAATCAAACCAGTGTTCAAGGTTCTTCTACGTAAGGATAAGTCAGTTAAATTATTCGAAATAGACCAATTTTTAGATTTTGTACGAAAACTTAAATAAGTGTGGACTTTTACTTTTGTTTGAATGGAGAAATAAATATACTGCAGAACGCAAAAAACTCAATAGAAAAGCAACAAAGTAATAGGAAAAGAGACGTTGTTGAAATCGTCCATGAAATCTCGTACCACTTCTGTGCGCCTGTTTTCAAATAACTAGTTATGGATGAATATTGGTGCGAAACTGGATATTACGAATAAAATTACCAACAAGCATATCTACGAGTCAAAGAATACATGTTGGTACATTTTCTGCGATCAGTG
Source organism: Magicicada septendecula (assembly GCA_034769895.1). Taxonomy (NCBI): domain Eukaryota; kingdom Metazoa; phylum Arthropoda; class Insecta; order Hemiptera; family Cicadidae; genus Magicicada; species Magicicada septendecula. Next base: position 575,057,766 of record CM068368.1, on the reverse strand, counting down.
TTTATTGCAGTTATGTGGTTTGTAGCTGTACTGTCGAATAACAGATTAGAGTAAGTTTCTTATGCATCGCTTAGCTGGGAAGGACATAAATACGAATGGTTATTTTTTTAATATTGCATAATCTACAAAATTAGATACAAATATGATCTAAGCTTTACAAGAAATTATTTCAAAAAACCCCGTTACAGACAGATACACACAGATAATGTATGTACGTACGTATATGACTTCGAAAGTGGCCAACCGAGGTACACGTTCTTTGAAGTTATACATGTCCTACCGGATGCTGAAATAAACAGAAGTATTGCAACCGCATTAACTTCACAGTCCGCAATGAAATAAGCTACTACGTTCATTCTGTTTAGTGTGTGTGTGTGTGTGTGCGTGTGTGTGACACACGTATTTGGGTTACTCAAACTAAGTCCCACTGAGTTAGCTTCCTTCCCTCGACGCTTGATTTGATACTAGTGCTCTGAATACAACAACCCTATTCAGATTCACAATAGCGTAAAAATAATATATCCCCCCTTTTCTAACAACTGAAACACATTACAAATGGGAGAAGTTACATGAATGAAAGTGAACAATGTCCTGTGCACAAAAAGGTAGACTTAGTCTACTTTCGTAGTTTTTTCAAGTATAAAATGCTATTACCGGAAAAGAAAGAAGAAGATATTCACGTTCAGCAGAGCATAAGTGTAAACACCCTCCAGTATTATAGTCATTTTAATCAGATAATGCACCAACGTGACACCCTCACCCTTGCTAAAGAAATCTGTACCTGTATAAGCAGATGTTTTGTTCGATACCAAACAAATTCGACAACGCTTCAGTAACTACGTGGACTAGTCAACTGTATGACAAGGTTTCGCTACATTCTGAAATAACAGTTCACAGATCATATTTAAACTATTCTTAGACTGGTAGTACTATCCACTGTTAGCTAGTTTTATTTTGAGTTGTATTTTTAATTATAATGTATAATTGTATTTTATTAAAAACGTATATGTAATCAGTTCTTACACAACACTATACACGATAAAACTGTACAGAATAAAACTATGTTGAAAGAAGGCTGTTTCTCAGAGTTCAACACTTACCAAATTAAGTTTTCAATTTTGTAACAAAATGTATTTATCGGAACTCAGCATCAATTCTTATTTGTCTTTATGTAGTTACACAAGTAAATCGTCGACTTTAGTTGTAATAAACTCTAAAGAAGCTTCATTTTTCAATTAGATCTACATGCTGTTTAGCATCCGCGAAGTAACAATGCAATATCAATTGTGTAACATTTTTCACACCACGTGTAAAACTATCGCTTACAGCTTTAGACATACACGCATTCAACACGTGTAAAACGTTTCCCATCAAGTAATCAATCACAGCAGTTGTTTTTTAATTCGATCACAGCTGGTGTGATCTCTGAAGGATTATTATTCTAAGCTCTCAGCTCTTAGGGTAACCTAAACAAATAGAAGAAAAAGAACAATTTTTGATAGTTGGGGCAAAGAGTAAATAAATAAAGACTATTATAATAGAGAAGAGTGTGGGAGGAGTGGAGTTGTAGCAAGATAAAAGGCGTGAGAAACAATCGACTCTAGATTCAGCTGTATCATGGTTTCGTCTATCGAGAAGCCGTAATTTATCAAGCTGTGATTTATCAGAAAGAGAAACTTACTGGATCATTGGCGACTGATGTATACCATATGCTCGAATGACACAGGGTTAATGATATCATAACTTTAAAATGTCATTTAAACATAGATGCTAATATTGGTATTATTTTAAAATAGAGTTTCGCCGCACACTTTCGAGACGTATTGCTATTATACAAGTTTCCTTATTACCAACTGGTATTACCTTCGATGGACATGCATACTGAATGAATTATAATCTCTGATGAAATCAGTTACATAAAAGTGGCAACGCCTATTATTTCTAATCAATACGGCGTCAGTCGAGGTATTCTGGTAAACCACTTCAACCTCTGACAAAATGATATGTAAAAACTATCCTCTTGGGGGAAAACAGCCAACAACGTGCATTTCACGAAAGTAAGGTTTCGCATATCTGAGGGAACTACTAACTTCTAATATGAAAACTTCTACCATGTTTTTTCTTATTCATTCAGATAAGACTCTTCTGCTTACTTATTTTGCCAAAAGTGTTGTTAACTGTGCTTCTATGACACGACTATCTTTAAATGAGTTTTTAAGACGACAGACGACTGATGCTGAGACTGACAGTGAGTTACTGCGTGGGTCGTTACGTGAGCCTTAGTACTGCACCATTCGATAAATGATTCCACGTTTCAGTATGTCCCCCGTTTAAACGCGTCTTGCAGATTCATACCAAAATTTACATCAAGTCGTCTCTTGATTTACATAATTTGTTTCTTGAAATTTGTTGCTTTGTTCAAGCTCCTTAATGCCAACACCAATGCCAATGTTTCTTTCTCTTGTTTTAGTTTACAGTACTGTCGGGGATAAGTTTTCTGACGAGGCACTCACACAGATTCTACACTTGACCTTTACGCGGGGGGGGGGGACTCTCACTATCAAGTAACGTATAGAAATCACTCAGAAAAGAGCATCATGGGTAGTAGTGCAGTATTATTCGTTTCTCTTTATCAGACAAGGCTTCTACAAAGGCAGCTGCAGATTTCAAAGCACATTTAATTAATTTAAGTAAATGTAATACAATTATAGGATACATATTGACATAATTTTTAAAATTATACGACGTTCAAATTTAAGCTGCTTGAAATTCAAAGAAAAGTAGCAGACTATAAATTATGATGGGATCTTTGACGCTTTAGACTGTTATTCACATTCCACTATTAGATATCTTGAAACACCCTATGTACTAAATATCGACTTGTATTAGTAAATGCTATTTCTTCTTCAGTTAGTAGGCTTAGAAGGTATTAGTAGGATTTAGTTCTTCCTCAGTGACTGTGTGGACCTTACCAGAGAAAATAATGAATCGCTGGATACTGTTATCCGTGTGAACTGGCTCACTGTCGTGTTTGTTTGAGTGGAGTCTTGAAAACAACTGCTTAGCTGTTTAAATATGTACACAAGTCACTAACTTTATAGTAAATATGTTTATATGTATAATATGTTTGTAAGATAAAGAGTGAAGGGAAATCTGATTATTGGTTACGTCATGATAGCATGCTATAGTGATTTTATACTTGTTAATTCAATATATACAGTTGAACGTATAATTAATATTATACTTGTCTATGAATGCCTTACCTGTAATATAATATTTTAATTTATGCGGGAGACCTACGTCTGATATATTACACAAGTCGTCAAGGGTAGAGAAATAAACATTTATGTAGTACACATGCAAATGTGAAAAGTGAACATTGTAAAACTATTTACACTTGCGTCTGTTCTCTTTGTGCGGTGAATACTTTATTAAGTTTATTATTGTTACAAGGTCTTTGTGATTCACATTAGATGTCGGCCTCCTTCAGAGAAAGATATTTCTAAATATTTTAACTGTTAATTATTTTCCGACAGTTGTACAGCGCAGCTCGTTATGAATATTAAACCTGAATGTTCTGAGAAGCCGATGATGATCCCAAGGTCTCGATAACACACTATGAGACAGCACCACAATACAATGACTAAATGTGTAAAGCGAGCAATCATGTTGTTAGAGGAAATTAATACAACGCGACATTGTTTCTGTCGACTGAAGCGTAACAAATACAACTGATTGTTTTATTTTCTTAAAAATTATGTAGGCTTATTGCTTTCAAAACTTTCGATAGTTACTTTTATGAAATTTTAAAAATATTATTAGCATACACTATTTTCATCGAGTCCTATTTTACCGTTTTATACAGCCTCGGCCAAAAGTACGACAGTTGGCATCAGAGCAACTGTTCAGTAGTAATTAATTTCTTATGTCGCATCAGTGAAATTATGTTATTGACGTGTTTCTGCACAGCATTAAACACAGGATAGACCGACAGCAGAATGACGACGGCACGACGGGTCGGTTCCATTTAAGACGATAAGCTGCGGTTGATAATACCAATTGTAGCAACGCAGAGACTACGTGGGCTCAAAACGGTAATCTCAAAACCGCATACTAAGGGTGCAATCTAATTTATGTACAGGGGCAAATGTCTAGAAATGCCGCACATTAATGCATCAAAGGTCATCATGACTTCATCATTTGGACGAGGCAGTATTACTCGTAGAATGCAAGTAATCTTTATCTTCAAAAGAAAACTACGGCAGATATTTAGCCGCAAGACAGACTTGGACGTATATGAAAGTACCGGTGTTACACAGAACGTGTTTAAAAGTTGGCAGTGTGAACAGTTGACCGTTTTTACACTAACGCGCCGCACCTTCACAACACTGACGCATTTGTGTAATCATTTACAATAATGCTTTCTTATTTCTTACATTTGGCACTATTGAAGAAAACAAAAACATTTCGTCTCAAAGAATTTACTGATAAGTCTAAAGTTTCATTACCAAGAGTCTCTGCAACAAGAAGCAGTATGAACGGCTCACTAAAGTGAGTGTGACTGATTTTAGTCGGGAACGTCAGATATCATTCGCGTATATACAGAATAGTACCATAAACAGCTATTCTAATAATGGTTGACGCCCGTTGTAAGACGCCTCATAGCTTATTATGAGACGCTGAATATGTCTATACAGAATACAAGACGAACACAGTTCTCTTAAGGAAACCACGAGTATCGTTAGCAGCCATTTCATCGCACAGTATTCTCACGAATATATGTACAGTATCTAACATTATTTCTATACCATAACATTATGTGTACAACATCTCTCTAAACATTCGGCGGTTATATCTGTGTCACGTGTGAAGAATATATTTGCTTATAACATCTGTCAAACCGATAAATTGTATGCACGAACTGGGAGCTTCTAACCTTTTTAATTCCTCTAAATAAGTACGGACAAATTCACACTGATAAAATGAAGTTAAATCTGAAAAGAAACTGACTGAAGAAACGTGTATATATCGATGCGAGGCGGGTGATACATTTTTAATTGAGGTGTCAGTTCAGAACTTTAACCGTTTAACGTAGGCCTAGTGCAATGAGGTCACCCCCCCACACTCACACACACACACACACAGAGATCATTCCTTCATACGCTAACACACAAATTTAATACGCAAATATAATTAACAATATTTAATAAAAATATAATAAACAATAATAACTATTGTCTAATTATATTTAAATGGATATGCAGAAATAAGTTTATTGGTTCTTTCCACCGAAGCTTAGGATGACGAAAAAGTTTTTCGAAGCTTTGACAAAAAAGATATTCTGACTGATTCCGAGTAATTCTTCAAATTCTGTTATCGCTTTTATTCTATTTCAACTACACATTTTTTCTACATCAAAGCAATATCACCTTTTGTTCTAAATGACTTTACACGCAAAACATCTTATTATGGTGACATATTAAACAAAGTTTAATTCAAGGAATTGTACTAAGATGTTGTAATTTACATTAAGCTGTAACGTATTCTGCAACTCATCAAATTACCAGATAATTACTATAATGTTATATTTTATTTCCTTGAAAACATTTCTGATAAGGCTCAAAAAACAAATTCTGAGCCAGGGGAGATAGCGCAGAAGATTCTCTCGTTAATCAAACTCGTCGATTTCACTTTTATAATTTGATAATATTTTATTTAGAAGTAATACATTTAAATAATGTATTTCAATGTCTTCAAAGTGGTAAAATGATAAAAAAAGCATTATCTACTTTGATAGTTAGCAGTGATTTAATAAGCTGTTAATCCATATTGTAAACAAGCTATAGCAAGTCATCTTGCAGAGTAAAATAGCTAAAATCTAATTTAAAAGGGTTTTAGTATATACGTATTAGAGATACCAATATTTAAAAAGAAATTCAGTACATGAAAGAAGGGAAACGAAAACGTATAAGCTATTAGGAGATACATTTAGGAAATAGCTAATGCCAAATGGAATAGTGTTGACAAAGACGCGTCTTTTAAAACCAAAAATGAAGTAACTTCCGTAAAGCCAAAGAGTGACAAGAAGGTAAAGTGATATATTAGCGGCATATGATTTTACACTGAGACAAAGTTACGTAATGAAGGGTTCTGTGCGGAAAAAAAAGTTTAGTAAATAATTAACAAAGTTCGTGGCAACATTTATTCTCTTCTTTTTTAGCTCATTGTTTATTATGGCGTTACAGCCATTTGTGTGAGTGGTACATAGTTTTAAAGTCATAGTTTTCATATTACAGATTTACATTGAAACGTATCCTCTTCTTGCACAAATGAGAAAGAATACAAATTAAAATGTACAATTAAAAGTAATAAGAGACTATTAATAACTAAAAAAAAAAAAAACAATAAAATATAAGAATAGACATGCAACAACAAACTGGGAAGAGGAAAGAAACATGATCACTGTCCGATAGAAGAGATTTTGTGAAGATTTTACAGTAGAAGCTTACGTGTTAATACTACTTCGGCCAGAAGGATAACATTCGAAAGTCTTCGATGTAATCAATGTTGTGTAAATTGCCGGCACTTCCGAACACGTCTCTGTGCATCAATCAGATTGCACAGTTAGTAATATTTCAGACTACGGTTTTGAGTCCACATTGCTGTTGTTTAATGACGTGTAGAAACATGTCAACAACGTAACCAACTACACTCGTACGAGATAAAAAAGTGATTATCGTTGATGCCGGCTATTATCCTAGTGGTAAAGGGAACTATATACTAAACAGCACCTATTTTTTTCTACTAATCAGGTTTTGTTTGTGGGATAATTCATGTCAACTGTTTTTCGATACTCAACTATACAGTAAATAAGATAAAATTTTCACATTACACATTGGTTCATTATGGAACAATCTTGATTTATGAAATTTTAACATGTTCGCAATGTTACTGGTGGTCACTTAACGCATGTAAATACGATTATGGTCAGAACACGCCTACGACATTATCGATTAATCTTATAATAACGGTTAATAACGCTACTGGTTTACAGATAATTCTATGATAATTTCACTGAGATTTCGTATCCGTTTTTTATGAAATTATTATGCGAAAAAACAGTGTTGCAGCCTACATTCCTGCTATTCTATACCTGAAAGTCCTACGACCTTTGAAAGTGGTAGGCACGACGGCTGTTTGCGGTACTAAAATTTTAATAACATATAACAAATAGTGACAAAATCCGTTGACACGCGAAAGAGGTTATTATCGTACAGTGGTGATAACTGAGGTTTATAAACGTGCTGTAGAGCAGTGTGTTATAACTCTACATATAAGTTTACAGAACGTCCACTTTCGTGCATAACGAGCAATGTGTTAAAGTAATATCATAGATGGGAAATCGATATAGAGCTAAACAAAAAGGACTGAGCTTGACGCAACGAAAAGTGAAATTACTGTTAAAAAATAAATGAAACCAAATTAAGTTACACAGAGATAAGAACAAATAAATGTTCGGAACACACTTAGGCTACTGGTAACGGGCGCCAACAAAAGATGTCAGTTGAAATAATTTTGACGAGTTAAAGACTAAATTTCAAGCGAATATGCATACAACAAAGTAATGATTAATTTCACCCCCCCCAAAACACACACACACACACACACACACACACACAGGGGGAGCATGAGAGGACATTGTGATCTTGGCTTCTCCCATACTTTCATATTGTGACCACACTTCTCGAATTACCATTCGGGATATTTTTCTTTTAATTTTTATAACTATGTAATAGCACCTTTACTTTAAGATTTATTCGAATATGGTGAAGTTGCTAGTCTAAAAGTAGGCCTATATAATAAGACAGTCAAAAATTAATTACAAACGAAGTGTAATCTGGTAATCTGAATATGTAGGTAAGGAGGTAGTAGTTTACTTCATCTCAATGTAATTCTTATTAATAATGTTCTTTTGTTATTTTAATGAAAGTCTGAAAAATAAATACGCAAGTATAAATTGGGAGTATTAGATACAAATATTTAACGAAGAATAATCGGACGAATGCTAGACGAAGAAATATATTAATATATTTATAGAAAAAACAACGTACTTACAAATTAACTTTCAAAATTATTTAAGTCACCAACATGACATTTGAGGTTTAGTAATCTAGGTGAGTAAAAACAACTGTAATGTTACATCCACGAGAAGAAGCCAGTATAAACTAGTCATCCGGACTAATTTTATCGCTGAATCTGAAAATTATATGTATATGGTTATAGGTATTATAAACGTCTTGTGATACATGTTGTTTCTGTTAAACTGACAGTGGTCTGTTATCCAACGACTTCATGGGATAAAATCATACCTTTTCTCCATGTAACAGGGAACAAGTTTCTAAAAATCAGGAATGTTTTGAAAAATCAATAAAACAAGCAGAATAAAATTTTGTTTTTGTCTTCCATTTTTTCGAGAAACATACATTCAGCAATTAGGAAACAAGGGCAGAAAAATTAATGATGATTCAGAGATAAAATATTAATTGCGAAACAAATTAGGATACCGTAATTATATTACAAACCGTTCTTCTGATTACAGAGTTCGCATTTTTAATGTGCGTATTTTTTCCGCATAATGAACCCACAAACACGGTGCTTTCTCTCCGGCGAGCTAATTGGCAAAATAATTTGCTAATTTGCTTCCTGAAAATCGTTACCAAGCTACTGCCTTATTCTACGATTCCTACAACCATATACTTCTTACTCTGGTAATTACAAGGACACATTTTTTGTAATTATGAAATCTACAACATCACACTGATAATTTCATACAATCGTTAAATTTACAACTTCCAGTCTTCCTGTTAGAGGTATTAACAAACGCAGCATCATAAAATGAAATTCATATTTCAAGACATGTCTGTATTTCAAGAAAACGCACTCTAAAGTATTGCGGATTCCTGTGTATGATTTCACCAACCATTATTGGCTTATAAAGTAAATTTCTACGCAACTCACATTCTTAATAAAGCCGTAGACTTACTCCAATGTACTTGTATTGTGCGACTGATAAACAAGCCTTTCGCAATAATGCACTTTAGATGAAGCAAAGAAACTCTGCTTCCCACTAGTTATGTTGCCCCATGTCGCTTCCCAAATTGCCGGTGTATCGTTGTTAAATAATATACGACAAATTAATAGTAAACTTACTGTTTAATTATAAAATTCGTCCAGACTTGTACTCAGAACATTTTAGTTAAGAAACAACTTCAACTGATGATGTTTGTAAAAACAGCATCAGTGAACGTCATACAATAAATAGCCAAATGATAGAAACAGCACTGCTCTAACTTATAGGTGGGCGCGTTTTATGGGCATTGAATAAGAAAGATATTTATAAAATTAGCGTTGCAGAAATGAAGTATCTAAGAAGCGAGATAGCAGTGACTAGGGAGGATAGAAATGATTGAATTATAGAAGTAAAAACAGAATCTATACAAGAACTTATTGGAAAAAAAGAGTATTGAGATAATGAGACAGTTAACAAAGCACAGAACCAGTTACAGACTATTTTAGAAGGAAGAAAAGAACAAGAGAGAACAATAGCAACAACAAAAAAACAAACAAACAAACAGAAGAGGATCAAAGGAGATACGTGCAGTGGTAAAATTCGAAACAATATTGGATTCAAAGTAGTTAGGAATGGAAAGGAAGAAAGAAATGGAATAGGTTTATACTAAAGACTTCAGTTTGAATTGACACCCTACACTGAATATATAGAAAGACAACTGATTTATTACCCGCACGCCCACGCTGCAGTTGCACTGATGAAGCGAGAACAACAGGACCTCGAGACCGATATAAAAAATAAAAAAAAAAATCTAAAACAAAATAAGTTCTTCAATAGTGGTTTATTAAATTAGTATAACAATTTACATCATGAATAGTGATGGAAATGCACTGACAATGTGCGAAACAATCTGTATATAATTGGTCAGCTAGACGTAATGTAATAAATAAAAACAATGATTGATTCATAACTTCCGGGATGTCGGAGGCAAGATTTAAAGTTAGGTATGCCAAACCTAACTGTTGGACGTTGGATCGACGCTTTGGAACCTTGACCAGTACGCTACTCGTGATGACTACCGCTCTACAGTTCCGAAGGCTTTAAATTTATTTTATCTATGGCAGTAAACGTCCATACAAAAACAAACGTACTACTGAAAACAATGTTTTATATATTCTAGTACTTGTAAGTTATTTGCATTTGAATTTAAGCGTTTATGATGAACGACTTCGACTTCAAAACCAAAGAACGAGTAACATGACCAAAGATTAATAAACTAAAAAAATTTCGTTCTGAAAAAGATCGAACGTAGCTGTCCTTTCCACTGTAGGAATGATAAAAAATATATAGCGTACGCCTTGTGTCAGGAGTAAATGCAGATGTAAATTCGTTCCGTCTCCGGCATCACAAGACCCGCAGTAGGCTTATTCAACAAACCGTTAGGGTAAATATTCAACTGCAAAACAAGCAGTGTCTTCCTGTTTGTTGTACCAACTTCTACTGTGAAAGCAAACAATGCAACTTGCTACTGTACCTATTATTTTAAAATCGGCCGCTAAATACAATATGAAAATCAGAACGCAATTAGTGACTCTAGTAATTAGTATTCAACTTTTCAAACAATACTACGACCATTTTAACTACAAAAATAAAAGATCCTTAAAAATTACCCCTTTTATCAACTTATTACGACACAAAGATACGAAAGAAATTAAAAATGAGTTAACTATTCCTTTCCACGATGCCGGTGGTGTTACTGTTAATAATCTTAACACCGTGTTATTATTATTAATTAATCATAATAAAATAATAGGTAATGTAATGACAAAGCACGCAAAAAGTAATGTGTATGCCTCCACATTAAAATGTAAACTACAAATAAAATTAATTTAAATTATGTAATACGCTTAAAACTTGTATGAAAGGCGTTTACATATGCTAGCAAGAAACTACACTGTAAACATGAGTAAATATGTTTACATATTTCTCTCAATTTATTCACCGCTAAAGAGTATTACATGCATGCGTGCATACACACACAATTTTCAATGTTGGCATACACACCTTGGCAGTAAGACATACCAAGCCGCTTGTTGTGTAAAGGGCTTGGACCAGGACAGAGTGCAGACAAGGATAAATCTACTTTGATTGGGGACGTGCACTCAGCAACTGACGTGGAGATAATCTGGCCGCCACCCTACTTCCGTCTCTTCTATTGAATCTGTCTCTTTGACAGCGACCAAGCTCCACACACAGCCTTGTTTTTCTTCTTAAACGTCAATTTACTCATTAACACAAGAAAACCGTTTTAGACAAACAATACTTTCCATTAACACGGACCCTTAATAAAGGATAATAAAAAGTTACATTAATCTCGGATGTTTTAAGGTTATGTACGTCTTTACGATCACAATAATAACAATAAGTGAATAACTTTTCATCACTGATGAGTTGCATCTTTCTGTAGCTCTCAGATGATAACTATGCGTCATTGTGGTCCACAATAGTAGAAGTAACATAGGCTTGTCTAGTCGACTAAAGTTTCGATAGATATGTCAATATTTGACGTAACACTTCAAAGAAGGTTAACCTTGAAATACTCAACCGTTTCAAAAACGACTTCAGTCCATCGAAAACGGGACACGAACATGTTATACAAAATGTGAAACTATCAGAAAATATACGACTAAAAGTAATAAAAAAATGGGGGTATCTAGATTAGCAATAAGTAAGAGTTAAAGGGAGTCCTCGTGAAAATCTGTCTATCAATATCAATTATTTCTACGCGTCTAAAAATCTTGTTTCAAAAAATTCCTACCCTTCTTACAGTGTCAGCAACCAACAATAAAAAAGTACGAAAAAGGCACAGAAAGGAGGTATGATGCACGTGAGGGATAGGAGAATCATAAGAGAGTTTTGGCTGAAAAAATTACACACGAAAGTTACAGTTATGAACAAGTTTTACGGAGTGTTCGAGCTGAAGTTAAAATGGGCGATTTAAAATAACATTAAGGAAGAAACGTTTTTAAACTATATAAGACTGAAAAACTAAAATCATTAATCGTCTTTGTTAAAGGGTGCATTATTACTGAACTGCACACAATTGTGCAAAATCTGTTATGATACGAGTAATAACTTCTTTGCAACTCATTTCTACGCCACCACACTGACCACAACTATGACTAGAGTGGTATTTAAAAACTTTTTGAAAATGGATTTTATTCCAAATTATCAATGTTTTCCAAAATTCCAAGAAATTATTAACACTCTTGTTCGCGGAAACCTGTAAGTTAATCAAATCAAAATGTAACTTAAGGTGACCCTCCTCGCACTGTCACACGCGCACACTCGCGTGTGTAACCACAAAACTGTTAATTTATGATGCTTTGTGATGTGTATGTTAATTTTCAAACACTTCACATAAATTTTACACAAATGTATTCCTCCTTACGTAAACTGTGTTATTATGCGAGTTCTTCGTTTCCCACCTTGACATTTGTTCTTTCTCTTGTCACTGTAACCCGTTATTTACGTCAACGGTAGAACAAAAGTTAACAATTCTTCTCGAAGCAACCTACAGAATGTATACGCTGGACCGCTTTGTAATCCGCCATTTATATTCATTAAACATTATACAACATTTCCTGTCAGTGGCGAGAGTGAAATATGCAAACACCCGAACGCCTGACGCTAACCGAAGTAAACGACGGTCTTAAACAAAAACGAACAAAGAACCTGAATAGAAAACGATTTCATTAGTGAATGAAGACATAAATATTGGGAAAATGAGATCCGCACGAGAGCTTCGTAACAAGAAGTATGCAAGATCCATTCCCTATGCAGATAGTGGAAAAACTGTATGGTTAGCTTCCATCAAAATGCTACTAATGTCGATACAGTTATGGTGGGATGTTTTCTAGATTTATTGACTACAACCTTACATGGAATCTTATGAATCCACTGGTAGCGGCCAACTATCTGCACGCACGCGCGCACACACACACACACAACCGTTATCTTGGAAACGCTGTCGACACGGCGGACATTCCCGAAGAAGAGAAAACCGCCAGAAATAAATTTTGGTGTTGACGCATTCTATTCCAGTGACAGGTCGTGATTACTTAGAATCTCGCTTTTATGTAAGTAACGTACATCTTTGTGTCCTTTCTTGCTTATTTCGAACTTGAATCATCTTTTGTTGAAAACATGAAAAAAGTAAACATACGGCCGTCATCCGACCTGGAAGCTCCGTTTATATAGGGCTCGTATGTGTAGCTGAGAAATTTGGTGTAAACGAGTCCGTATCCCACGTGTGTTAAAAATTGACATAGGTTATCATAGGTGTTGTAACCAATGAAGTCACATATACAAGGGAAACAAACTTATACAAGTTTTTGCTTAATTTAGCTAACATTTGGGTTAAGAGCTATGATACTCATGACATGATGAGATAGCTCTTGGCCGTGAACGGTTTCAGGTCAGGTCTGGATTCTGTTAGCATCAATCAGAACCTCTCCAGTATTCTTTCATAAAGGAGCCAAATAAATATTAAATTTTTACCTTTATCGGGATGAACAACTACAAATCTTTATTATTTGCTTGTGGAATTAGATCGCAGTCAGGGACGCTGATGCGGTGACAATCCAAACTCAAAACAGTAGACACAACTTGACTCAAGACATGGGCACATACAAGAGTATAAGTACATGGGTAGTATGGCGATGATACAGTCTACACATTTTTTTCAATGTAATCTTATTATTTCGATTTCTGATATAACTTAGACGTAAACAACCTGGATAATTTTTTCTTCAAAAATAAGCAGAGGCCCTTTCAAACTTCAATCGACAACACGTCTACTTTTTAGTCGTAACGACAAACCAATAACAAATGAGTCAAACTAGTTACGCGCCAGTTATGGTTATACGACACATCCGTGACAGTTGAGAGGCACTTTGCGGGGTCATTTCTAACGGTGGAGATAGTGAACACGGATACGATCTTTTACTGTACCGAGTTTCATTCACCCTCTCGAATACGCACACCGTGTCTTACAGTGCTGAAAGGTTTCGTATGTAAAGAGTTTGAAAAGGGAGACAACTTTGTTGCTCTGTTGAGTACACATTTACTATCATATCGTAACACGGTGCTTTCGTGAATACAAATATGCTTGTCACAAGTGCTGTATTATATAAAAGCCAGGATCACATTTCTCTCGCTTTTAACACTTTACGTCCGTACGATCTCCCCTTTCTGGATCCTGTGAAATAATAAGATTCCGTTACAACTATGAAATAATAATTGTCTCGTGACTTGTTCAGTATGAAAATCAAGCAGGCACCGAATTTATCAAAACTGCAAATTCGTGAAACCGTAGCGAGTGCATGTAGTCCTACTGTACTACCGATAGCGATCGTTACAGACTACAACTACAATTGAACGTCATTAGCTCTGCATGTTACCAGTTAACGAATCTAACGATTACATCCGTCTGTTGTACGTATTGTATAACAACTTGCCATTATATAATGACTGCCACTGATGCATGGTCTGTTACAAAGGCTGACATGCCAACGATTGTTGCCAATAACACAGAGGAAAGCCGACGTAGACTTGTGAATAGCTGCAGTTCGTGATAACAATACTCTCTCGGGGTAATGTCAACGTTTTATTTATTATTTTCTGTTTCCGTTCTGTAGTCTATTTCCGAAAGTTAGTTTGCATCGACGGAACGGTTAGAAATTGGTAACGGAACGTGTGAGTTAATGCGCTGGCATGTGTTTCCAGTTTGGATAGTGTAACGAGTTGCGCTCAATCGCAGATCTCATCTTTCGGTGTAGAACCAATAAGATAATTACTGGGAACCATATTGTTGGCCACAATCAGTGTTGTAGATCTACACGTCTGAAAAAAACGAAGTTGTGACACTTGCTTGGAGTGACATTTACTCGGAGAAACAATGCTTCCATAACGACACCACGAAATAGGCCTACATTATGATTTTCAGCAATCACGTTTGTGCGGAAATCAAAGATGTGTTTTATAAAAACCTGTTACACGGGCTACATGTCTACATAAAGCCAACAGTGAGTCTTTATTGTGAATAACAGTTAAACAAAACAAAACATTCACACTGACGACAACTTATTATGCAACATATTTGTACTGTCTGCAGTCATATCATTCGTCAGAGCAGCTTTCCTGTCTTAGCGATGGTATCCTCTCGCGCTCGTTAATGCTTCAGGTTAAAAAGAATTTACTATTTAGTACAGAGTGAAACTTTTCAAGTGGTGTGTGTGAGTGTGCGGTGATCATTGTATTAAACTTGTAAGGCATGGAATTTAACGAGACCAGTAAGGGAAAGCCTTTGTTCATTTTCAGCGGTCATCAGTACATAATGGATTAAACTAGCACACAACAAGTAACGTATTGGAAATGTACTGAATGTAAAAGAAAGCGCTGTAAAGGAAGACTTTCTACCCAGAATAATACCGTTTTAAGCGAGGTGGGACATGTTTGTCTCCCAGACGATGCAGCGAGTAAAGTGAGGAAGCATGTAGTGAATGCCAGAAAACGGGGGAGGGAAACGGACAGCTCGAAATCGAAAATATATGTGGAAGAAATAGGGCAGCTCTTTAATAGACGATATGTACAACAAAACAATCGTTGCACCGCGTTCGGAGGAAGAATAAGGGACCTACAAAAGACCCGGTCAACTCAGAAGATATCATCGTTCATGCCGATCTTGGAAGTTTGTGGGATGAAAATAAAACGATTCCAGCTATCTATGTACTGTTGGCAAACAAGAGACTTATGGTCGTTTTTTTAGTGCTGTTAAAAAAAAATGCCTGGATGGAATTCCGAGACGATTGTAAAGGACTTCCGAGGTTACCATCTAAAGTTTTATTTCCTGCAGCCAACACGTCTGACTGTAATTACCATTTTAATTAATGTCTATGGAGGAAAGTACAGAAATTCGTCCTAGTTCTCGAATATAGAGAAAACGAAGAAGTTTGGCTCCACATCCCATGTGCTTTGCCTTGGCTCAAGTTCCGCTAAATACGATCGATGAAGCCTGATTATGCATTCAGGAAAGTACGCCCGAAAACCCGAAGCTCCGAGTATTTTACGACTACTTCGTCGATCAGTGGCTAGGTAAAGACTATATGCCAAGAAAAATGTAGCTGTTACGGCAGGCGGCAGCGAACTAACAGTATTTCTGAAGGCTTGAATCAAAGAATAAATAGATTAATTTTTAAACCATATTCAAATATTTATTCACTGGTCTCCGAAAATATGCAGAATATTATGGCCACACGTTTGACAGGATATCTCTAAGCCTTCAAGAAAAGAAGAGAAGAAACGCTGTTCGGAAGTTAGATCAGGCTATTTCTAGTGCTTCGTAAAAACTTCAAGATGATAGAAAACTAAGACCATTCCTTACAATCTTGCCACATATCTAGAACTTGTAGTAAAAACCAATTTGTGAATAAATCGTAACATTCAATAAATTTTAAATTGACTTAAATTTACAAATATTTTAAATTGTAATTTTTTAAATTAATAAATACCTTTTTCTTTATCCGTGCTGCGACTACGTCTTTGATGTCTTACGACATATTTCGGGAACACGTTCCCATCATCAGGTAAAATTGTTTCTTCTTCTAGTTCATAACGAACGTGTCAAGAATATAATAATTAAAACACATCAACACATAAACACATAACACAATGAGTATGATAGAACTCAGTCCACGTAACAGTGCGCACTGCCGTACTATAACTGACCGCGTAATCAAACTATATATTCGGCTGGTGTACACAAGCGTTATCACTCTTCAATACAGTATCATATAAACAGTGAGATTTAAATGTTAATTGATCATTAAGCAGTAGGTTTGGTTGAAATAAAAACGCTTTATATATTTCATATTCTTCCATAGCATCCATGTATCGGCTCTTACTGCATATATGTATGGGCGTAAAGTTATCTGTGAAACCACTATAACTGTGATTGCTGTTTACCAGATGTAAAGCAAAGTTGGATTTGATTGACTTGATGTTCTTTTTTGGCAAATGTTCTTTATATCTGTCTTTAAATTTCCTGCCCGTTTGTCCTACGTAGAATTTATCACATTCACTACACTGGATTCTATATATGCCAGAACTGTTTTCGGTTGTTTTTTGTGTTCGAGGTTTTAATATGTTCAATATGTTATTGGTAGTTTGAAGGACACGATGATGTCTAATTTTCTTAATTCATTTTTTTATTATATTAGGAATCACATTAGTATATTCAACTGAAATATAATGGTTCTTTTTACCATCTAATTTTAATTTTCTTCCCATTTTATTCCTACGTTTGCGTATTAAGTTATCTATTATATCACTTTTATATCCATTATTGACAGCTATATGTTTAATAATATTTACTTCATCTTGAAAATCTTCCTGGTTCATAGGTATAGTTAAAAGTCTATTTACGAAAGCATTAAAAGAGGCCATTTTCTGTGTATATGGGTGGAATGAATCAGCATGGACAGTTATATCCGTGGTAGTGGGTTTCCTGTATATTTTATATGTGATACAATCAGCGTTTCTTCGAACAGAAAGGTCTAAAAAGTTTAGGCAATTTTCATTTTCTACTTCCATGGTGAATTTTATGTTGTTATTTATGTTGTTCATGTATTTGAGTAACATGTCCATTTGTCTACAAGTGCCATTAAAAACCATGATCGTATCGTCAACATATCGCGTGTATGAGATAATTTTATCGTGGTAACTGTTACAGTTAGATAGTAGATAATTATTTTCATAAACGTTAAGGTATATATCTGCCAGTAATCCACTTAAAGGAGACCCCATGGCTAACCCTTCTCCTTGTTTAAAAAACTTGCCGTCAAATGTAAAATAATTTTGTTTCAACACTATTCGTAATATCAAGATTAATTCGTTAATTTCCTGTTGATTTAATATTGCCGTATTATATGCAGTACGAGCCGATACATGGATGCCATGGAAGAATATGAAATATATAAAGCGTTTTTATTTCAACCAAACCTACTGCTTAATGATCAATTAACATTTAAATCTCACTGTTTATATGATACTGTATTGAAGAGTGATAACGCTTGTGTACACCAGCCGAATATATAGTTTGATTACGCGGTCAGTTATAGTACGGCAGTGCGCACTGTTACGTGGACTGAGTTCTATCATACTCATTGTGTTATGTGTTTATGTGTTGATGTGTTTTAATTATTATATTCTTGACACGTTCGTTATGAACTAGAAGAAAAAACAATTTTACCTGATGATGGGAACGTGTTCCCGAAACATGTCGTAAGACATCAAAGACGTAGTCGCAGCACGGATAAAGAAAAAGGTATTTATTAATTTCAATTTCACTGCGACTGAAGACCAAATATAATGAATGTAATTTTTTAATTGTAACTTGTAATGAATACATTGAATAAATTGCAAACATTTCAAAAAACCTATACAAAATACAACAAATACAAAGAGCACACAACAATTTTAGGGAACAATGAGGGACTAACTCCTCGTGATGTTCTCAAGTATCCGATATTCTATACATCCCTACAAAAATAAATAATTAAATAAAAATAAATAATTAAAATAAAAATCTAGCACACGCCTTTTCAGCTGTCGTCGTTTTATAGTCTTCAGTTTTAATAAAATTAAAAACAATTATAATTTAAACCTGTGCAAATGTAATCTTGTTTTAAGCGAGGCAGGAGAAAGGGGCGATGGAAACGACAGTTCGTATTGAAAACATATGTCAAAAAGTAGGAAAACACTTTAGTAGAGAGTACAGGAGTTTTGTGACTATAGTATCATTGCACAAAAGTACAAAAACAATAATTGCATCCCATTCGGACGAATGAGTTCAGGGGAGTCTGGGGTCTTCAAAGTAATTTTTATTTGGTGTATGCCTGCGTACGCGCGCTGGCGTGCGAGCCAGTGAGTTCTCGTTGAGTGCGTCTCGTTGATAACGCACGTACTTTCCGAGCGAATGTCACTCCGAGCAAGTGTTCGTACCCCCAAAAACTGGGAATATAGGGATTACATAAGCACACAGCGCGCACGTTATGGTGGAAGTATGCAAGTATGAATAGCCGTAGGAGGGTATTACAGTCAGTTGCCTGCCTTTCAACTGGGCTCTTCGTGTTTTCCTAGTTTTTTACATGCCCCCCCCACATATACACAAACATGCGAACAATTTCGCACTTTTCAATTAGGCACTTTACTCCTCGCTGGCACCGCTATGGATATGACAAGAGCTACAGGAACAACAATATTTTTTCCTGTTTTTTTTTTTCACACGCTGTCATACTACACTATTCTTTGACACTTTCAGTGTACAGGCTTCCAGTGAACTGTTTAGACGCTATAATGGTCATAGTATTCATAGTGTAACAGCTTACAGCAGCAGAAAAACAAAACTGACATTAATAGCTTCATGTACCATACGATTAAACTCTGCGTATTAAATGCACCATATTTGTGTTAACCGCGTATTTTATGATGAACATACCGACGATGGTTTACACTCCGAAGACTGGCATTCTCTACTATAAGACTGAAATTACGAGTCTTCCAACAAAGACCATGTTTTGCCTTATAACCGATACAATAAACACGATATGAAAATGGATACTGAAAGACTTGTAGTGTTGATTTTGTAGTTAAAAATAAACAGGTTGACATAACCACATTAATACCACTGTACAGCAGTTGGTGATCATGGCAATAAGCTGCTTGTTTATATGTCGGACTGGTGTAGGAGAGGCAGTAGGTAACCACCTTGAGCCATACGGCATGCAAGAAAGGCATGTAGGCATGTTACCCCACTTTAACTCTAGACACTGATTTCCACAGGATGAGTCCTAAGGTGCTGAAGAATAAACACCGATTTATTTGGTGTTGCCAAAATTCAACCCGGTATCTCTAAAAATTAGCCAAGCACCTATACCCGCGTTTTTACTTTGATAATTTTATCATAATTACAATCATTATAATTTGTAGATTAAACCACTGGCGGCTCAGTAGACCAATGGGTATGACACCTGGCTACTAATGTAGAGGCCCGGGTTCGATTCCCGGGCCCACACCATAAAAAATCAAGGTTTTTCAGCCCTCAGGTCGACTCAGCCTGTTGAAAATGAGTTCCTGGGATAACATCCTGGGGATAATAATGGACGGCTGAAGCGTAGTGCTTGCCACACTGCCTTCCTTGTATGCCGTACGGCTCGCATAAGGCAGCCTACCCTGCCTGACTCCTAAGCTACTTCGGTGGTACACATGGGAGCCATTATTATATATTATACAATCACTATAAAACAACGAACACAACGAAAACTTCAAAGGAACAAGCACAGTGAAATCAGTTACCAAGCAACACTGGTCTTCTTCAACAGAAAGAGACTCGCCTAGCCTACCAGGAGTACATAATTGTTAATAACCTCTTCGGCGAACAAATCGTTATGTCTATAATGATTTGATCTTCCCATCTTATTTCTGACCAACACCTATTGGTCTGTCTTCTTGTGAGTTTCACTTCGTAATGTTTTTAACACTCAGTTAATAATTACTATTTTTCATAGCCAAAATCGTGAGTAATTACCTATTTACAGTCAGTAAAATGTTTGATTACCTTTGCACACTGTGTTGCTGAACAAAAACGGCAGCTATGTAACTTTGACAGCTTATTCATTAATCGACTGGGAGAGTCGTCGATAGTAATAAGAGCTACTTGTTTCTAATTGTACCGGTTAATTACTGTTCTAAGACGTGACCGGAGACGGTTACGCGGAACAACAGCGAAATGAAGAATCCCATAATAATGAATTTTATTGCTTCTGTTAACTTGGTAGAATTAAAGATTACCATAAGGCTTACTCTTCCCGGCATCTCGTCGGATTGATAGTATACGAATTATGCGTAACACTGTACCCAATAAGAGCGTGTCGTCAAAGAAAGCCGAAAAACAGGACGTGCGCCGATTGGAAGAATAAATGACTCGCACACGTAAACTTGAGACACATCAAAAATGGCACTTAACAACGAAGGTAAACAACATTCCGACACTTGAAATGGTACAGAACAGATGCACGAACGCGTGCACACAAATAAACGTCCTGATTGGATCACAAAGAAAGTTTACACGACTGTACTCTCAAAAATTAGGTTACATTACTACGCCAGATGTTCGACAGCTAACATGTTTGTGTACGATGTACTGTTGTACACGTTTTGGTAATTCGTATCGGTTAGTATCAATAGTTGCACCAGTACTTAACGCTTTATATTTTAAAAACCTGCCAGAACGCAAATCGCTTTTTTCGCTCCAGCCAACAATAAACACAGATAACGATCACTAATTTCCGCTGAAACATGGAATACGTCTTGAATTCTAACTGTTATAACGGCTCTAAAGAGCCAAAACTAAACTGCCCTATTAGAACACTTGACTGCACGGCAAAACATATTTTTTGCTTCTTCTTCAAACGAATTCATACAATCGAAGAAAACGTGATTTCATTAAGGCCACTTTAAATAACGTACTATACTATTTGATTGTCTCACGGGTAGAGTATTTATGACGTGTTCTTACGCGGGTGTTTATGAACTACAACTAATCGACATCATTCTAATTATATACCGGTAGGTCATACCAACACACTAGATGGAGAGATATTTGAGATAAAATTACGTAATGATAAGCGGCAAAATAAAATAGTCAAATGTGTGAAAAAGATTAATAAAGAGCAGTAGGTACGTAACTTGAATTCAGCAAACGATATTCGAATACATAGAGTTCCTGGACATTTGAAATAATAAAGGTTGATGGTATTCCAAATACTTTCAAGAAATAGGTCGAAGTACTGACAAATACGAAAAAAAGAATTCCCAGACAGTTACAGTATATCAGCAGAGATTAATCTGCATGAAAAAATTACAAATTGGGAGCGTTAAAGTAGCCTTTCAGTAAATAAATATATCACCAATATCAAAAGATACACACAAAATGAAAAACCGTGTAATGGTCTTGAAACCAAAAAAGAAGAAAAACACGATTTGAAAAACTACAGGACAATTTACTGTTATCATCTGTACCTTTACACAAAATTTTCAGTAACAAGCCTAACACAGAATATGACAATCAACAGTTCCTTCATCAAGGATTATTCGTAAACAGCTGTAGCACAAAATAACGTCTACAAATGTACACGTCACCTGCTGATAGGAGAAAACATCTATACAAAAGCTGTAATGGAGGCATTAGAGAAACGAGAAATGAAAAGCAATATTTACAGACTCTCCTTGAAATCGATAAGAAGACAACAGCTCTAATCAAATTCGACAGGTCATTAATTACAATAACAGAAAAGGAGAACGACGGTACATCACCTATCAATGTACTTTTCCTCGGAATTGTAAAAGAAAATAGATGGAACATACTTCCACATAATATTTTCAATTGATACAGTATAAAAAATATATAGTACAGGCCTACTACATGTGGTGTGTGGTGAAAAATATAACTGAGAAAGAGAAAGATGAAAGCATAAAGCGATCAACTGTCAAAGAGTAAAGTTGACCTAAGAGTAAAGTTGTAAAAGAAAAACATTCAAATCTGCAGCAGCTCACATGACAAAAACTAATAACAGTAGCGGAACTGGAATAACGATTCCGTAAATATTAACAAATATCAATGACAAAGGCAAACTGATGATTTGTCTGGTACATAAGATCGGGACAGAAGGATTAGTTAACACAATATCTAGTTCCATACTTTTAAATATATACATTTGTTTACTTACTATTATAAACAATACAAAAAATATGCAAATTGGTTTTAAAAACGCAAAAATTTTTAATTACTTCTTTTTACACGATTCAATGCTACAAACCGCCTCCTTCAGAATATTTTGAAAGAATAATATTTTCGGTTATTAATATCTTCATGATTGTTAACAAACAACTTTTATATTTTTAAATATACGCCTACAGATTATTCATATGTAAAATTCATATACCGCATTCCTTTTATCATCATCATCACAATCTAATTAATTTTAAGAAAATTAAAAGACTCATTATTAATGTTAAGTTCTATAAAAAAGAATTGTTACATTTGGCCTAAATATTTCAAAATTTTCTGAAAGAGGTTATTTTCTTACAGTTTGACGTATGTTTTATTAAACACTTGCCATCAAATAAGGGAAACCATAGTTTTTAATACCTGAACGTGCAACCAGAGTAATTTAGGCTACGATTATTAAAAAAGAATTTTTTTATGCAACCTGCATGACATTTCTTTTTTAATCTGGATGATGAATTATTAGAGCAATACATGAAACGAAAAACCTGTTTTATAGCTGCGGCTACCCGTTGTCACTGAGACAGTCACCAGTGTGGCAAGGCGTCTGCCATTTGTGACAGCTGTTTATTTGTGAAGGATAATATTCACAAATTGTTATTTGAGGGAATAACATTGGCGCCCTTGTATGATGAAAGCATAGCGCGGAAGCATCGATATTGGATTCCAACGTCGCGAGACAAAAAAGTTGAGTATAAACCATATAGCCTACATCAGGTGAGAGGAAACTGTTCCTTAGCATAGCGTGTGCACTACCCGTTTGGTCGGTCAGTTTTTACCATCGATGGTTTTTACTGAGCGAGTTTCAGAAGCTGTCACGGAATACATCAATGCCGACGTAACGTGAACTAAAATATGATTTCCTCTGGAACCAGACGTACTTCTCTATTATGTGTAGAATTTCTGTAAAATTATAAATTTTTTTAAGTAGATCTTGCAAAAAAAAATGTACCATGGAAACAACGGCATTCTTACTGTCGTTAAATCGCATTTATACGGCGTTATAATTAGCCTAAAATTTGAACGCAACATCTATCTTATGATAAGCTAAAATCTGTCGCTGTATGGTATCAGAATTTGAAAAAATGGTTTTATGTGTCATCACCCCAATCATCACCATCTTCAACACGGATTAAACCCAAAATGGTCTGTTCCGGTCCCAAGCAGATAAGACTGGAGCTGGTAACTTCAACGCTTCTTCAGACGTCCCATACGACTTATAATTCAACAGTTGTTTTCGGGATCCGCCAGACATCCATTCGGTTAAGGTGTTCTTATCATTTTAGCCGATACTGGATAAGCCTATCGCGTATACTCATAACATTCAGTTCCTGCCGTACATCGACATTTATTTAGCAGAATTGAAGAGTGCCTGACAAATCTTATTTCGGATGCTTGAATGCGACTGGCTTGGAATGTCGTTTAAGTTCAATTATCAGGTCCACAGAGAAGTGTGGTAAGAAGTGCTATCACCTTGTAGAACTTCAGGCGTGTTTCTTTATTCGTGAATATCTCCTGATGATCCCGCACATATCGTTGGACGTATCTAACTTCTTCACCACGTCATTCTTTGTAATGTAAGACACATTACAGTCCAAACACTCAAAATTACTGACCTGCTCCAGAACAGTACCATTTACAACAATCTTTGCTAATACGGGATCGGCTCCATGAAAACCCAACACCTAGTCCTTCAATGTGGCGATCTATAACCAAAAATCTCTGCAGATTCGACTCAATGAGTAAGTTACTATATGTATTGGAACAAATTATAAACAATAAAAGAAACACTTTTACAAATTCAACTGCAAAATTGGGGTGCCTATGTTAGTAACAGATTTCGATGTCACGAAACAAAAATTAATTACAAACCATGAGTGTCACGCTGGTGGCGTACAAATGAAACGAATCGATTGTTCCGTGCCAAACTGTGTGTTGTAGCTGCCACTTGGTGGGTCTGTTTTCGTTCACATTACAAGCACGATCGTGTAACGTCAAATGAACATGGAATGGACGTGATTTTAAATAGTTATATAGTCTACTCACCTGTAACTATTTATTTTTCTTTTAATGTACAAGGGACTAATTAAAGTTCGTACCTTTTTGTCTGTACACAGTTGACTGCAATAACGAATTTGGTAATGCAACAAATGTGTTTATCAGTCAATGTAACTGTGGCGGTCCGAGTTGGTCACCAGTCTGAGTTGATCAAATGACGTCACTGGCTTATGACGTCAGAGATAAAGGAGGCCCTGGTAGCTGGTTTCCGCTGTCTCTGTGCCTGTCCAAGGTAGTGTGCGTTGTTTGTTTAATCATTCGTTGTGTTCGTTTAGACTACACACTCATACTTGAGTAATCTGTTTGCAGCAATGTAACAATTCAACAAACACTTAAAGAGGCGCGCTTTGGGTGCAGTCGCAGAAGGACCTGCCGTGCTAACCTTTTCAAATTCATAATCGTTAATGCGCAGGGACAGGGCACGAGTGTTGGCACCTACAACCATATATTTGGTTTTGGTTTGGTTTATAACCAAGCCCATAGCCTTAGCGGACAACTCCAGTTCCCGAAAGGCTTCCTTTAAGCCAGATTCAGACCTAATTATGACGTCAATGTCATCGGCATAGGCCAGAAGCTGTACCTCCTTGTGAAATATGTGTCCGCTAGTTTGAATTCCTGAATCCCTGATGACCTTTTCTAGAGCTATGTTGAACAACAGACACGCTAAGGCATCTCCTTGTTTCAACCCATTCAATGTTTTTAAGGAGTTAGATAGATTTGATTGTATTCTTATTTGGCACTTAGAATTGGACATAACTACTCCAACCATACGCACCAACTTAGATGGTATATTCAACTCCTTCATTCCTTCATAGCTCTATATAGCATTTTCCGGTTGATTGAATCATATGCCGACTGGAAATCCACAAAGAGATGGTGAGTGGCCACTCCATATTCCAACGTTTTTTCTAGGATTTGCCTTAGTGTAAATATTTGGTCTGTTGTTGACCTATTCCTAGTGAATCCACATTGATATTCTTTTATGTTTTCCTCAGCGTAGGGAAGCAGCCTAGAAAATATGATGTTGGACAATACCTTATACGCTGCATTAAGTAGAGAGATGCCCCTATAATTTTTACATATGAGCGGATCACCCTTTTTATGTATTAAACACACCACCCCATTGTTCCACTCATCAGGCATTACCTCCTCCAGCCATATTCGCTCTATGAGATGGGCAAATTCCTTTATGAAATCTCCATAAGATACTTATTGACTTACTTGTATTTCCTATATTTCATATTTCAAACGTACACGCATATTCTGTGTAATAAATTTGTTTTTAGACCTCTATTTAAAAAAGGGGTACTACTGTATTAGCGTATACAGCTGTGAAATTAATAAAACAGCTTAAAAATTAGGAGATTAACAAAATTTCTTGTCAACTGTCGACCTTGTGGGGTGGGGTCCGGTCCCATTCCCCCCCCGTATATGCGCCCCTTCCCGCTCTTAATTATTTCAGAGTAAATGTTACAGGTTTCTTACCAATTTCGCCGAACTGTGCCAGCTGATGTTTTCGTGGTTGGTAGCTCCAAATTCCAGAAGCTCATCTTTAAACACGGCGAATGAAGCATTCAAAATTGGATGGTCATATCGTCGCTTACTTTTATTGTCACTTCCTTCGGTCTTGTAGAATTAAACGACTATAGGATTAAAAGTATTCGAATTTAACGTAAACTCACTTGAATGAAAAAATAACTTAGTTTGTGTGTTAACCATTATTCCTTAAAGTAAATTATATGCAATCAGAAAGACAAGACTAATAGCAAAAATATTTTTGCAGTATGCAATAAACGTTATGTTTCGGCTTGCACAGAGTGGAGTATTTCGGGGATTCTCAGTACAAAATTAGTTTCTATCTGTTTCATGAAACTAAATTTAAGTTGCCATAATAATTAATCTTTTTAAAATTCGTTTTTATAACGAATTGTTTAAAGCTGTATCAATTAATTAATTTTAAACAATAAAAACAAAATTATTAATTATTTACACTATAAAAAGATGTCTTTAGTTTTCATTACACTTTATATACAGTAAGAGATAAAATAATAGTATAGTAGCCTACTTACTTTTCTGTAGACACGTAGGTATTGCTTAAACTACACCCATTCCATGAACTGAAATAACAACTTCATAATGACAACCACTTTCATTTGTAATGTATGTATTTTTTTGGCTTGGAATTTCACTTTTTTTTAAATTTGCTGAAGCACCTGCTGTAAATAACTGCCAGTCCCACTTCTCTCCATTTTTTGAGTTTATCTTTGTGTACACAAAAATGTTTGTATTCAAAAGTGATGCAGTTCCAAATATCTCACTTTCAGTTGCCCATGTGCCTTCTTTTATCATATTTTTTAGTGACGTCCTACCTTTAAATAAATCATTGGCTTGGTTGTTGTTCAATTCATTGTCCATATAATTGACAACTATGTTTCTAACGTCCATGTGATAACCTTCACTGCCAGTAATTACGTAGGAAACTGCCCTAAACCAACAATTTCCGTCACCCACAATTTTCTTCACACCGTGTGGTTTTGCAAGTGCTAATTTATGACCGATTCTAATACATGTGCATTGTCCTTCAAAGGACAGACCCAACACTTTACACTTTTCCATTTGCCACTCTACGTCAACCGGATCATAAAAAAAAATCACTTCACACCACTCACCAGAAACCTCCACATCAGATTAATCATCATTTAGATTGTAGAAAATTTCAAGTTTTTCACATGTTCTTTCTTTTTCCTCACTTTGCCACTTTCATCTTGTAATATACAATACTCGTTTCTTAAAACTTTAACTGTAAATGGTCCACTCCATGGAAGTTCAGCAAACATTAATTTATTTTTGAATTTTGTCACATTTTTTACCAAAACTCTACTCCCAGGTTTTATTTCCATTTTCTTTGTTATTGTATGTCTTTCGTCAAATTGCTTTTTCTGTTTAATCTGAGCTCTTCTGATATTTTTTAATGCTGCTTCATCAATTACTTTTTTCACTTCTAATATTTTTTGTTATTTTCTTTCCATTTCTTTATTTTCTTCGACAATATCTTCCTCTACTTCTTGAACATCCGTTGTTTTTTCAGCTACCTGAAGAGACTCCTCGTCTTCATCGGTCAAATTATCTTCATCAACAAGGTCTAATGGTAAAACTGGTTCTCTGTTGTATAACATAAAAAAAGGTGAAAATCCTGTTGTTTTGTGTCTAGATGTTCTGTGCGCAAATAATACACTCTCGAGAACGTCAGGCCAGTTATTAATGTTTTCCATTAAAGTTCTTTTTAGTTTATCTTTTATTGTCCTATTTTGACGTTCTACTAATCCATTAGCCTGTGGATGGTAGGGTGATGTTAATCTTTGTTTTGTCCCCGTCAGTCTATGCAATTCTTTAGAAACTTCATTTACAAACTCGCGACCATTATCGTTAATTTGTATTTTAGGGCAACCATGTCTACATATAATTTCATAAATAAATTTAGCCACTTCAATGCCAGTCTTATTTTTAAGGGCTTTCGCCTCAGCCCACTTTGAAAAGTAGTCTACTGCCACCACTATGTATTTTTTGCCCTGCACTTCTAGTAACTGCATAACATCTATTCCAATTTGTTCCATGACTCTCTTAGGAACAGGAATTGGCTTCATTTCGGGTACACAAGACACCCATGGAGGTGTAACTTTCTGACACACTTCACAATTTTTTACAAAATCTGTCACCTTTAATTTTATATTTTTAAAGTAGTACCGTTGTGAAAGTATGTCCAGTCCACGGTGCTATTAATTCCTCAATGTGCAGACATACCAATCGCTTGTTTGCTAGTATCAGCACCTTTGTGGGCTACGCCCATCATTTTTTTTTTTTTATTATCGTCGTGAACAATTTCTATTAATTTTTCTGTACCTCTTAGCCTGTCACATTTACGATAAAACAGTTTATTGTCACGAATAACATAAAGTTTACATCGTCTCTTAAAATTTCTACTTTGATACGATTTTGTACACTTTTCAGGAATTGCTCCAGTAATTAAAAACCTTTGTATATCCAGCGGTGTTATTCCTCCTTCGAAAACCCTCATTTTAATTATCCCAACTGAGATCTGAATATGCAAACAAAATACGAACAACTGTCGAATATTAAGTAAGATACTTAAAACACTGTAAACACAAATACTAATATAACACAACAACAAAATAATAATATCGTTGATTTATAACAAAGCGACGATGTTTAAAGACACGATTTAGCCGAACGTAGTCAACCACACTTTAAAAACGTCTCAGAGCGACTGTTTTTTATTACTTCCATGTTCCTTAAGGAAATGGAAGTATGGTGATGGCAAAAAAAATCGTGTTCGAGATTATTGCAGATTCTGATTGTACTACACTCAAAACATGAAAAAAAATCATTTTTCGAAAAGTGTCTGTGTGTCTGTAGATTTTTTTTCTATGGCAAACGATAACAGCCGCAAATTCAAACTGAATCAAATCATTTTTTGCATACAGCCCTAAAGTATAGAGTTCTAAAGATCTATTAATTTTGGTGAACATCGGTTAAGGGGAAGGGGTAGTTTACCTGCTACGTTTTATGTTTTAAAAGGGTATTTTCTATGGCAAACGATAAGAGCCGCAAATTCAAAAAGAATCAAATAATGTTTTGCATACAGCCCTGAATTGTAGAGATCTCAAGACCTATTGTGTTTGGTGAAGATCGGTTAAGGGAAAGGGGTAGTTTACCTGCAACGTTTTATGTTTTAACAAGGGTATTTTCTATGGCAAACGATAACAGCCGCAAATTCAAACAGAATCAAATAATTTTTTGCATACAGCCCTGATTTGTAGAGTACTCAAGACTTATTGTTTTTGGTGAAGATCGGTTAAGGGGAAGGGGTAGTTTACCTGCAACGGTTTTTTTTTAATCAAGGGTAATTTATTCCTATGGCAAACGATAACAGCCGCAAATTCAAACAGAATCAACTGCTCTTTTGCAAACAGCCCTAAATTGTAGAGATCTCAAGACCTGTAATTTTTGGTGAAGATCGGTTAAGGGAAAGGGGTAGTTTACCTGCAACGTTTTGTTTTAACAAGGGTATTTTCTATGGCAAACGATAACAGCCGCAAATTCAAACAGAATCAAATAATTTGTTGCATACAGCCCTGATTTGTAGAGTACTCAAGACCTATTGTTTTTGGTGAAGATCGGTTAAGGGAAAGAGGTAGTTTACCTGCAACGGTTTTTTATCAAGGTTAATTATTTTTTTTGGCAAACGATTACAGCCGCAAATTCTAACAGAATCAATGTATTGCATACAACCCTGTATTGTAGAGTTGACGATCAAGACCTAATGTTTTTGGTGACGATCGGTTAAGGGGAAGGGGTAGTTTACTGAGAACGTTTTATGTTTGAAAAGGGTATTTTCTATGGCAAACGATAAGAGCCGCAAATTCAAACAGGATCAAATAAGTTTTTGCATAAGGCCCTGATTTGTAGAGTACTCAAGACCTATTGTTTTTGGTAAAGATCGGTTAAGGGAAAGGGGTAGTTTACCGTCCACGTTTTTTGTTTTAACAAGGGTATTACTTCCATATTCCTTAAGGAATGGAAGTATGGTGATGGCAAAAAAAATCGTGTTCGAGATTATTGCAGATTCTGATTCTACTACACTCAAAACATGAAAAAAAGTCGTTTTCCGAAAAGTGTCTGTGTGTCTGTCTGTCTGTCTGTCTGTCTGTCTGTGTGTCTGTAGATTTTTTTTCTATGGCAAACGATAACTGCCGCAAATTCAAACAGAATCAAATAATTTTTTGCATGCAGCCCTGATTTGCAGAGTACTCGCGACCTATTGTTTTTGGTGAAGATCGGTTGAGGGAAAGGGGTAGTTTACCTGCAACGGTTTTTTTTTAGCAAGGGTAATTTTGTTTGTTTGGCAAACGATAACAGCCGCAAATTCAAACAGAATCAAATAATGTTTCGCATACAGCCCTGAATTGTAGAGTTCTCAAGATCTGTTGATTTTGGTGAAGATCGGTTAAGGGAAAGGGGTAGTTTACCTGTAACGTTTTATGTTTTAACAAGGGTATTTCCTATGGCAAACGATAACAGCCGCAAATTCAAACAGAATCAAAAGATTATTTGCATACAGCCCTAAATTGTAGAGTTCTCAAGACCTATTGTTTTTGGTGAAGTTCGGTTGAGGGAAAGGGGTAGTTTACCTGCAACGTTTTTTTAACAAGGGTATTTTCTATGGCAAACGATAACAGCCGCACATTCAAACAGAATCACATAATATTTTGCATACAGCCCTGATTTGTAGAGTACTCAAGACCTATTGTTTGTGGTGAAGATCGGTTAAGGGAAAGGGGTAGTTTACCTGCAACGTTTTTTTATCAAGCGTATTTTCTATGGCAAACGATAACAGCCGCAAATTCAAACAGAATCAAATAATTTTTTGCATACGTCCCTGAATTGTAGAGGTCTCAATGACTTTCGATTTTGGTGAAGATCGGTTAAGGGGAAGGGGTAGTTTACCTGCAACCTTTTACGTTTTAACAAGAGTAAAGTACTTGAAAATTTATTTAAACTTTTTGAAACAATGGTAATTGTTAAAAATAAAATAATTTTGTTGCCAGGCCATTTTAATGTAATATAATATTTTTCATTTAATACAGCAATAAAAAGGCAGGTAAGACACAGCCTGGCTGTTTGGCTGAAAATGATTTTAAATATAAATCTTAGAATATGGAAGTCATGTATGGTTCTCCATACCGATATTTTTTTTATGGCAAACGATAACAGCCGAAAATTCAAACATAATCAAATAATATTTCTCATACAGCCCTGAATTGTAGAGTTCTCAAAACCTGTTAGTTTTGGTGAAGATCGCTTAAGGGAATAGGGTAGTTTACCTGCAAAATTTTATGTTTTAACAAGGGTAAATTTTTTTATGACTAACGATAACTGCCGTACATTAAAACAGAATCAACTACTCTTCTGCATACCTTTTTGAATTATACAGAACTCAAAGTCTGTTGATTTTGTTGAAGATCGGTTAAGGGAAGGGGTAGTTTACCCCTTTGTTTTAACAAGGGTTATTTTTTATATGACGAACAATAACTGCCGTAAATTCAAACAGAATCAACTACGTTTTTGCATACCTTTTTGAACTAAAGAGAACTCAAGTTCTGTTGATTTTGTTGAAGATCGGTTAAGGGAAAGGGGTAGTTTATCACCAAAGCTTTATGTTTTAAAAAGGGTAATTTTTTTATGACGAACGATAACTGCCGCACATTCAAACAGAATCAAATATTTTTTTGCATGCATCCCTACATTGTAGAGGACTGAAGGTCTATTGATTTTGGAGAAGATCGGTTAAGAGAAAGGGGTAGTTTACCTGAAACATTTTATGATTTAACAAGAGTAAACTACTTAATTTTTATAAATAAAGTATCCTGATAAGAAGCTCATAATAATCCACTGTAGAAACGTAGATGAAATATCTATAAATGAAGAGGTTAGGTGAACAGGGTGGGGGTAATTTTCTATTATTAACAATTATATTTGAAGGTGGAGGGGAGAATTTTTTATACGTGTACTATGTTATCGGCAACAAAGAAGTAGTTTTTTGTTAAAATTGCTTCCCGGGCTGTTTAGCCGTAGTCCAATGTTTTCTGTAAAACCAGACTTTTCGGCAGTGCCATCGACTGCCATCATCAGTGAAAATCGAGTGCGAAAACGTGAGGTGGTATACGTTAGTGACCACAGTACTGTGGTTAATGCTGAAGCAATAAGTAGAAAGACGTAGTTTCTATGGAAACATTTCATTTCAATAAAATCATATTTAAAATATGATTTTAAATATAAATCTTAGAACATGGAAGTCATGTATGGTTCTCCATACCGATATTTTTTTTTTGCAATGCAATGCTTTTCCACACGTTCCAATTCGTCAACGTACATGTACACAGAGACAGCGGAAACCAGCTACCAGGGCCTCTCTGATGTCATAAGCCAGTGACGTCATTTGATCAACTCAGACTGGTGACCAACTCAGACCGTTACAGTAACTACGCAATGTTGGGTACTCTGCATATGACGTTAGAACGAAAGATTTAATTTTTTGTGTGCAACTACTCTTTCATAACCTTTATCCTGTCTGCCAGATGCAGATGAGTCGTGTTCTATGTCGCTTACGTATTTGTTTCAGCTAGGTTTGTTGGTTTTCCTTATAGCTCTAGTTCTATGGTGTATCCAATGTAAATTTGATAAAACTCTTTACAATGGAATCATCACTTCCATATTTAGTTACTGAATAGCATACTGTCTGAAGACACAATGCTCTCGATTTTTTTTTGACTCAAGACTGTTAAATTTTACACGCTCAAAAGTAGAAATAAAATATTAGTAACGTTTCATTTATAACTATGTTTTCTTGACACAATGTCGTCGGCTCGATTGGAGCGGAAGCTTTACCGCTGCGTAAAGCACTAAATTCTACGACATCTGACAGATATGAACAGCTGTAGTCATACGTTTTTGATTGCTTTTATGTCTTTTACAAGTGTTCTCGTGATCTTGTAAGTATCCTGAAAGGTTAGCACGAAAGTTTTCAGCGCTTGTCAGTACGCTGCATAAGACCTACTGTCTGAGAGTTTTTTATCATCGTCTCTCAGTGCCTACCTTCTGGCCTGTTAGTCAGCTCTAATAATACCCCCTTTTTAAGAACTGATAGTTTGTTAATATTTCCGCTTTACCAAAATTAGTCTTAAATTAAAATGCAATTAAAATGATTTACGTTAATAATTCATTGAGAGAAAACATAATAAAGATTAAAAGTTCGGCAAGCCAAAAGAACTGGATATAAGCGTGTAATTGAACTTTAATTTTTAATTAATTGAACTGTACTGTTGAAGGAACGGAAAGCCCTCAATACGAAAGAAAGAATCATAAAAATGACCGGAAATTGTATTCCACTTCAGACTAAATGTTTTTGACTGAAATCTTATTTGCAACTACTCTTGAAGGAAAGAACAGCTAAATTCAACAAAGACTGAATTAATAAAAAAACAAAATGATGCGTGTCAGTGAAGTAGGATTCATTATTTTAACAAATGCTGCTCTGCATTTATCTGTCAGACGATACTGTACACTCAACTTAGCACTTATAACAGTGATTAGAATGAACTGCATTCGCGTTTAATAACATGTCAGCCAGCTAACGACGATTGTAAGATCGACGTTTGTCTAGTCTGCCATTCTAATAGGTAGTATTACTTGAGCAGATTATCAGCTCTATTGTGATCCACCGCCGTTTATGAAATACATCAAATCCATTAAGAAAACAGATCGCTCAGCTTATATGACTTTCTTGACCGGTTCCAGCCAAGCACGCTTATTACAGGACGTGATATGCAACACACATTTCTGCAAGCGTTCGTCTAGCAGACCCGTTTTGCTGTTTGCACGTAATTTCTATTTGTATACCGATTTAAATACATTTGCCTTCAAACATTTTCAAACTCAATTAATAATATTGAGACGTTATAGAGAAAAAGCACTAATAATTGACATCATAATGTCACAAGAATTTTGGTTACGACTCGCTCACTATTTTTGATAGAATGATCCCATATGAAAGTTTACAAGACTACTGCTCAGCTTTCAATCCGACGGGCTGTTATTTTCATCGGGTTATTTATGAATATAGCGTATACTTGAACACAGTATAACTCTCTCTCTCTCTCTCTCTCTCTCTCTCTCAAAAAAACACACACACACACACACACACACACACACACACACACACACACACACACACAATTAATTTAAAATTTATCATAAATTGAACAATTTTATTTTGTAAAAATCATGAATGCCTTTGTCTTTGTTTTTGTTTGCCTTTTATTTATGATCTCAGACAAACGACGAAATACTGTAAGTATTCTGTACAAACTAATAAAATTCTGACAAATAATTAAACTGACAATGTGCATTAAAAAAAAAACATACATTTTTATCTGTTAATGTTAACTAACGCAAGAAGAAAGGATCAGACTTATTCTAAGCAGTTGACAGTTACCCAAAACTTTATAATAAAATATTATTATATTTTTTATAAAATATAACATTATTACTTTATCTGTTGACCGTAAGAAGGAGAGTTTCCAATTTTATAACATGTTTTCTGCCAGGTCCAGCAACAACCTTAACCAAGCTGGTAGGAATCCATTCTAGGCGGATCCACCTATTCTCTTCCCGATTCATTCTTACAATTATTTTCTTTATATGACTGTATTGTTCCTGACCCTTGATTACTCCGACTATTTATTTTTCACTTTTAGTTCAGTTTAAAGTACATTACACAGTTCTGTCCGAGTTGCGGAGTCGTCAAAATGAATACACACATACACGTTTAAGCTCGACTTTACACCTTATACCATGACAGATAATCCCTCAGCAACGTAAAAAGTTTAAAAGAAAACAAGAGAATGAAGTTGAAAGATAAGGAAATTCTGATATCGTGTTTCTGTCTCTTCTATGAGCCAGCTGAATGAATTGTTGTGGGAGTCGAGTTCGACACTACAAATTCCAAGGGTCGTTTCCATTGTACTCTGAAGAAGATACGAAGGGTATAGGCCTACCGATCTAACTGGCCACAGAACCTGAATGAACAGCGATACAAAGAAATGACAGTTCAGAGAGGTAACCATCGCTTAGCCCGAACAGTGTGTTCCAAAGGTTACAGAATTTTACTGGAAATGTCTAATCATCAGATTTTAAATAGACAAAATCTAGGTATGCGCCGAGGTAAAGAAGAAAAAATTATACGACTTACACTGTTGGGCTTATCTTCAAAAGATTGCAGTCGCAAATCAATATTAATTTTCAGGCAAACTAAAAACACCATCGCTACTGCTGCCTTCTTTCTCCTGCAAAGATACATGCGTTTTCATCAAACACAATTTTACTTTATGAAGATAATCCAAAAAGTCAAACAAGTATAGGCCTACACCATAAAATGACAAACATTAGTATTAAATATACATATATAGGCTATAACAAAAATAAGCTTAAATGAGAAAATCACAACAGGATCGTTTAATTAGAACTGATGTGCGTGTGGCAGGTAGTGAAGAAGATACATCAGGAGTGAAGAAAACTGTAAGACGTAGGTTGCTACACAGCAAAAAACCAATACCAATCGAGAAAAATAGTCTCTTCATTTATCTTTTATTATAAAATGTGAAATTAATGTTGAGTTTGATGACGATTGTAGATGTCCTTAAAGGCGAAATGTTGAATAACAGTAGCTAATGTCCGTTTCCATAAAATAGTGGTTTAAAAACGAGCATACAGTGAGCTAAAAAACACAAAAGCACATACTACTCACGTGCGTACATGGCACCGTTTTAATCAACATTCCTCAGTAATTTCCGCGGCAATCAGATAAGCGCCTTCCTGTTCACCCCTGCAGCTATATGCATAACATCAACCCTAGTACCGCTTCGTTACTGTTAATAACACGTACAGACGTCTCTGTTGTGGCAACGGATTTCTGCTGGGCTCGTTCATTAATACTGGTACCGACAATTGTACAAAGCGAAATATGGAGAGCTACGGTACTAGTCTGTCGCGAACTAAATAATAACAACAAACAAATACAACACGTTAGAAAATAACAAGTGTGTGACAATAAAAACAACCTGTCTCTGTATTTTTTACTATTACTTACCATACCTTTGTAACGCTGTTCACTGGCTACGTATCAAAACAAAGTAAACTACAGTGTGTTGTACTGGGACTGTATTATCATCAACATGGAGTATTAATCAGTCCAAGTCGGAATCTTCAAAGTAACACAAAACAATTAATTATTTATAAAACTTACTTTGATGCGTGAATGTAAGTGGCACGCAAGCAGATTATTCTCGAACATAAACCCACTTTAACAACAAACTGTTATTTAGGAAACATTTTAACTGATACTACGGCAACTATTCCTTTCAAGCAGAAGCGCGAAACCCTATTTTAACCCTACACGCCCGTATTTACACGTTAAAGTATCTGTACATACAAAACCATATGCTATCAACACTAATTTCACGGACAATTATTCAGTAAATAAGCATCTCCAACACCCTCAATATGGTGCAAAGATAATATGATTAACTTATTAATAACTAGACAAGATCCCAGTAAGCGAGAACGTATTTCCACTGCTGTTGTTAAGTAATTCGAGAACCGGAATTTCTTCCATTGTCACCTGTTATTCCTGGAATAAAAACGTCGGGCAGGATAAACTCGGGTCCGATACAGAGACAAACATCAAGGCACCGATTCTTTACAATAACAATTTCCTTTTATTGACGTAAAAGGATAACGTAACGTTTTCGTTTATTATAAAGGATGTAGGAAGCAAACCCCCGATGAGTTAAGACGTTACAGGACGGGACTCGAAGCATTAAGCTAAGGCAGAAATAAAGTGCTTTATGTACGACACAGCACGAATTCAATTATAAAACGAACACAAGTTGTCAATTTAAAAAGACCACATATGACAAAAATGAATAATTATATAAATTACGTCTATATGCAGTAATGGTGTCCAAATATGTTCAGGGGAAACATCGAATTGAAAGACAAACTCTAAGAGGAATCGGAATAAGTACTAGATATATATGCAAATATAAAAGCTCAGAGTAATATACAAATGTAGGCTAAATGTTTTCGCGTTTTGGTATAATGAACACACACGTGTTCATTGAACGTGAACATAATTT
This sequence comes from Magicicada septendecula, assembly GCA_034769895.1. NCBI lineage: Eukaryota > Metazoa > Arthropoda > Insecta > Hemiptera > Cicadidae > Magicicada > Magicicada septendecula. The sequence goes on along the minus strand of CM068368.1, from coordinate 575,019,959 downwards.
ACGTTTCTTCGCGTTGTTTTCATTAAAAATGTTCATCATCTTCTTCAGGCTATACTCGGTCTGTTCTAGGTTCACATAATTCAATGATATAACCTGTGGCTCCAATTTTGCTTCCGGTGACCCACATTCCTTCTGTTTATAAGCTAACAGGTGCCTGAGCACGCGGCAGTCATCTATTTTGTTATGATGATCCAAACTACAGCCAGAGGGTTTGATGCCACGGAACTGAGAAATCCTATTCACTATCTACGCTGACTTTTTTTTTAAGTGGCTTCTCAAGACCACAGAATGTCCTGCATTTAACACAATTAAGGCAATTCTTTACTTTCTGAATTAAAAAAAAAAACCCATAGGCCTAGCTTAAAACCGAAATACTGACTACTTGGGAGATAAATTAAATGGTTTGAAATGTAAAAAACAACGAAAAAATGTGATCTGAATAAAGTCTGGATAAACCACAGAAGTAGAGGTACAAGGAAAACCAACAAAACTAGCTGAAAAAAAAAATAATTAGCCTACATAGGCGATACAGAGCACGATTCATATGATAGACACTATAAAGGTTACAAAAAAGTAGTCTTACACAAAAAATTAAATCGTTCTAACGTCATAAGCAGAGTACGTACCCAACAATGCAAAGTTACTCAAGGTTCAATATTATTCAGTAATTTTCATTATTTTCATCTTTTCTTTTTTGTAAAACGTTTGTATCCAGTAGTATCCTTTTGCTTCTATACATGTCATCCTACCTGTTCTGGTCCACTGTCTTTCTCAAATCATCGGACATCGGATTATCCTGAATAAATTGGTATTCTGAATAAGTTAATACGTACGTAGGCTGTGTATGCCTATTAATTCAGCCAACAAGGTCGTAATAAACTGAAAAGAATTCTCAGACAAATAGTACAAATAATCAAGTGGCTTATCTAGGATTTGACGGGGGGGGGGGGGACGAGTCAGTTTCATACAAAAGAAAAAAACATTTTAAGAATAATCAACACTACTATTTTTAAAGTGGTTGAAAACTGTGATAACATCCTGAAATCAATCACATTAAAGTAAACGTAATAACACAATAAAAATACGCGTTATTGAAAAATTGTTTAGAAGAAGATATTTACTGACTGAATTGATATTGCAATATTTCATGCTTCAAACGTATACGCAAATGCTGTGTTAACCTGTTTATATATTTAAAAAAGAGCTACTACTATATTAGCGTACACAGCTGGAAAAAATAATAAAATAGCCTAACAAATTAAGAAATTAACTAACATTGTTTCGCCCTCCAGGGGTGTCGGACCCGTTCGTCACCCCCCCCCCCCCCGGAATACGTCTTTGCAAATAATTGAACATTTTCAATTACAATTGTCGATAGCATGTGGGAAGTTTACTGTTACGTTTTCCTGTTCAGTTACCAGTTTACTCTATTATATTTTTATTTTTTTATTTTATATTATATATTTTATGTAAAGACGTAAACCTTTATTGTCTTAAAAAACGTAATTACCAAAAGTCCATATTTCATTTTAAACTGGGTAGCAGACATCGACCAACGTAACAATTTGTAACTCGCTCTTCAGTACTTTTACGCCCATCAATTCAGAACCTTCGTATACCATGATTTATTGACATCGAAATAAATCTGTTGGCAGCGTACAGAATTCAATAACAGCGTTCTCCTACTGATCCAAACACGAGAGCCGTGACATTACAATGAAATACTCAGAAGTCATCGCCCACTTTACCAACATGACTGAGCAGTACGCCATGCTGCCTAATTACAGACGATGCCGCGCGCGCACCGACCAATAGCCGCCGATCACCTTTACAAATTATACATCACTGGAACCCAACGTGGTCATAATAATTTTGTGAGAGCACTCACATGTAAACGCTAAATCACAACGTATTAAAGAAATAAAAACGAGACCGATCACCCTGTCATTACCTGTTCCTGTTTCCATACGTCACCGTGCGTTGTCCAGTATTTGAAACCACAACACTCAGGCCTAAACAGTCACAAAATAAATAACACAAAACTAGCCTAACCTTAACTACAGTACACAATTTTTTAACAAACGGCTCTTCGCATTCTATTTTATTCGCATATGATATTACTGTATTATATTAACGTAGCGTTTATCTGCGATATTTCGTGCTTAATACGAAATTTTGTTAACCAAATGGCAAAAATTTAAAGCAGCAAAACAAATTAATAGATTGTTTCAATTCGACGTTAAACGTACTGTTTAATGCTGTAAGTTAATGTCAGTAATTTACTAATCGTAGCAACAATAGCGATGGCTAGGCGTACTTCCACTGTTACTAATAATACAGCGAAAACATTAATCCTCAGTGAAGTATAGATCGGCAGTCTATTTAAATTATTTCAATAAACATTTATAAACAAACGTAATTTTTCATTCTGAAAAGTAATAATGTTATGTACTCCCAATTAACTCCAAAACTATAAAATATACCATCTACTTTTATTATCACAATGCATAAATCCCCCCCCCCGTGTTCTTGTATTCTTTTACTGCCCTGAGTTTATGTTAAATAATACTTAAGTAGGTATGTGTACAACTGAGACAACTTGCTATAGCTATGAAGCGCGGGGGAAGTTACTATGATTGTTGACTTGCGTTGCGTTGTAAGACACTGGCTTGGTTGCAATATTTGGCAATTGCAGGTCTAAGAGCATACACAACATACCATTTTACATGTATAGGTAAAAATGGATTAATTTTTTCTTTATTAATGTTCAATGCTTATTCATGGTACCGGTATTTTAGTCATTTATTCACCTCTTATTAGATTTTTTGAATTTTAAAGTGAAACGTGTGATTTGTTTTTGTGTAACACAAATTTTATTCTTTAGCTGTTTTTCGTAACGATATAAATAGTTACACACTACCTGCGTACTAAATTAGAAAATAAAGATCAAATTATACTTTGATCACTGGCTAGTCAAATTAGAGCTACGGTTACTGAGAAATCGGCATTTTAAATTCCCAATCGACCATGATCAGTGCATGCCTCCATTCATTACTTCATTTCAATAAAATAATGAAATGGTTCACTTTTCAGCAACGTAAAAATTACTGACTACACGGCTGGATTTATCAAAATCGTTTAATCCGGTCTCAGATTTTGCTTTCCTTTACATTGACGAGTACTAAAATATATATCTACGCCAACGGTTTCAATTACACTAATTTTGTATGCGTTTAGGCTACGTATTACACATTTACTTAAAAATACCCGTGTTTACGTTTCGATAAAGTTCGGTTAGCAATGACACATTTGCTCCATCGTCCCCGTATATAGCGAGTGTTGTGGCTGTTATGTTACGTTGAAATATCATGGAAGGTTACTTTTTTAAATATGATAAACAATTATTTATTATTCCAATTAAATTTAATTAAGTAAATAAATTTACGCCACAAATAACGTAAAAACGTTCTAGCAGCATCATGATCAGCATGATGGAAGATTTTATTTAAAAAAGCGTCTAAATTAAAATTTTCGCGTTTTCTTTATTTATTGAAAATACAATATTTATCTTAAGAGTCTTCTATTCTTTGACTGGTAAAAAGAACTACTGCTGAAAGCGTGAGCTGCACAGCATTCTCGGAAGATAGTGTGCTCACTTCTCATTCCCCTTACTGAATTACCAACACCCACAGGCGATATCCTACTACTGCATCTCACAGATTGAGTTTACGTGAGGGTAAAAGACGCACCTTAAGATACACTGAAGGTAGACCTATATCCTTACGGCCTTCCAAATCTTCCATATATGGATACTTAGTAGGCGTACCGTTATCCTTTCATACGGCGCTAGAGGAAATGGAACACGATAGATTAAAAGCAAAGTTCCACACAAAAAAGTATTGTGTGGAACTATTTTTTAATGATCATAACATCGAACCTATTTAAAGACAAAGTGGACGAAAGGACGAAAAACTCGCATGTAATCAAGTATTGAAAGAGCAGCAATAGTGATTTAGTGATGAGAGATACAGAGTGCTCTAATCGTATAGTTTGGCTTCACGTAACATAATCATATGGAAATAGTTGGGAACACCTGGGCTAAACTGTTTAACCACGGACAAAGCGCCGTAATAAAGCCGTGTTTACCAATTCCAAACAGCTGTACACTACGCGTTGCACGACAAATTAGTTCATCTTCGTAGGTTAATGCAGAATGAGCTGTAGCGGTGCGCATGTGCGAGTCCAATTAACTTGAAGTACGGACAATGTTCGTAGCGGCTGCGGCTTCACGTTGAGCTGCACAAATTAACTTTTCTTACCAATCCTACGTTTCCGTCACAACCCACGTTTTCCAACCACGCAACTGTCTGACGAGGCTAACGATGTTATATATTTATAATGAACACGAAAATACAAAGTTACTCTGAACGTATACTTTTCTGCTATTACAAACTCTACTACGAGCCCCGTTACAATAATAAATATTCACCTGCACTTCCTCGTCATATCAGTGCACGTCACTTCCTCGTCAATGGTGTTATCCTCGCTCGGCCAAAAGATTAACATTCGTCAAGACAAAAGTCACTGATGTAATAATGTATTCTTAATTGCGCAGCAGTCTCTGTCTCTGTGCGCCAATCAGATTGCACCGATAGTAAGATGAGATTACTGTTTTGCTGCTGTCTTGGCATAATTAGTATTCATGAATCGCATCTTATCGCCTTCAATGGAACCAACCCGTTCATGTGCAGAAATGTATCACAAAGCTAAATACACTGATGCGAGATAAAAACATTACTCACCACGAAAACACTTGCTTTGATGACGATAAGCGAGAGAGTAATACCTGGGGACACCTTCATGCAGAGACTTAAACGGTCTATATTTGCATTAACACGGTGGCGAACTAAGAAAACTTATTTTAAACACGTTACTTCCAAACATGAAGTTCACGGGAAACCCATAGCCTGTATTAGGTTTATAGTTTTCAAAAATGTTTTCAATTACTATTCAGTTACTTTACTCAGTAACTTTATTCAGAAATTTATCATCATCATCATCATCATCATCCTCAAGGTTTAAACCAAGAATGGTTTGTTACGGTCTCAAATAGGCAAATATTACAGCTGGTACCTCCAGCACTTCCTCGGACGTCCCACACCTCTCCGTCCCCTCGGCTTATAGTTCCATAGTTGTTTGGGGATGCGGCAATCATCCATTCGACAAACATGTTCCCACCAATTCAGCCGATAATGGGCGATCCTGTCGAGTGTACTCATAATATTCAGTCCCTGCCGTATATCTGTGTTTCTTATATGATCATAGAGAGTATACTCTGCCACGTGCCTGAGAAATCTCATTTCAGCCGCTTGGATGCGACTGGCCTGGCCTTTCGTTAAAGTCCAATTCTCAGACTCATAAAGAAGTGTGGGAAAAGCCATCACATTGTAGAATTTTAGGTCTGAAATTCAGAAATTTATGAAATATTATTATAAATGTCTTCACAATTTTCAGATTGTTTTTATAAAATTAAAAACAATCCTAGTGTCCTCAACGAATAATTACGCTACTTGTTTTTTTTTTTTAAACCTGTACGTACTTTACTTATTGAATCCGCCATTACTCGTGTGAAACCTCGTATGACGAAATGTTTCAGTAACTTTGTGTTTTAAAAAACGAATGAAATAGATATGTAAAAAAAAGACGGGCTTACGGTAACAGTGGAGTAAACACTAACAGGTCAAAGAGCTTATAACACGTCACGTCATCACTACTACATTACAATCAATTTTTGCTTTGAGTGTACACTGCACAGACCGAGTAAAGAGGAGAAGCCAGCACAGTTTGTTTTCATGGAGGGACACGCAATCTCAACTACATATCGTGATTTTTTAAGGTGGAGTTGAACTTATTTTTTAATTTTATTATTAAAATGTTCTTTGATCTCTGAACCATTTATTTCCCTCCATCACAAAAACGAGGGCTCTGTGTTGAATCGATTAACTCCCTTGTATCATAAAACAGATTACAGACACACAACACCTTCCCCTAGTTTCTCTTATTCACTGCACATGGTCACATCTACAAAATTAAAACATTTTGAAGTAAACAAAAATGAAGAGAGCAGTTAACTTTTGTTTACATTTTCTACTTCTGAAGCACTGTTTCTTTATGCCTACAGTTTTACGTGCGTTAAAACCTTCCAGTTTGTTGCACTGACACAACCGTTGTTAAAATTTAGTTTTTCTTTTCACAGCCCTAATGTCAGCCGTCTAATTTTCCTCTACAATGCGTTTTTAACTAAATGTTTTTAGCCTACACTTAGACCATCCTTCCTTATGGGCTCATTTGATTTGTGTTATCTGTTCAGTAATTTTTAATATACAAATCACATACATACATATTTCAGTGACACAAATTAAGTAACATTTAAATGGAACGGAAAAGTAATTTAAGTGTAAACGTTGTTTAAACTTTAGTCGAGACAATGATTTACTACCTTACAAAATCGTTAAAAATTATTTAATACCTTACGGAAAAAATTGTTTAAATCGTAACACATTTAATGTTAAGTCTGAAAATGTACAAATTGGCCACTACTATCATTTGTTTCAAAAATGACAATATGCCTGTTTGATGTATTTTATAATTTTTATTATATTCTGCCACATACAGACTGTTTCATACGATTATATTAGTACAGTATATTCAGTTACTTTACTCAGCAACTTTAGTCAGAAATTTATGAAATATTATTATAACTGTCTTACTATTATTATTATCATTATATTAAATCTTAGGATTATTATTATAATTGTACGAAACATCGTATGACGAAAATTTTTTCAGTAACTTTGTGTTCTAAAAGAATATTACATTCGTTCTAACTAGCATAGCATCAGTATACTCAATACTTAAAAAAAATATAAAATAAATAATCAAGCCAACGGCAACAGTGACACAAGTGGTAAATATGTTATTCTGCCAGAATGTTTCTATAAGTTTAACGCAGTTTTATGCAGTTTTGTTTCATAAATGTTGAATGAAAATAATAAAAGTTTTCGTGAGTTACACGATATAATGTATATAATACAGAGCTTTCCCTATTATTTTAAAATCAATTAGTGAACAATACTGCAATACAAAGTTCCGTTAGAATTCAATGACTGAATCTGTCGGACCGTTCAATAATTACAGGTGACAGTCGCGTATTTCATTCTGAGTATTTAGGCCTAATACACGAAACTTAACAAAAACACCAAACTGAATAATTCCATCGTTATAACTGATGGCGAAGGAGACAACGGCAGTATCAGTCCCTTTTGTTAAGAAAATTTCCTTCCTGTATTTGCATAACAGAACAGAAACACAACTTCGCGACAAATTCCCACACAGGCAACGTGACATCTCCGTGAAAAGGCAACGCGGACTTCCACCTATCCGTCTCCCTAGTTTTACTGTTTTTACGTTATAGTAGTAAGCGTTATTTTTCCGCGTCCCACCCCAAACATAAATTACCTATGACTGTCCCGTTACCTGACTGCTGGGTTATATTTCATTCCTATGTTCCTGTAAGGGATAAAGAGAGAGGGGGGTGAAATACGGAAAACATAATAGGCACAGGGAAGAATTAGATACTTTTTTGAAAAAGAATTATGGGCTAAGAAAGCATTAGTTACACTTAACGCCGGTAATAGGTTACTACATTCCCCTAATGTAAGATGCAATCACTTACTACGAGAGGGTGCTGTGCAAATCCGTACACCGTTTGTACATAACATCGTGTTATTCATAAATCTTCGGATTACGCAGTCCTGTTACACTATGTACTAAATCGTATTACACAGTACATTAATATTGTGATAAACGAACACGCTGCATTCTCTGTGAAATATTTACTGCTATTATGTAGGAAATGCATCTCACAATATTTATTGACACGAGTTCGGTATTTGCATTTATATTATTGACGTACTTTTTAACTGAACGTCCAACTACAGCTAAGACCGTTACAGATGATGTTAAGAACATTCACGACAGAAACCCTTGGCTGTGGTAACAAATGGATTCAACTCCAACAAAACGTACATCACTACTACCGGCTAATCCATACATTACCTCGCGCTTAATACACGCCTTTATATTAGTTAAAAAGAGACTCAAAAGAAGCTTACGATTACAATAGAATTAGGAACAATCAAGGAAGAATAAAGACATGTAAAAGTGAAGCAGCAGATGATGATTTTCGAAACAAGAAAACGACAGAAAGACATACTGGTTGTACGGAGATGTGGAAGAGCAAATGCAGAAAAGATAGAAGAGTACTGAGTGCGTATCAGAGAAGTCAAAGATAAGTAAAAAAAACCTGGGTAGACTATCAGAAAACGACGCGTAGCGAAAGAAATGGAACAACGTGAAACAATACATACGAGACATACTAAGTGGAGGAATCACTACAACACTACAGGAGTAAAAAATATCACATATCCTAGTTTAAACCAAAACAAAATATCTACGAGGAAATACGTCTTGAATAGTGCGAAATTTTGCAAGAAACCATTCACTACTAAAAAACGGGTATGGCAGGTTTGTAGTCTTTACACATTTTAAGAACAATCGGAAGGGTCTGAAAAAATAGTCGAACAAAATTACAGAAATAGGCTGCAGGTTGGAGGAAACCATTATTTGTAAGTTCTTATACATGATTCAAAACTGCAAGAAGAATACGAAGCGGCTGGCTTTAAGAACGTGTTACAATAAATAGACTGATGTAGGGTACGGAGAGGTAACAGAAGACGTTGTGTGCAACCGCGCACAAGGCTTTGTTTGCCCAGTGTTAGTATGTTGTTACGCTGATGGTAGATCACATGCATGGCTTATGTGACGATTTGTACGCCTTGTGTGAGCAGCAAGATGACGCGATTCTCTAGCACATTCAAGACCATTCTGCGCCTGGCGATCTGATTATCATCTGAGCATTTTAAACAGTGAAACTTTCTGAAAATGTAATTCCGCAGTTTCTGCCAGTAAGAGACAGAGCAAAACCGGCGCTCAGTAGTCAGTTGCGTACTATTAATCGAAGGGATAAATACGTGTCAGTCTGAGTAGTTGTGATATTTGAATCTTTATTGGTTAAGACATTGTATGTTGTACACTTTGTAGCTTGGAAAATTGTCGGAAACGAATGTTTTTGTTTATTGAAAATGTAAATAAATTTAAGATAACATTCTTTGGTGGTCAATTATTTATTCCTCTGTTGCGATTATTATTTATGATGTGTGCGATCGTCATAACAATATCATACAAGCACGCGAGAGCACAATACAAGCGTATTTGCTGAACGGTGTAATAATTTTGTAAATTTAAGCAAAATATTATACTTGAGAATGCAATACCGAGACAGTTACAAAACCTCTTCGACATAAATAAAAAAAAAGTTATACAAACTTTGAGATATTAATATCTGGAATGGCAAGGATCACTGCCGCGAACCCTTTCTCCACTATTCATACGCTCCCTCTATTTCAGTATGCAATCATCTGACAATAAAGGAATCCACACAATCCTCTGGCTTCCGGTGGAATTATCAAGTCAATAGGGAAGCAACAAATGTGCGTATATATTAATTCTTATCTTAGTCAAATATAGTATGAAATAAAAACTTATTTGTTTTACAAATGACAACTAATTTGTAGAGTACGCGTACGCTTCACAAGCCCACGAGAACTTGCAATACGGCGAAGACGTTGTAGATACTATGTAATTTATCACACTATGTAACTATGCAACTAAAAACAGCTATCCTTACTGATATAAACTGTCTATAACACATAATATGTGCACTACTCAGATTACATCACATCTGGAAAGTAACCGACATAGACGGTTATCCAGTTCTGTTCTTATTCTACAGTCGTGTTCGCTGCTCGACACTTCATAGGTAGTCTTAATGGCAAATCTATGCCCTTCACTCGCAGAGAACGCGGATACAGTAGGATTATATACACGAGTAGAAGTTTTCACGACACTGAGTAGGCCTAAACAAAACAGTATTGAATTACAAATAGGTATTCAAACGTCAGCGATCTCGAGTAAGCTTGTAGTCAGAATGTCAAGGATGAACTGCTGACTGAAATTATTCAGAAACACCTTTCTTTAAGCCAACAATTGGGTCCCCATAATCTCTCGTCCTAATACAGTAATTGATTCTGTATTACACAATAACACCACATCTGTTTTTTCAACGGACGCTTTGGTCCCGATTCTGAAGCTCCGCAATATATTATTTAGGAACTTGACAGTCCCTCCTTCAACAAACGCTGCAGACCTATTTATGTCTTACATAATTATTAAAGAAAACACAAAATATCCACAGTAAATTCTAAGAAACGAGAAGGCAGAGAATCAAGAACTGGGAACACGCACATGACCTTAGGTATTGTGAATGTTAACATCTCAAGACAGCTGTTTTAACTTCACCGTTTTATCGCAAAGCAAACAAACGGGACAAAAGACAATCAATGCGTTTATTTCCTTTGCGTTTCTCGGCGACATATCTCATGTCAGTTGTCTACTCAAGTTTCATTATTCTGACTTCAGCTTTGTCGATGCGGGGAAAATAATAATGTGACTCGAAGCAGAAGCTCCCTGCGATAGTGAACATTTTTTATATAAAAAATTTGAAATTAATACAGTAAGGTTCCATTAACCGGCGGCACCAGAAACCGGATACTAGCAACAACGTCGAGACATGATATTAGCATGCACAGCCTTGCATCCACCCGTAATTGGTAGCCGTCGTTTCTTACGGTACGCGTGTTCCGCTATCGTGCCCGAAGGTCAGTGATCCAAACAATAAATGCAAATTATACATCTGTACAACAATTTTCTCTAATGTTCAACAAAGTCGTGTGTTCTGCTGTTCGCCTTTCGCCGAATATCTTCTACCACAAGTTTATAGTTAACACATTTAAAATAATTTACGTTCTTTGCAGAAGTTTTCAGTATTCTTTAAAAACATAGTATTTTTCAATATACGATTTATTACTGTGTTCCAGTCAATACTTGTACGAGTATGTTTGGATGTTAAAAAAAGTAAACGAAACTGTCTGCTGCTAAAGAAGTAATTACTTCAGCCACGTTATGTTTATAGAATTATTCTATAACGATGTGTCTATTTAACTGATAGTATTGTTAGATCTACACAACGATTCATAGTTAAACTTCCCCGACTCGCCATATATACATTCGAATTCACATTCACTGTGGCCCCAATGGATACCAGGCTTTGTGAGCTGAGTAAACTGAACTATGTCCGCAGACTATATCGATGCTCTCTCTCTCTCTCTCTCTCTCTCTCTCTCTCTCTCTCTCTCTCTCTCTCTCTCTCTCTCTCTCTCTCTCTCTCTCTCTCTCTCTCCCTCCCTCCCTCCCACTCCTCCTCTCTCTCAGCAGCGACATAAAATTCAGTGAAACGCCACCGGAAATTCTAATGTTTTTTCAATTTCGCTCCTTACTTTAAAATTTTTAAATTGCACATCGACTAATAGCATACCACACGGACATTACTAATTTTACACATATTATGTAACAGCCTGGATCCATTACTGAAATTGCACAGCTAGCGTGGATCGCAAGGGGAACGGTGCGAGTTGTGAGCGGCCGAATGATTAAAATATAACCAACTTTTACCATAATATACATACCTTTGCCTGTGTTAGAAACAAACTGACTCCGGGCTCCGGGCTGTTGGGCCGTGGCCCACTCTTGCTGTTAGAAACCTGACGATAGAAATTCAACACTGACCTCAGTGCGCAGTGGGCAAACACCTCGTTTCGAGGCTAACAAAATATTCAGTCATTTCGCACATGCGCACAACAGTCTTGTGGAGAGATTCATAGTGTGAACATCGGCTGCAACGAGGCTGACGAGACAATGGAAGCATATGTGTGACAAAGAGAGAATTAGTGAGTAAAGTGAGACAGTGAACTGTTATCGCGTTGTCTCCCCTTTACTTCTCTCTAGACAACGTAAGTGGGCTTTATTCATTCGCTGGGTCTGCGCAGCTCAGCAACCAAGAAAGGCCGACACATTTCTATTAACAGAGGTTTCGACCTCTCCTCTGGAGGTCATCGTCAGTGTGCAAACATGCGCTGACACGGTCGTCGCTAGTTAACCAGTTAAAAGATTCTTTTGCCACAGTACTGTGGTTAACTGGCGAAGACCGTGAATCGTTTGCACACTTAAGATTACCTCCACAGGAGAGGCCGAAACGTCTGTTAGACACAGTTTCTAACACAGTTGACGCCGACCGTGAAAGCCTTAGTTAGAGACCACTTTTTCCTGACTCCATACTCTGGTAATTAAATACGACAAATTTTTTTAATGGAAAACAAAAGGACGACAAATAAAACAAGGGTAATTTTAAACATCTTATAGTACGAGAATAACATGACTAGTAGACGAATGAAGAATTAGTTTTTTAAAAGTTCCTGAGACGAAGGTAAAAACAAATCCGTTTTATTACAGTAGAGAACAATTTATTTTATCATAATGCTTTATCCTTTTAATAACCTCCGACAACTATGGCGTTTATCCAATGGAACTTGAAAATCACTTAAGACGAAGATAAACCTGCCTGAGACAAGTTACACATTTTGTCGGCTATTTTTAATTAGGCCTACTTATTTGCAAAACACGTTTGCAGCGAAAGAATTTCCTGATGCTCATAGAGTTAATTAATTATATAACGGTTGTTCTGCCATGTATTAATTAAGTGTTTGTTTTTGTGTAACAGTAATGAGAGTAAAGTACTTATATCTTTATTTGTTAAGTTACCTCACTTTTTTTTAGATTCATTTTGTAATATAATGAAACTATGACATCTGTTCAACTGATAATAACAAACATTAATGAACGTACAATTTACAGTATTTGGAGACCAATATTGTACTTTTTTCTTTAAAGAACTATCTGACATGCTTCAAAAGAACTATTTCTCGTATTATACAACAGAGTCCTTTCCTATCCATAATCTGGTAATGAAAATCGACAAAACGAATCTTTAAATGGAAAAACAAAGGTCGATAAATAAATCAAGGGCGATTTTAAACATCTTATATGCACGGTAATATGGTAAGGAAAATCGACAAAAATTATTTTTTAAATGAAAAAAACAAAGGGATAACAAATAAAACAAGGGGAATTTTCAACACCTTACAGTACAAGAATATTAATAGTAGACGAAAGAAGAATTAGTTTTTGAAAAGTCCTGAGACGACGGTAGAGACAAATTACAGTAAAGAACAATTCATTTTATCATAATGCTTGATCCTTTTAATAACGTCCGATAACAATGGCGATTACTCAATGCGACTTGAAAATCACTTAACACGAAGGTAAACCATACACCTAATTTAAAAGAACCTGTAAGCCTACTGAAAATTTGATATGTTACTTTAGTTGAAAAATATTCTTAGCTAGTGACAAGTAAAGATCAAAACACCCCAAGAAGATTATAGGCCTATACACAAAAGATGAACGCTGTGGGGATAAGGTCGAAGAGAATGTGTTATAATTTGTTGTTATTGTGTCAGATCTACAAACAAGAAGCTATATTAGTTACACATAAAAAATGTCACACACACACACACACACACACACACACACACACACACACACACACACACACACACACACACACACACAAAATGCATTGCATGGCGCACAAACAATAATATTTGGAGCAAAGGTAGCGAATTAAAGAAGTCCTTTTCATTTCCATAGGCTATCGTATAAAGAAAATATCGGTATGGAGAACCATACATGACTTCCATATTCTAAGATTTATAATCTGAAATATGCTTGCCTGCCAAGCACGATATATTTTCTAATATATACATAATTTACATAAAATGAAAAAATTATAATTTTATTGCCTGGCAACAAAATTATTTTATTTTCAACAATTACCATTGTTTGAAAAAGTTTAAATGAATTTTCAAGTACTTTACTCTTGTTAAAACGTAAAAGGTTGCAGTTAAACTACCCCTTACCCTTAACCGATCTTCACCAAAATCTAAAGGATTTGAGTCCTCTACAATTCACTGAAGTATGCAAAACATTATTTGATTCTGTTTGAATTTGCGGCTGTTATCGTTTGCCATAGAAAATACACTTGATAAAAAAACGTTGCAGGTAAACTACCCCTTTCCCTTAACCGATCTTTACCAAAAACAATAGGTCTTGAGTACTCTACAAATCAGGGCTGTATGCAAAACATTATTTGATTCTGTTTGAGTTTGCGGCTGTTATCGTTTGCCATAGAAAATACCCTTGTTAAAAAAACGTTGCAGGTAAACTACCCCTTTCCCTCAACCGATCTTCACCAAAAACAATAGGTCTTGAGAACTCTACAATTTAGGGCTGTATGCAAATAATCTTTTGATTCTGATTGAATTTGCGGCTGTTATCGTTTTCCATAGGAAATACCCTTGTTAAAACATAAAACGTTACAGGTAAACTACCCCTTTCCCTTAACCGATCTTCACCAAAAACAATAGGTCTTGAGAACTCTACAATTCAGGGCTGTATGCGAAACATTATTTGATTCTGTTTGAATTTGCGGCTGTTATCGTTTGCCAAAAAAAAAATTCCCTTGATAAAAAAAAACCGTTGCAGGTAAACTACCCCTTTCCCTCAACCGATCTTCACCAAAAACAATAGGTCGTGAGTACTCTACAAATCAGAGCTGTATGCAAAAAATTATTTGATTCTGTTTGAATTTGCGGCAGTTATCGTTTGCCATAGAAAAAAATCTACACACACACACACACACACACACACACACACACACACACACACACACACACACACACACACACACACATTTCGGAAAACGCCTTTTTTTTCATGTTTTGAGTGTAGTACAATCACAATCTGCAATAATCTCGAACACGATTTTTTTTGCCATCACCATACTTCCATTCCTTAAGGAATATGGAAGTAAAATATCGGTATGGAGAACCATACATGACTTCCATGTTCTAAGATTTATATTTAAAATCATATTCGAAATGAAATATTTCCATAGAAACTATGTCTTTCTACTTATTGCTTCAGCATTAACCACAGTACTGTGGTCACTAACGTATACCACCTCACGTTTTCGCACTCGATTTTCACCGATGATGGCAGTCGATGGCACTGCCGAAAAGTCTGGTTTTGCAGAAAACATTGAACTACGGCTAAAGAGCCCGGGAAGCAATTTTAACAAAAAAACTACTTCTTTGTTGTCGATAACGTAGTACACATATAAAAAATTCTGCCCTCCACCTTCAACTATAATTTTTAATAATAGAAAATTACCCCCACCCCGTTCACATAACCTCTTCATTTATAGATATTTCATCTACGTTTCCTACAGTGGATTACTATGAGCTTCTTATCAGGATACTTTATTTATAAAAATTAAGTACTTTACTCTTGTTAAATCATAAAATGTTTCAGGTAAACTACCCCTTTCTCTTAACCGATCTTCTCCAAAATCAACAGACCTTCCGTCCTCTACAATTCAGGGAAGCATGCAAAAAAATATTTGATTCTGTTTGAATGTGCGGCAGTTATCGTTCGTCATGGAAACATTTCTCTTGTTACAACATAAAATGTTGCAGGTAAACTACCCCTTTCCCTTAACTGATCTTCACCAAAATCAATAGACCTTGAGCTCTCTGCAACTCAGGAAAGAGTGCAAAAAATTATTTTATTCTCATTTAATTTTCGGCAGTTATCGTTCGTCATAAAAAAATTACCCTTTTTAAAACATAAAACGTTGCTGATAAACTACCCCTTCCCTTAAGCGATCTTCAACAAAATCAACAGACCTTGAGTTCTCTTTAGTTCAAAAAGGTATGCAAAAACCTAGTTGATTCTGTTTGAATTTACGGCAGTTACCGTTCGTCATATAAAAAATTACCCTTGTTAAAACATAAAATGTTGCTGGTAAACTACCCCTTTCCCTTAACCGATCTTCACCAACACCAATAGGTATTGAGAACTCTACAATACAAAGCTGTATGCAAAACATCATTTGATTCTGTTTGAATTTGCGGCTGTTATCGTCTACTATGGAAAAAAATTACCCTTGAAAAAAAAACCGTTGCTGGTAAACTACCCCTTTCCCTTAACCGATCTTCACCAAAAACGACAGGTCTTGGGTACTCTACAATTCAGGCTTGTATGCAAACAATTATTTGATTCCGTTTGAATTTGCGGCTGTTATCGTTTGCCATAGAAAACACCCTTGATAAAACATAAAACGTTGCTGGTAAACTACCCTATTCCATTAACCGATCTTCACCAATAACAATAGGTATTGAGAACTCTACAATTCAGGGCTGTATGCAAAACATTAGTTGATTCTCTTTGAATTTATGGCAGTTATCGTTCGTCACAGAAAAAATACATTTGTTAAAACATAAAACGTTGCAGGTAAACTACCCCTTTCCGTTAACCGATCTTCACCAAAAACAATAGGTCTTGAGATCTCTACAATTTAGGGCTGTATGCAAATAATCATTTGATTCTGTTAGAATTTGCGGCTGTTATCGTTTGCCATAGAAAATACCCTTGTTAAAACATAAAACGTTGCAGGTAAACTACCCCTTTCCCTTAACCGATCTTCACTAAAAACAATAGGTCTTGAGTACTCTACAAATCAGTGCTGTATGCAAAAACTTATTTGATTCTGTTTGAATTTGCGGCTGTTATCGTTTACCATAGAAAAAGTAAATATCGGTATGGAGAACCATACATGACTTCCATATTCTAAGATTTATATTTAAAATCATTTTCAGCCAAACAGCCAGGGAAGGAATTTTAACAAAAAAATACTTCTTTCTTGCCAATAACGTAGTACACATATAAAAAATATTATCCCCTCCCCCTTCAACTATAATTTTGATTTATAGAAAATTACCCCCAGCCCGTTCAACTAGCCTCTTCATTTATAGATATTTCATCTACGTTTCTACAGTGGATTATTAAGATCTTATCAGGATACTTTATCAAAATTAAGTACTTTACTCATGTTACAACAAAAAATGTTTCAGGTAAACTGCCCTTTCCCCGTAACCGATCTTCACCAAAATCAACAGACATTGAGTTCTCTATAGCTCAGGCACATATGTAAAACATTATTTGATTCTGTTTGAATTTACGGCAGTTATGGTTCGTCATATAAAAAATTACCCATGTTAAAACATAAAACATGAGATTTATAAAACATATCTAAGATTTATATTTAAAATCATTTTGGAAATAAAATATTTTCATAGAACCTACTAACGCTGGGGAAATCTGAGGAGCCAATCAGAGTTGGGCCTACCTGTCACTCTGCTGAATTTGGTGGAAAGCCCTGTCACTGTCGTCAAAGTATCAGCCTTGACAGGGTCCTCTTTTTCTGCAAAATGGGAGAGGAGGCTTGAGATGGAGTGAGTGACATGGTCCCCACCTCAATGAAGAACCCATTGTTTTATAAAAATATATTTAAATTTTGAAAACTGAAAATTCTTTTCTTGTTGTAAATATTTATATTTTATAATCAAAATGACTTTATCAAAAAACAAACATTATTTTTTTATAATAAGTACTTACATATGTTTCTTAATATGCTTACTTTTTCTTCAATGTTGATGATCATTTTCAAACATTCTGACAAAATTGTATCTACAGAACAGTTAACATTCCCCAGGTTTCCATTTCTGCTAATTTCTCATTACACCTTCCACTGACGTATTATTAACCATTTCATAAACTATCGTATAATCTTTTCAGATTTTGTGGTACAAAATCTGAAATTTTGAGATTGCCTGGCAACAAAATTATTTTATTTTCAACAATTACCATTGTTTGAAAAAGTTTAAATGAATTTTCAAGTACTTTACTCTTGTTAAAACGTAAAAGGTTGCAGGTAAACTACCCCTTCCCCTTAACTGATCTTCACCAAAATCTAAAGGCCTTGAGTCCTCTACAATTCACTGAAGTATGCAAAAAATTATTTGATTCTGTTTGAATTTGCGGCAGTTATCGTTTGCCATAGAAAATACGCTTGATAAAAAACGTTGCAGGTAAACTACCCCTTCCCCTCAACCGATCTTCACCAAAAACAATAGGTCTTGAGTACTCTATAAATCAGGGCTGTATGCAGAAAATTATTTGATTCTGTTTGAATTTGCGGCTGTTATCGTTTGCCATAGAAAATACCCTTGTTAAAAAAACGTTCTAGGTAAACTACCCCTTTCCCTTAACCGATCTTCACCAAAAACATGTAATGATCGAAATTTAAAAAATTTTTAATTCCTCGATCAAGTGACACGTTCCCACACTCAAGTCGACGGACACAAGCCCAGGTCGTAAATAATGACGAATCAGGGGCACGTCAAACCCGACGACAGTGCGAAGACAAAGAAAAAATGTCTGAGCACTGCACACAATGAGTATTTCAGGGCGTCGCTGACAGCTAGCCGTTTGTCACAATTTACAGCACCCAACAATCTGGAACAAAGACTTCGTACAGCTGCCGAGTTACACGGAATCGAGATGGAACGCCTGCTGTGGAGGTGAGGCGTAACTGCGCAATTATGAAAGGCTTTACTATGTTACAAAAGGAGTATAGAGCAATTTTAACGGAGAGATAGACAATAGACGTAACTCAGTGAATACTGCCAGTGCATCCTGCACAGCGTGAAAACAAACCCTTGACAGTTTACTGAGATTTACGACTGGAAAGTAGAGTTTCACCGAAATGACGCCAACGAAGGGTTGATAATCGGCGGAACGAACGTCGAGGAACTTAAACAATTAACCAAGACTCTGGAGCCGGTTAACAAAAGCTCAGTCAAAACCTTAGGGAAAGTCTAAACAAAGGATAACGGAAGGCCATGAAATTGCCCTCGTTTCTAAGAATCCGTGCTACGCTCGTCACATGAAACACTCCGGGGATGACGACGACCAACCAGCGTCAAGCATCTTCTAAGAGAGCTCGTGGAGAGAGTAGGAAGGGTTCGGACGACGAATCGTGAAACAGAGGATGAGATCTGCAGAAGAGTAGGAATTTGTACGACCAATCAAGAATCCGAGAAGGCGTAGAAATCCAAAACTTAGACTTATGGGTAAGATGTTCCAATAAAACTGTTTGGCGAAGACGCGGAGTGGGCAGTCAGTCAAGTAGTTAATCGGGTAGTCAGTCATTCAATCGAACAGTCAGTCAGTTAATAGACGCAGTCGGTAGTCAAGAGTGTGTAGTTAATAGTAGCAGTTGATAGTCGCAATATATAGTCAGAAGTTAGTACGTACGATAGACAGACGATCGATTATGTCGGAACAGTAATACGGTTCGTGATAGAAACAGTTTGTGCGACCGACCGGATTCACAAATTTGTAAATTCATAAGTGAACAGAGACTTCGATATAATCACACTTATACACAATTCTGTGCGGAAACATAAACTATAAGTGCGCACGGGACTTGAAATCTCAACTGACGCGCACATAATAACATACTAATTAACATTTAAAGTAGAACAGTGAGTGACACTTCAAACATTCTCACATCACAACGTATCACCATGTTGAACAATTAATTGAATAAACTATACCAAACAATTAAGCACGCAGTACGCGGTACACCCAGATAGACGGCACAGTTAACCAAGTACACAAACATGGCAAACTTTCAGAACAATTCAGTGTAATGACAACCTTAACACCTCACTATTTGAACTCCGGACACTCGACATCAGCGGGTTACCACAACACCACACACATGACGGGAGTGGAGATTTAGTGGAGTGAAGTGAAGTTATTAGTGCTCTTCATAACAGTGATTATGATCTTCGACGAATCATCCAGAAAGTGTCTTCCCACGACGGCGGAATAATGGATAAACACTCTCAAAAGATAAGCTTTATGTCTACTTAATCTTAGTAGTATATACTACTGTTCTGTTGCCTCTTTTCAAAGAACTAACCCCAAGAGAACAAATATATATGAATCATATGAATCATAAAATCTATAAAATAACACTAACGTAATTCGTTATCTGAGAAATAATGAACGCATTTTAGGTAGGAATAAGTATAATTGTTGATTGTTTATTATTCGTATATGTTTTTATATATGTGCATTATTTACTGCATTTGAATGTACCATGTGTTTATGTTTCAGGAAACATCGTATAAATTGATAAATTGTATTTTATATCATGTGTTTTAATATGTATGTAATTTGCAGGATATAGTTACTTACTTAAGTAACAAGTGTAATAAATAAGTAGTTAATTTACAGTATTCATGCGTTCATTATTGAAATTTCACCTTTGTTATTGATGTATTTCATTCTAAGTATTACACTAAAAATCTCACAACTTATGCTAAACATCAATGGATACAATAAACTCGACCATTGAAACGTCTGATTAATAGACTCATAAAATCGTATTTAATTAGTCACTGTGTTGAGTCAAATCTGACGAATAGAAACAATTTTAGATATATCAAATTTAACGTATAACATAAATCTTTAGTTAATATGATTCATAATTGTTGAGTAATTAATCCGCGCAGATAATTAGCACAGATTAATATTCACTAGATGTAAATGGTTTACACAATTAATTACCACAGATGTAAATTACATTTACACCACTAAATGTAAATGGCTGCACAACGCGTGGCATTAAATGTAAATGGCGTCCAGCTTTAGGGCGAGATACATATGAGAAAGTAATAAATTCACATAAAATATCACTAATCCCATTTACTAAATGTAAATCATTTATATCGTTAAATATAAATGGCGCCCATCGCATGGCAAAAGAGAGCAGACAGTAGTATTTAGATTAGTTAAAATAATATAGAACGTAAGATATTAAATAAGTGTAAGGTTAGCTTGACTGGTAAATGATAACGCGAAGCAAGGCAAAAATGGCTAGCGGTAGTTCTGATAGCATGGACTTTGACGTTAACAACCAGTTGTGCGCACCCGACACCAACGAAGAAAACTCATCAGTCGTCGAACCAAATATGACGAAGGAGACGTCAGAGGTCAGAGCGCGGGGACAGGAGTCACAGCAACCACAAGAGCCCCAGCAATCACATGAAGAGGCATCACTACGTTCATTGTTGATGGACTTCATGCGCACGAATAATGAAAGCTTCAAGATGATGAATCAGAAATTCGATCAACAGAAGGAAGAAATTAAAGAAGAAATCAATCGGAAATTCGATCAAATTAACGAAAATTTTAATAATCATAAGGAGGACGTCAAGCGACAAATGGACGAACAGCTCACGCTTATACGATCAGAAATGCGTGACCATAAGACCAGTTGCGACGATAAGATAGGCGAAGTCTTAAAGAAACAAGAGGACGCTACAAGAGAAATAAAAGATGACACCAATAAGAAGTTTGAAGAAGTGTGGGAAGCTCGAGAGTCGGACCACCAAGAACTCAAAAACCTGGCACAGACCACACAATCTAGTATAAAGAAAGTCCATAACAAGCTAGATCTACACATCAATAGTAATCAGAAGAAGCAGGAAGAACTGAAGACCGAATTATACCACACACTGCGACAACAGCAACAAGAGATAGGTGACGCCAACCACACATTGCAACAGAAAATCGATGAAGTAGACGGCCGACAAAAGACGACCGAACAGAAGCTCGACGAGAACGTCAAAGAGAAAACAACCCACATCCAGGAACTCAGGTCTCAAGTAGAGAGACTGCGGCGACAGATCACCGATGGGGAGTCTGGGCCTCACAGAACAGTAAACGGACAAATACAGGTTGAATTGAAGTATGACGGAACCGACAGATTCCCGATGGAGTTCCTAAAGGAGTTGTCGGAGTTTCAAGAATCCTATTACCCGAGCAGCGACATCAGGTGGATCGGCAAACACCTAGAGAAGGACGCAAGTATATGGTGGCGTGTGATCCGGGACCAGATAAATACCTTCGAAGAATTCAAGGAGGCGTTCACACTGAAGTATTGGGGGTTGGAACGACAGGACATTATCCGCGACAACCTTGAGTACGGCAGGTTTGAATGGCAGGGACCCGTCACAGCTATACAGTACGTCGAGAGGATTCTTTTGGAAAGTCGTCAGTTAACTCCAGCGTTGACCGACCGCCAACTGATAAGAAAAATTTCGAGGCACTTTGGAAGGGACTTGCAGATCGCCGTTATAACACGCGGGATCGTCACCATACCCAATTTCGAGGCCTTGATCACTGAATACACTAGCATTCAATCAAACAATGCAGGAAATAGACGTGCGCCATATAGGATAACGAACGAAAGGGAAAGCGGAACTGTCGATCGTCCCAGTGGTAACTTTGTCAACAAGAACGAGGGTGAAAGGAAACCAGTTTGGCAGGGACGGGCGCACGGCGGTAACCGTTACGAGAATAAATCACACGGAGTAGTAAACACCGTCGAATACCTGAACTCCAAACCGAGTACAAGTCAGGCAAGCGACGACAGCAATTCAAGGTCGAACAATGACCAGAACAACAAAAAAAAAAAAAACACCCCTACACAGCGAACGACATAGTTTTTGACGACGACAAAAACAAACCCACTAAAAATGTCAATATCCTGGTACCTGACTTAAGAGATGACCTACTGAATGAATATGACGAGGACATCACGAAACAGATATTAAAATGTCCCGAAATAATCATACAATTTAACAATAATATTAAAGTTTTAGCACTTGTCGACACCGGCTCAGTTATTAATGGGTTGTCAGAAGAATGGTTCAACGCAAACAAAAGAGACATTGAACCATATGAGATTTTACCCATGACGAATTCTCTAATCATTAGTGCTGTTGGGAACAAGTCCAAGTTAATTAGAAAACAAATACGGTGCGACATAGAAATTGACGGGATCAAAAATGAGTGTGTCTTTCTAATAATACCTGACCTTATTAAACAATGTATATTAGGGATACGTTTTTTACAGGAGGTAGGATGTCGTATCGACATTGGCAGTAAGAAAATAGAAATAGTGAATGCGGCTGATGAAGAAGTGCACGCCGTACCCATCATGAACATGGAACTAATTGATAATGGAGAAGAAGAGGAAGAAATCTTGAGGAGCATCGACGAGAAGATATCAACCATGGACTGTCAAGACGAGGAGATATTGGAAAATTTGAAGGAAATACTTGCTAAGAATAGAAGAGTGTTTAGGGAATGCCCGGGGAGAATAGACGGATACGAGCATGAGTTCCAAGTTACGGACAGTACGCCCTACTTTCAACGGGGTTGGCCTGTACCACTTGCTTATCAGAAGAAAGTAAAGGACGAGATTGATAGAATGCTGCGATACGGTGTGATTGAACGTTGTACAAGCCCGTTCATAAATCCACTCGTAACAGTCATTAAAAGAGATGGAAGGGTCCGTCTATGCCTGGACGCAAGAAAGATAAACGGCGTTACTATTCCCGACTATGAAGGCGTTTCTCCAATAAACGAAATCTTGGCAAGATGCAGCGAGATGCGATATCTGTCTACTGTCGATTTGTCGAGCAGCTTTTGGCAAGTACCTTTGAAGGAAGAGTGCAGGAAGTATACCGCGTTCATGTATGAGGGAAGGTGCTACCAATTCACCGTTACACCATTCGGCCTTAGTACCAGTTCAGCGGCACTAACACGCGGATTGGATACGGTCTTAAATGAAGATGTTAAGAAAAACACATTAATATACGTAGACGATTGTCTATGCTATTCTGACGATGTTAAACCACACTTAGAGCATTTAGAGGCATTATTAAATAATCTAAACGAAAATAACTTGACCGTCAACCTAAATAAGTCACAGTTTTTCAGTAAAGAAATATCGTATCTTGGATACCAACTAACAACACGAGGCATCCAAGCTACGGAAGAGAAAGTGAAAGCCATTATGGACTTCCCTAAGCCCAAGAACCAGAAACAGTTAAAGGGTTTCCTAGGCCTCACTAACTTTTATAACCGTTTTACTAGCAAATATGCGGAGACAACACAACCCCTCCATGAATTATTGAAGAAGAATCACAAATTTGTATGGACGAATGAATTAAACGACTGCTTTGACAGAGTCAAAAACCTATTTATTGACGCTGTAGTTTTAAGATTTCCGCGCCCAGACCAGAGTTTAACGATATAAATGATTTACATTTAGTAAATGGGATGAGTGGTATTTTTATGTGAATTTATTACTTTCTCATATGTATCTCGCCCTAAAGCTGGATGCCATTTACATTTAATGCCACGCGTTGTGCAGCCATTTACATTTAGTGGTGTAAATGTAATTTACATCTGTGGTAATTAATTGTGTAAACCATTTACATCTAGTGAATATTAATCTGTGCTAATTATCTGCGCGGATTAATTACTCAACAATTATGAATCATATTAATTAAAGATTTATGTAATACGTTAAATTTGATATATCTAAAATTGTTTCTATTCGTCAGATTTGACTCAACACAGTGACTAATTAAATACGATTTTATGAGTCTATTAATCAGACGTTTCAATGGTCGAGTTTATTGTATCCATTGATGTTTAGCATAAGTTATGAGATTTTTAGTGTAATACTTAGAATGAAATACATCAATAACAAAGGTGAAATTTCAATAATGAACGCATGAATACTGTAAATTAACTACTTATTTATTACACATGTTACTGAAGTAAGTAACTATATCCTGCAAATTACATACATATTAAAAGACATGATATAAAATACAATTTATCAATTTATACGATGTTTCCTGAAACATAAACACATGGTACATTCAAATGCAGTAAATAATGCACATATATATAACATATACGAATAATAAACAATTGACAAATATACTTATTCCTACCTAAAATGCGTTCATTATTTATCAGATAACGAATTACGTTAGTGTTGTTTTATAGATTTTATGATTCATATATATTTATTCTCTTGGGGTTAGTTCTTTGAAAAGAGGCAACAGAACAGTAGTATATACTACTAAGATTAAGTAGACATAAAGCTTATCTTTGAGAGTGTTTATCCAATTCCGTCGTCGTGAGAAGACACTTTCTAGATGATTCGTCGAAGATCATAATCACTGTTACGCAGAGCACTGATAACTTCACTTCACTCCACTAAATCTCCACTCCCGTCATGTGTATGGTATTGTGATAACCCGCTGATGTCGAGTGTCCGGAGTTCAAATAGTGAGGTGTTAATGTTGTCATTACACTGAATTGTTCTGAAAGTTTGCCATATTTGTGTACTTGGTTAACTGTGCCGTCTATCTGGGTGTATCGCGTACTGCGTGCTTAATTGTTTGGTATAGTTTATTCAACTAATTGTTCAACAAGGTGATACATTGTGATGTGAGAATGTTTGAAGTGTCACTCACTGTTCTACTTTAAGTGTTAATTAGTATGTTACTATGTGCGCGTCAGTTAAGGTTTCAAGTCCCGTGCGCACTTATAGTTTATGTTTCCGCACAGAATTGTGTATAAGTGTGACTATACCGATGTCTTTGTTCACTTGTGAATTTACAAATTAGTGAATCCGGTCGGTCGCACAAACTGTTTCTATCACGGACCGTATTACTGTTTCGACATAATCAATCGTCTGTCTATCGTACGCACTAACTTCTGACTATTAATTGCGACTATCAACTGCTACTATTAACTACATACTCTTGACTACCGACTGACTGTTAACTGCGACTAACTGTTCGATTGAATGCTTGACTGCTCGATTGACTAAGTGACTACTCGATTGAATACTTGACTGCCCGCTCCGCGTCTTCGCCAAACAGTTTTATTGGAACATCTTACCCATAAGTCTAAGTTTTGGATTTCTACGCCTCCTCGAACTCTTGATTGGTCGTACAAACTCCTACTCTTCTGCAGATCTCATCCTCTGTTTCACGATTCGTCGTCCGAACCCTTCCTACTCTCTCCACGAGCTCTCTTAGAAGATGCTTGACGCTGGTTGGTCGTCGTCATCCCCGGAGTGTTTCATGTGACGAGCGTAGCACAGATTCTAAGAAATTAGGGCAATTTCATGGCCTTCTGTTATCTTTTGTTTAGACTTTCCCTAAGGTTCTGACTGAGCTTTTGTTAACAGACTCCAGAGCCTTGGTTAATTGTCTAAGTTCCTCGACGTTCGTTCCGCCGATTACCAACCCTTCGTTGGCGTCATTTCGGTGAAACTCTACTTTCCAGTCGTAAATCTCAGTAAACTGTCAAGGGTTTGTTTTCACGCTGTGCAGGATGCACTGGCAGTATTCACTGAGTTACGTCTATTGTCTATCTCTCCGTTAAAATTGCTCTGTACTTCTTTTGTAACATAGTAAAGCCTTTCATAAGTGTGTAGTTACGCTTTGCCTCTACAGCAGGCGTTCCATCTCGATTCCGTGTAACTCGGCAGCTGTACGAAGTCTTTGTTTCAGATTGTTGGGTGCTGTAAATTTTGACAAACGGCTAGCTGTCAGTGACGCCCTGAAATACTCATTGTGCGCAGTGCTCAGACATTTTTTCTTTGTCTTCGCTCTGTCGTCGGGTTTGACGTGTCCTCGATTCGTCATTATTTACGACCTGGGCTTGTGTCCGTCGACTTGAGTGTGGGAACGTGTCACTTGATAGAGAAATTAAAATTTTTAAAATTTCGATCATTACAAGAGGTATTATATACAGTGTGACGCAAGTGATTACGCATACGGAGGACAACTTTACCAGCTCGATGAAGACGGGGAAATCGGCGTAATCGCCTTCACTAGTAAGACATTCAAGGGTGCTGAGCGGAACTACTATACTACGGAAAAAGAGCTTTTAAGTATTGTCCGATGGTTAGAAAAATTCCGAATATACGTTTCGGACAACCATTAACGATCATCACCGACAACAAGGCGTTGACATTCTTAAACAAATGCCATCTAAATAATTCTCGGATTACACGATGGATTCTTGCAGTGCAGGAGTATAAGTTCGACATAATTCATTGCAAGGGTAAGGAGAACATCGTAGCCGACATCTTAAGTAGATATCCACACGAGGCAAATTTAGAAGAGATTCACGACAACACACATGAATATTTAGTTAACCACATAACCGTAAAAATGAGACTTGAGGTGCGGAAGTTAATCCAAAATATTGGAAAGCACCAGATGGAAGACGATAAGCTAAAAGCGATCATCACTAGATTTAAGGAGGGAAATATAGACCCTAAATTAACTATATTTTATAAATATGTTAACGATAAATTGTATAGGCGACAGCGGAATGAATGGAAGCTGTATGTTCCTAGCAACATATCTGGGGACATAATTGCTGAAATCCATCATATGTTCGGGCATTTAGGAACAAAAAAGTGTATTAAAATGATCCAGGAACATTTCACATTCGACCGGATGTCAAAGAAAATAAAAACGTATATAAAAACCTGTGACCTATGCCAGAAGTGCAAAGACACCAACAACAGAGAGCTATTTGGTGGCACACGCGCTGTGATACCTGCAGCCAAAGGAGATCTGGTAAGCGCAGATTATTATGGACCCCTACCGACAGGAACGGGTGGAGTCAAATATTTATTAGTCATAGTGGATAATTTCACGAAATATGTCAAATTATTCACCCTCCGGAGAGCAACAACCACTACGAGGTTGCGGAGAATAAAAACGTATTGCGAACTATTTGGACGTCCGCGGACCATTTTGACGGACAATGGAACACAGTTCACATCCAAGAGATGGGTCAACGGTCTAAAGGAGTTGGACATACAACCAAAGTTTACTGCAATACGTAATCCATGTACCAACCTTGCCGAGCGGATTAACCGGCAACTGGGAAACTTGTTTCGCATTTTCATAAGTGACCAACACACTAAATGGTCCCAATACGTGAAAACGATTGAAGTGTGTCTAAACGAGGTGTACCACGAGACGATCGAAATAACCCCTCATGAAGCACACCTCGGCACGAGACCTACACGAGCATGGGAGCAATGCTTGGACAAAGGAGTCATTAGCAGCGAAGGAAAACGCGAAAACAATATATTTGTAAAGATAAAGGAGAAGCGAGAGAAACACGCAAAACGCTGCAATGAGAAGAAGAAAATCACAAAATTTGCGATTGGCGACAAGGTTCTGGTGAGAGCATTCCACCAATCCGACGCTGCGTCAAAGAGAATTGACAAGTTCTTCGAACTTTTCGCAGGACCATATAAAATCAACCGCATCATCGGCGAGGCAACATATGAGCTCGTGGAGTGCGATAGCGGGAAGATGAGAGGAAAATTTAATATACGGCAAATTAAGGCGTATCATGAGCCAGCGAACAGGAGTATAGATAACACGAGTGGTAGCGACGACTCCCGGCGATCAGCAGAAGACATATTTTAGGTAATTTGCTCGCGCGGCCAGTCCAGCTAACCAAATAATGATGTGCATTTTACTTGTTGTGTTTAGTCTGTATTTAAATGCTAACTGTGTTTGTGATCATCACATAATTGTCATTCGTTATGTTAATTAGACATGTAAATATCAACATATACAGAAAGTGATTTGTGAAGTGTACCATGTGTCAGAAGGACATTGTGATACTATGACACAGGACACCAAAGACGTTAATAATTATGAATAATAACTTGTTAAAATGTGGAGACTCGAATAATTTGTTTATGTAATTAATAATTCAAAATGGACGATTGTTTTATAACTTTAAGAGTATGCATCACGAAGTATGCTGATTCCTTAACTATTTAATTAATATGTATGTTTCTTTTACCAATGTAATCATTCATAATATGTTACGAATTGATCATATGTATATATTTGTTAGTATCAACTGTATTCTTGAGACAGTAATAACAAGTTTAAAAGTATTTTATTGCTATATAGGTCATCGATATAAGATCGATTAATATAATGGGTAGCTAATCTACAGCTTATCTAGTACATTGTATATAAACAGTAACGAGACAAACTGTCAAATGGACAAACGTCCATGCCTTAAATTCAATTATTTACTCGAAATTGTATTGTACAGTCCACATATGGACAGACAAAGTGTAAAAAATGCGTTCATTCACTCAGATGTGTGGCAATAAATTCATATGACCATATAAAACATTAAGATGGGGAATAACAATTAATTGCTTCCTATGAGAGATAGATGTCAGTCAACCATGTCCATTCCGAAGCAGACATCCACGACTGGGACAGAGCGCAGAAATTGGATCAGATGTCTCCCGAAGTCCAACATCCAATCCAATTTGGGGACAATGTAATGATCGAAATTTAAAAAATTTTTAATTCCTCGATCAAGTGACACGTTCCCACACTCAAGTCGACGGACACAAGCCCAGGTCGTAAATAATGACGAATCAGGGGCACGTCAAACCCGACGACAGTGCGAAGACAAAGAAAAAATGTCTGAGCACTGCACACAATGAGTATTTCAGGGCGTCGCTGACAGCTAGCCGTTTGTCACAATTTACAGCACCCAACAATCTGAAACAAAGACTTCGTACAGCTGCCGAGTTACACGGAATCGAGATGGAACGCCTGCTGTGGAGGTGAGGCGTAACTGCGCAATTATGAAAGGCTTTACTATGTTACAAAAGGAGTATAGAGCAATTTTAACGGAGAGATAGACAATAGACGTAACTCAGTGAATACTGCCAGTGCATCCTGCACAGCGTGAAAACAAACCCTTGACAGTTTACTGAGATTTACGACTGGAAAGTAGAGTTTCACCGAAATGACGCCAACGAAGGGTTGATAATCGGCGGAACGAACGTCGAGGAACTTAAACAATTAACCAAGACTCTGGAGCCGGTTAACAAAAGCTCAGTCAAAACCTTAGGGAAAGTCTAAACAAAGGATAACGGAAGGCCATGAAATTGCCCTCGTTTCTAAGAATCCGTGCTACGCTCGTCACATGAAACACTCCGGGGATGACGACGACCAACCAGCGTCAAGCATCTTCTAAGAGAGCTCGTGGAGAGAGTAGGAAGGGTTCGGACGACGAATCGTGAAACAGAGGATGAGATCTGCAGAAGAGTAGGAATTTGTACGACCAATCAAGAATCCGAGAAGGCGTAGAAATCCAAAACTTAGACTTATGGGTAAGATGTTCCAATAAAACTGTTTGGCGAAGACGCGGAGTGGGCAGTCAGTCAAGTAGTTAATCGGGTAGTCAGTCATTCAATCGAACAGTCAGTCAGTTAATAGACGCAGTCGGTAGTCAAGAGTGTGTAGTTAATAGTAGCAGTTGATAGTCGCAATATATAGTCAGAAGTTAGTACGTACGATAGACAGACGATCGATTATGTCGGAACAGTAATACGGTTCGTGATAGAAACAGTTTGTGCGACCGACCGGATTCACAAATTTGTAAATTCATAAGTGAACAGAGACTTCGATATAATCACACTTATACACAATTCTGTGCGGAAACATAAACTATAAGTGCGCACGGGACTTGAAATCTCAACTGACGCGCACATAATAACATACTAATTAACATTTAAAGTAGAACAGTGAGTGACACTTCAAACATTCTCACATCACAACGTATCACCATGTTGAACAATTAATTGAATAAACTATACCAAACAATTAAGCACGCAGTACGCGGTACACCCAGATAGACGGCACAGTTAACCAAGTACACAAACATGGCAAACTTTCAGAACAATTCAGTGTAATGACAACCTTAACACCTCACTATTTGAACTCCGGACACTCGACATCAGCGGGTTACCACAACACCACACACATGACGGGAGTGGAGATTTAGTGGAGTGAAGTGAAGTTATTAGTGCTCTTCATAACAGTGATTATGATCTTCGACGAATCATCCAGAAAGTGTCTTCTCACGACGGCGGAATAATGGATAAACACTCTCAAAAGATAAGCTTTATGTCTACTTAATCTTAGTAGTATATACTACTGTTCTGTTGCCTCTTTTCAAAGAACTAACCCCAAGAGAACAAATATATATGAATCATATGGATCATAAAATCTATAAAATAACACTAACGTAATTCGTTATCTGAGAAATAATGAACGCATTTTAGGTAGGAATAAGTATAATTGTTGATTGTTTATTATTCGTATATGTTTTTATATATGTGCATTATTTACTGCATTTGAATGTACCATGTGTTTATGTTTCAGGAAACATCGTATAAATTGATAAATTGTATTTTATATCATGTGTTTTAATATGTATGTAATTTGCAGGATATAGTTACTTACTTAAGTAACAAGTGTAATAAATAAGTAGTTAATTTACAGTATTCATGCGTTCATTATTGAAATTTCACCTTTGTTATTGATGTATTTCATTCTAAGTATTACACTAAAAATCTCACAACTTATGCTAAACATCAATGGATACAATAAACTCGACCATTGAAACGTCTGATTAATAGACTCATAAAATCGTATTTAATTAGTCACTGTGTTGAGTCAAATCTGACGAATAGAAACAATTTTAGATATATCAAATTTAACGTATAACATAAATCTTTAGTTAATATGATTCATAATTGTTGAGTAATTAATCCGCGCAGATAATTAGCACAGATTAATATTCACTAGATGTAAATGGTTTACACAATTAATTACCACAGATGTAAATTACATTTACACCACTAAATGTAAATGGCTGCACAACGCGTGGCATTAAATGTAAATGGCGTCCAGCATTAGGGCGAGATACATATGAGAAAGTAATAAATTCACATAAAATACCACTAATCCCATTTACTAAATGTAAATCATTTATATCGTTAAAAACAATAGGTCTTGAGAACTCTACAATTCAGGGCTGTATGCGAAACATTATTTGATTCTGTTTGAATTTGCGGCTGTTATCGTTTGCCAAAAAAAAAAAAATTTCCCTTGATAAAAAAAACCGTTGCAGGTAAACTACCCCTTCCCCTCAACCGATCTTCACCAAAAACAACAGGTCGCGAGTACTCTACAAATCAGGGCTGTATGCAAAAAATTATTTGATTCTGTTTGAATTTGCGGCAGTTATCGTTTGCCATAGAAAATACGCTTGATAAAAAACGTTGCAGGTAAACTACCCCTTCCCCTCAACCGATCTTCACCAAAAACAATAGGTCTTGCGTACTCTACAAATCAGGGCTGTATGCAGAACATTTTTTGATTGTGTTTGAATTTGCGGCTGTTATCGTTTGCCATAGAAAATACCCTTGTTAAAAAAACCTTGTAGGTAAACTACCCCTTTCCCTTAACCGATCTTCACCAAAAACAATAGGTCTTGAGAACTCTACAATTTAGGGCTGTATGCAAATAATCTTTTGATTCTGTTTGAATTTGCGGCTGTTATCGTTTTCCATAGGAAATACCCTTGTTAAAACATAAAACGTTACAGGTAAACTACCCCTTTCCCTTAACCGATCTTCACCAAAAACAACAGGTCTTGAGAACTCTAAAATTCAGGGCTGTATGCGAAACATTATTTGATTCTGTTTTAATTTGCGGCTGTTATCGTTTGCCAAAAAAAAAAAATTTCCCTTGATAAAAAAAACCGTTGCAGGTAAACTACCCCTTTCCCTCAACCGATCTTCACCAAAAACAATAGGTCGCGAGTCCTCTACAAATCAGAGCTGTATGCAAAAAATTATTTGATTTTGTTTGAATTTGCGGCAGTTATCGTTTGCCATAGAAAAAAAATCTACAGACAGACACACACACAGACACTTTTCGGAAAACGACTTTTTTTCATGTTTTGAGTGTAGTACAATCAGAATCTGCAATAATCTCGAACACGATTTTTTTTGCCATCACCATACTTCCATTCCTTAAGGAATATGGAAGTAAAATATCGGTATGGAGAACCATACATGACTTCCATATTCTAAGATTTATATTTTAAATCATTTTCAGCCAAACAGCCAGGCTGTGTCTTACCTGCCTTTTTATTGCTGTATTAAATGAAAAATATTATATTACATTAAAATGAAAAAATTATAATTTTATTGCCTGGCAACAAAATTATTTTATTTTTAACAATTACCATTGTTTCAAAAAGTTTAAATAAATTTTCAAGTACTTTACTCTTGTTAAAACGTAAAAGGTTGCAGGTAAACTACCCCTTCCCCTTAACCGATCTTCACCAAAATCGAAAGTCATTGAGACCTCTACAATTCAGGGACGTATGCAAAAAATTATTTGATTCTGTTTGAATTTGCGGCTGTTATCGTTTGCCATAGAAAATACGCTTGATAAAAAAACGTTGCAGGTAAACTACCCCTTCCCCTTAACCGATCTTCACCAAAAACAATAGGTCTTGAGTACTCTACAAATCAGGGCTGTATGCAAAACATTATTTGATTCTGTTTGAATTTGCGGCTGTTATCGTTTGCCATAGAAAATACCCTTGTTAAAAAACCGTTGCAGGTAAACTACCCCTTTCCCTCAACCGATCTTCACCAAAAACAATAGGTCTTGAGAACTCTACAATTTAGGGCTGTATGCAAATAATCTTTTGATTCTGTTTGAATTTGCGGCTGTTATCGTTTGCCATAGGAAATACCCTTGTTAAAACATAAAAGTTACAGGTAAACTACCCCTTCCCTTAACCGATCTTCACCAAAAACAATAGGTCTTGAGTACTCTACAAATCAGGGCTGTATGCAAAACATTATTTGATTCTGTTTGAATTTGCGGCTGTTATCGTTTGCCATAGAAAATACCCCTGTTAAAAAAACGTTGCAGGTAAACTACCCCTTTCCCTCAACCGAACTTCACAAAAAACAATAGGTCTTGAGAACTCTACAATTTAGGGCTGTATGCAAATAATCTTTTGATTCTGTTTGAATTTGCGGCTGTTATCGTTTGCCATAGGAAATACCCTTTTTAAAACATAAAACGTTACAGGTAAACTACCCCTTTCCCTTAACCGATCTTCACCAAAATCAACAGATCTTGAGAACTCTACAATTCAGGGCTGTATGCGAAACATTATTTGATTCTGTTTGAATTTGCGGCTGTTATCGTTTGCCAAACAAACAAAATTACCCTTGCTAAAAAAAAAACCGTTGCAGGTAAACTACCCCTTTCCCTCAACCGATCTTCACCAAAAACAATAGGTCGCGAGTACTCTGCAAATCAGGGCTACATGCAGAAAATTATTTGATTCTGTTTGAATTTGCGGCAGTTATCGTTTGCCATAGAAAAAAAATCTACAGACACACACACAGACAGACAGACACACAGACACTTTTCGGAAAACGACTTTTTTTCATGTTTTGAGTGTAGTAGAATCAGAATCTGCAATAATCTCGAACACGATTTTTTTTGCCATCACCATACTTCCATTCCTTATGGAATATGGAAGTAAAATTACCCTTGATAAAAAACCGTTGCAGGTAAACTACCCCTTTCCCTTAACCGATCTTCACCAAAAACGATATGTCTTGAGAACTCTGCAATTCAGGGCTGTATACAAAATATTATATGATTTCGTTTGAATTTGCGGCTGTTATCGTTTGCCATACAAAATACCCTTGATAAAACAAAAAACGTGGCTGGTAAACTACCCCTTTCCCTTAAACGATCTTCACCAAAAACAATAGGTCTTTAGTACTCAAGAAATCAGGGCTGTATGCAAAAACGTATTTGATTATGTTTGAATTTGCGGCTGTTATCGTTTGCCATAGAAAATACCCTTGTTAAAACATAAAATGTTGCAGGTAAACTACCCCTTTCCCTTAACCAATCTTTACCAAAATCAACAGATCTTGAGAACCCTACAATTCAGGGCTGTATGCGAAACATTATTTGATTCTGTTTGAATTTGCGGCTGTTATCGTTTGCCAAACAAACAAAATTACCCTTGATAAAAAAACCGTTGCAGGTAAACTACCCCTTTCCCTCAATCGATCTTCACCAAAAACAATAGGTCGCGAATACTCTACAAATCAGGGCTGTATGCAAAACATTATTTGATTCTGTTCGAATTTGCGGCTGTTATCGTTTGCCATAGAAAAAAATCTACAGACACACACAAGACACACAGACACTTTTCGAAAAATGACTTTTTTTCATGTTTTGAGTGTAGTACAATCATATTATGCAATAATCTCGAACACGATTTTTTTTGCCATCACCATACTTCCATTTCCTTAAGGAACATGGAAGTAAAAATAAAGTAATTCAAAATATATTGTCAAAAGGAATGAAATCGATTTATTTCCAAATTCAATTCATAAGACGAAATAAAAACGGCAACAAAATAATCTTTAACCCTTTGACTCTTAAAAGTTCCTACCATTTTAATTTTCTTTACATAGTAAATACAATACCTACGGTGTACAAGAGCATAACTTGAATTGCCATTGCTGAGGTTCCAGGTACAGACATATTTACCGCCATACAAAATTATCAGAAACCTATAAAGAAGAGCGTGGGGACTTAATAAACACGTACTGTTCCGCTACAGAAAGGGAACACGACTTCATAAATCAAAATCGTGAGCGCGAAGAGGCTTTATTACAGCCAATTTAAAAGAGCATTCTGTTGCACCCGACGACAGAAATAAAATCCCCTTCTGACAAACTATAAACAGTCAATAACGTCTTCACTGCACGACATTATACCGTCAAAGAAAAGTTTCTTTTACGCGCACTTGATCTATTCGTGTACATACAAAATAATAATATATATATTCTATTCCTATTTAAAAACAATATCGCTGTGGCGTTTCTTATTACTATCTTGCAGAGCATTTTTGTCGTATTAACAAAAAAAATCTTGTTTTATCGACATCATTACCCGTCGGATTGCAGAAATTCACATTTTTGTGAAATCCCTTTTCTAATCTTACGAAGTCGTGTTTCGTAGTGCAAACGTACCTTCGTTACAGAGCAGCCGTCTTTGGTAATATCATCTTATAATGAACAAGATTGTGTTGTTACTCCTATGAACTTTACTAACATTTTTTCCAGCTGACCAGTTATACCAGTTTTATTGATTGATATTACCATTATTAACGACAAACTATATTGTGCTGATAATGCTATATTGTGGTATTCTTAATGGTAAGACTTAAAGTTAGCTGATTCTCAGCTTTAGGTCTGATGTCACAACAATGGGTGTAATATGCGACATATAATAGGCGAAACGTTTGGTGTTATAATCAATAAGTCGTCGTTATCAACGAAAACGCTTACTATACAAGGCTTTGAGTAAACCGTTATTGTTTACACAGTAGCGTGCTTTAACGGAAATCCCTTAAACGATTATGCCTGACGATCGTTAGCCCATAAAGCTGTAATCAAGGTTATAACTACTCGACGGTAACGGGGTAGATCCAGGAGACTATGGAAGGAGGACATGCACGATGAGATGGAGGAAAGAGGTTTCGAACGACATGATTGGAACAACAGAAGCCTCTGATGTGTAGGAACGCAACAGTCGCCACTAGTTTCTACGATCTGTGCGGGGTTGCAATTGAGCCGTAAGTATGGCACGGAGGGGTGCCAAGCTGATTGTGTACGAATTCTAACGACGACATCCGAACATTTTACCGCGCAAATGATAGCCTAATGATAGTACCGTGCGTTATCAGGGATAACACAGGTAATTTGAGAATATGTTGCTCTTTATTAGAATGTATTAATACGATAAATGTGACGTTAAATTTATGTTCAAAATACGTGATATCCAAACGTTGGTACATGTACTAAATTTCTGTAGGTAATAAACATATTTTACTGTGGTAATGGAATGTAGTTAAAATATCAGTAGCGTGATGGTGAAATAAATCTATTAATTACAGCACGTGACCACTGGACTGTTTTAGTTTGTCGTAAGTTAGGAACATATTTTCCTACCTTTTTAGGTAATAACGAAAAAAGTAATTTTTACTTCTTTAACATCAGGAGAGGCGATCGATAGAAAAGGTAGCACAATAACATACTTTTCAGAAATGTCTACTGAGACTTATTAATTTTTACCTCGTCTCACCTAACAGTGTTTATAAAAACATTATTGTGTTCGTCCAAAACATCGATTTTGAAATTCGGGTAGAAATAGTTATTTTGAGGATAAAATTTATTTGATGTATTGATATTATAGTTTTAGCATTAGTACAGATGTGTGGCTCGCCTCTCCCCCTCTCACTCTCTTTCTCGCGCGCGCATGCAATTCAACAAACTCTAGGAAAGACAGCCAGGTAATCACCTTGGACTTGCTTACATCAGAACTGGATTAGTATAGTAAGGTATTACTTAAAATTACTTTTATTAAATGTAATAATGTAATAAATATTAAAATTGATATTAAAATATGATTACATTAAGGTAAAATCTATTATTAAGAAAAATTCGTTTAGATAAGAATTAGTTTCATACTGTACTACAAGCACTAGTGCGCTTCCTGCACGTACCAACCAACTAAATTCCTTACAAAACCGCTAATATCTCGAAAACGAAAAGAATTTTATTGAAACAAAAAACAAAATAAAATTTAGTATTTTCTCTAACTTCACTCGGTGACACCGTATACGTATCTCTCATAAAATGAACGTTTGTCACATGCCGAAAATTTCACTACACGCAAATTAAAAAAGAAACTTCATGACATGGAACCATCTTGAGACTCTGTTTTTGAAAATTGTTAAAACTATCGGTTCAAATTTATGTCTAAAACCATCTTCAAACTTCAAGGTACACGGTAGTGAAAGAATTAAAAACATCTGTTCGGCAGTTTCTGAGGTTAGCTCGGGCAATGAAACAAACTTTTCTTCTTTACAACAGCAGTAGCCTATAACTTCAGATTACCATACAACTGCCCCGCTCGCGCTCCTCTCTCCTCACCATGACAGACTTACGGCTCCACCACTTCTTTACTCATCCGCTAGACGTTTGTAGAGACGGGGATAGCTGTATAACACTTGCACATGGAAGGATGGACGATAGTCCCTGAGAACAATTGCCTTCCTATTTTTTATGGTTAAAGGTACTCGCGCTTAAGGGTAGTAGGTATCTAAATGCTGAAACGGACACGGATAGGTTCTGTTAAACTGACAGCAATCGACTTATTTACGATTGTTTACTAATCCGGCAGGACCGACTTGACACACTAACCAACCGTTTCTCGCATGGAGGCAACTTAACAGTATTTGACGACAAATAGGATCAGTTACGGCTAGGTTGCAACTACTTCTGGTAGTCTGGCACCACAATGTGATTTACCACTCACCAACACTAACGCAATCAGTAACAAAAACAATACAATAGACGAGTTGCAAATTCAGTCAATCGAAACAGTACTAGAAATCGACGAGAGTGGGAGCTCTTAAATTTATCGGAAATAAGTTAGCTGCGCAAATGTCGGGAAACCATTGATTTTTCCTCCCGTTCGGTGTGGAGTAACTATTCATAACTGATGCTATTTGTGGAGAGGCTTTAAATGTACTTGCTCGAGGCGACTACCTTCATACCAGTCACTCATTCACAAAGCTATTCGCATCAACCATAAAGAGTTTTCTCATTCATCTGTTATTTAACTGGTTTAAGTCACAGTAATATACACTGTTAAATCGTCGTTAAAAAGTTGATATTTTCAAACCACAAAAAGCCCGTTAGTACCACCCGCCTTGGGTTCGATTCCAACGAGAAAATCCAGCGTTTAGATATCTCTATTTTTTGCAAGGCGAAGGCAAGGCAATAATTTTGTATCATTATTTTGCCATTTTTATGATTTGTTTGCCATATTTATTATTTTTACATAATATTCCTTAACTTTGTCTAATTACTTCCTTATTTACTGCATTTACGGCGTAATAATTTTACTGTATGCATACTTTATTTGAGCATCAGGCCTATCCAGTCGCCACATAAGTTTGAAACTCCACATTCCCAGTGAGTAAACAAATAATCTGGGGAGTACTGTGACGGACGGGGTAGTTAACACTGGCACAGACAGCCGGTATTTGCAAATTCGTGTTCCAGTTCGGTTGCTGAAATGGTCATTGCGAATATACTCAATCGAAGTATATATTTTTTTCACTTTACAGAGTGATAATTTTATATTTTCGTGTATGCAACAATCATTTCGAGGGCATTTGAAACGAAAATATACAGCTATTTAAATTTACTAGTTTGGAGTATCTTGTTTTTTAATTTGGCGAAGGCATTTTGTTATTATTCTGTCAAATACTCTTCTAAAAAATACACAAATTCAAAGTGAAGCTGATGAAGGATACGGGTCGTGACAAATGTTTACACCATACCCAAAATATCAGCAAAAGAGAAACCTCCGAATCGTTACTCGCACAAACTGGATTCACAAATTATAATACTATATAAAGACTTGCATAAAGTTTCCTATTATATTTATAATGATGATGATGATCATCATCACTATCATCAAAACCGTTTTAATATATACGTGATATATGAAATGGTTCCACTTCATTGGATGTTAGAAACGACCAGCAGTGAAATTAAACATTTAACGTTATTTCATATTAAAAAGACATTTTCGTTCAAAATATTAGGCCAGTTTTTGAAATTTGCTGTTACTTTATCGGTTTTAGCTTATAGTATAGGTTACTTTCAAAACATTCTTAGGTCATCAAAATACGGACCCAAAATTTACGAAATAAATGTAATGAATGTAACAAATTCTTGTCACAAACAAATGTAATAGATAAAGGCAATTTTTTACCTCCGAGGCATTTTCGGTAGACGTATTCGAATACAAAACGTCTCGCTTATAAACAGCCTTCAGCTTATACAAGACTGACTAGGATGAAGTTACTCCTTACGGTCTCTTGCCTTGTATATTACGATAGAGGGCGCACGGCAAGTTAGAGCAACACAATGACCAAATTATTGTTATTTACACATCGTTATTTAGTAACGCACTATATTCCTTGAAGTGAAAAAGTCGGGGGCGGGAGAAGATGACGACTTACTAGTTCCCAGCACTTACCGACTGACGCACTGAACTGGGTGTTCTGTGTCCTGGGGACGGGGGTGTTATTATAATCATTGTTGCAGGATAGGAGTTGTTTGTTTATTTATGTGGCCGAATGAATCTTATGTTTCATTGTTTGACACATTTGGGTAACGCCACTATCACACCGCTTCGTTCCTAGACTGTTGCTTGCATAGGCCCATTCTCAACTGATTCCAGACTCTTACCTTCTCAGGGCCCTATTTACGGGGGGGGACGAACTAGATAGGACCCCCCCCCCAAGAGGGTAGAAAAAAGTTGACGAACTGTTTTACTCTCTTAACTTTTAGTTTTATTTTGTTAGTTCTTCAGCTGTGAACGCTAATAAACAGGTATGCTCTTTGTTAAATACACAAACAGGTTTATTACACAGCACTTGCGTATACGTTTGAAATATGAAAGATAGGAAAATCAATTCAATCAATAGGTATCTTATAAAGAATGTTTCAATTACGCGTATTGTTATTTTGTTATTACCATTTGCTTAACTGAGACTGATTTCAGGATGTTTCATACGTTTTTCAACCAATTTAAACATAATAACATTGATTAGTCCTAACTTGATTTTTCTTTTGTATGAAGCCGACTCGACTGGTCCCCCCCCCCAATACCAAATTCTAGATACGCCACTGTACCTTCTAGTACCGTTCTAAACCTATCGGTGATGTACTTAGGTGGAAGAGCGATTTATGTGATCAACAACACGTGTTGCGGAGTCAACAAACTACTGTCGACATAAAGCACGTGGAACCGTCTCACACTTTTTTACGGAATCAATAAACGACACGCTTTCCTTTCATATTAATTATGTCCACTACGAACAATGCGTCACGACTAATTAGTGTTGTCTAAAAAGTGCCATATGTCATGTGTACCATATGTCATATGAGGTTCGTTGTGCCCCTTTAGGGAGAGTATTTCACATGTTCGATAACGGTATTGATAAAAACCACTTAAAAACACGGTTTGGTGGAACCGCTATAAAAATCATTTTTAGAAGGACCGGTTAAAATTAAAACGTCAGCGCTTACTTTCTCAACCGATTTCATTAAAAAAGCATGAAATCGGCCTAAATTTGCACCATTACTAATAATACGTCCTATTGGCAGATTTATCAGAGAACAAAATAGATTAAGAAGACATTTGCTCATGACAAAAATTTAGGACTGTACTCTGTTCCAGCGGACGCTACTGTTCATAATAATGAAATAAAGCTAGATACAGACTAACCTAATAGCTGTTCGTTAAGCCACCGTTTCAAAATCAGCGTTTTATCCTCGGTTCTAACAGCTAATTTCAGATGACAACAGCGTGTTTGAAATTAACTGCCGAAAATTTCAGACGACACACCCGTCACTGCTAACTATTCTCCCTAAGATACTTGTTCCAAACTGTTCCTCCAGCGGCAATCTTGCAGAGAATACGTACCAGTCACGAACTACATATTAATTATCCGTTTTAACAACAATGGAAAATATTCAATCTATTTTCTTTTACAAATGTTAAGTACGCTCTGTTAATTACGTCGTTGTACTTTCATTCCAAAACAGGGCAACGTAAAGCTGACAAAGTAAAGACAAACTGCCTCTGGAAAAGAACGAAAAGACCTGAACGTCGCAAATCCTCTTTGTGTTGTTTAATGTAAAAGCGCTTAGAGAATAATTGCTGTTTGGCCTGTGACAAAAGGATTCGTGAAGACTGTTTACTGAGAATAAAACATTTACGTATAAGCAAGCAAAGGGTGGGCTCCCAACTGGTGCGTGCATGCAGCTCGGCGCCGCCGTTGACTGACACAGGGTAATCGAGCTACTTTCGTGTCCAATTTGCATTTTAAAGAGAGCGTGTTTGAAATAATACCTCTGCGTCCATTCCCTCGACGACTTTAAATTTAAAATGGGAAATGTATTTTAAACGTAATATCTCATAACTTATCGTAAATAATCGACTTAATTTAATGAAATATCTGATGACTATTTTAATTAACGTTGTACATTTACAGTTTTATCATTTACAATAATAATTTAGTGTTACAGGATTAAAATTAATCGTGTTAGTTCATACCCACTGGTCTGATTGTCCACTACTCACAGTAGTCTTCATTGGCTTTCTGTTGACAACTCTAGAAGTGTTACAGATGATTATAATCCTTTATTTTTTTTCGGAGTTTTGCTTCAAGCTGCGCAATTTTTGGCATTACATTTTCAGATTTGTGTACAATCTTAGTCTGCCTTCACTTGTACAAACAATTTCTCTTTTCGCCTTGATTCTGTCTGGTTGGTCCAAATAATTATTCAGCATACATAGTACTACACAACAATTCGAAAAAGGAGGCACACTATATAGGCCTACATAAGGAAATACTGAATTGCTTGAAAAGTTCAGATGCATGCGTTTATTTTGCTTAGGTAAAATGATCACAATATTTAGATTTCTTGTGACTATATTGTTAGAATACAAGTGGCATAAATTTGTTTCCCGAGATCATCGTCTGTAAACTTTCAAGATAAAAGACGAAAATCTATACTCACGGTTTGTACAAAGCCATAAAATGCAACACAACTATTTCTACGGATGAATATGGAGAGACATTTTCAAGCAGCATCAATGTCAACAGCATATTTGCTCACACTGTTAATCATATAGTTAATTATATCGACTGCATAACAAAATCCACAGCAAAATTGTTCACTTTAACCTGTTCTATAA
Organism: Magicicada septendecula; assembly: GCA_034769895.1. Taxonomy (NCBI): domain Eukaryota; kingdom Metazoa; phylum Arthropoda; class Insecta; order Hemiptera; family Cicadidae; genus Magicicada; species Magicicada septendecula. The sequence goes on along the minus strand of CM068368.1, from coordinate 574,977,201 downwards.
TTTTAAGTTTACTCCATAAAGCCAAGAGAAGTTTGCTTAGTGAATATACGATATGACGCTACCTTCAGTCCAGTACCACATGCATGAATAAAACATGTTAACTTCTGGCTGTGAATATCTAAACTTACTGATGAAACAAATTAAATAGATCGGGATAAAATCGTGCACGGGTTAATAAAGCTCTATCTACGGTACCGTCGGTACAAACAACACATTTTCTGCACCTAATGAAATCTCGTTAGAATACATTTCCTTACGGAAGAAATAATTTCACAGATAACGAGAAGATTACCGTTAATGTTACGGTCGATGGGCGGCGAGTAACAGAAGGAAAGGTGGGCAAGGTTTCGTGCATAGCGAAGCAATGACAACATAAACTAACTAAATGGAGCAAATGTGTTGTGCGTAATGGGGGTTGCCCACCCTATATGGGGTGGCTGTTAACATTAGAAATATATGCCTACAATGGCCGTACCTCTGCTAACTGTAATCTATTGTTATGCTGCGTTGAGTAATCTCGGTAAAATTTATATTTATTACCTTTTTCCGCGCTAATAATACCTCTAAAACCGCTCTTACACTATTTTACTTTCTTTGTAACACTTTGAACGAACGCATATGAATTATAAATAACAACCGACTCTGTTACTCCTTGCTCTGAATTATAAATTGAATGTATATATGTATTTTATTTACCTTACTGAGTTCAGGTCACCCTTTTACGGACTTAAGGTTAATGTCTGTCAATTTATTTACTGAAATAAATTGAAATAGAACGCTGCGGGTTATTGTCCTAACCTAGCGCCATTCCGCACTAACCTTTCACTTGCGTAGGTGCGGTAGTTCATTGCAATGGGACATTTATAAAGACCTCCATTACGTATTATGAAACACAAGGTTTCACTTCGGAACAGTGGTTTTCTGTTGCGACGCCCAGACCATTTGTCACCTTACTTCTGGCCGTTAACACTGTATTAGATCTACTTTAGATAAACGATTAAAGTGCTACTTGAATCTCTGTAGTCAACATAGAATGAAATGAAAATGAAAATGAAAATGAAAATAAGAATACCTAACGAAATGCCTCTACCATGTAGTTAGTAAATTAGAATCAATATATGTAATACTGTTTTGAGTTCACATTACGGACTGTTAATCACAACATTAAACAGACTAGGATCAACATTCAACATGTCAAACGTACAGTTTAATGATACTCAGTTATTCTTGCAACGTAATCTGTCCACTTCCACTTCAAGGTAGTTATTATGACAACTGCGTCACACTCGTACATTTCAATTCTTTGTCGAATGGTAGCGTTGGCTGTTGGTTACTTATTCGAATTTTCTCTAGGCCTAATATATTTTTAGATACAGTCAGTTTTCGACCCCATATGCAAGATGCCATATTTATAAAACGTTGATTATATACTCCTGCTTACGTAAATAAGGATAGATAAGTTAAACATCTTTCTTTATTTTCCGCAGATCGTCTCATATCGAATTTTGTTATATATTTATGTAGTATAAAATAATTATACAGACACTCTTGTTCATTTCTCCACCACTCACCGAAGTCTGACCGGGAAAAGCGAACGTCATCGTTTTGTTTTCAAAAAGGTTTTTTTTTTATTAATTCGAATCACATGCATTAAATTATATGATTGCCAGCTGCTAGTCTCTTGGAACAACTTTTTAGCTGCAACCTTATTTGAAGACGGCATTCTACGAATGTCTGGTTGGCTTCACATCGGGCCCGTAATTCAATAACAACAATCTCTGTGTATGACAGTTTAATACGAACACGTCTGCAACATAATTCGAAAACGTTCCCTTTGCCCGCCCCGCCCAAACTTGTACAGTGTTAGTAGTATACGATGACAATGTTAATTATATCTCTTGCACGTCGCTGTTAAATGTTATTCGGTAAGACGATGACCCTGCCACTGCCTGCCGATCAGACTGCTCAGGCATGTAGTCATCCTGCGTTGCCTACAGCCAAACCAGAATTAGTCGCTTCATTAACCCAATGGCAATTCAATTTAAACACGGCGTTCCTGCGATCGCGAATTACCCCACTTCATTGTATCGTACTCGCGTAATTAACGATATTTCTTGCCAGCTGATTCTTAATCGATGTTCTCGATATAACGTACAGGAAGAGAGAAGACTGTTAATAAGAAACCGATCGGCCGTTTCACTCCTACAAGCATTGTACTCTCCGTTAATCGACTGGCATCTTTCTCGCCCACAACCGGAACATTGTTCAATCTTAAATTGCTTAAAAACAAGGCCACAGAAGTCAATTACATCAAAAATTAATTACACAGTGCTGGTATGGCAGAATATATAATATTGTGTAAATAGGTCGCTTCTATATTTTCGATAAACAACTTTATTTCTCTAAAGTAAAACAAGACGTCTACAATGTAACGCACCGATATGTTAAAAACGGAAGGAACAAAGAATTTCTGGTGTTAATAAACAGAATATAGATATACCAGTGTCTCCCCCCCCCCCACACTCATACAGTTAAATGTCTACAGTAATTTACCTTAACCGCGCGAATTACCTTTTTAAACACACACACATTCGCGCGTATGAAATCATTTTATCAGTCTGCTTTTCCAGCTTTTCGATTACATGTGCCAGGTCAAGACATACTCAAATAATAATTCTAATCTCTAGAATTACGTCAATGTTTCTAAATTATCACCAAATTGTCAACTATATTTATGTGCAGAAACACGGGTTACCAAATAACTTTAACACTTGTACAGCAATGTGAACCTAACTGATAAGTGAAAGTGGTATTTAAGATAGTAAATCCCTATCAAGATGGTATTACCAATGACACAAAAAAGAACAATCAGTTTTATGTAGTTACCTTATTCGCAGATATGAGAGCATTTTGTGTGTACATGAAACACACAAATTGATTTATGCATTCATCAGTGGTCAAAATGGTTACAGCCAACACTCACCTGTAACAAAATCAGACCATGTTTCAAACATCATAAACGTTTTAAGTTGTATACATGTTTTAAGACAAGAATGCCAGGAGAAAACATTTACTAACACAAACGATGTATGATAATGGTGAAACTTAACTCAGACTAGTTCATTTAAGCTTCGCGAGCTTATGTGAACTTCCAAAAATGTATGAATATAGTTTCCTTATAAATACACTAAAACGAGTCCACATAATAGCTTTACGAAATGTAATATGCTTAAGCGTGCAAAAGACGGCACTGACTAACTTGCACCCACGAAATTCCAATGAAAAATTTACATGTGCAATTCATTTGTTTATGAATCAAAAACTTTGTCTTTGATAAATTTATATGCATTGGTCAGAACATGTTTTACTTGAGTACGTAGTTTGTAATAAAAAATGTTGGCTCTATAATCATTTTCTTCTTCCTGATCTTTTAAATTTAAGTAAATCTAGAGGCTAACATACGGTTGTAATGTAAATGTTAATGCATTTGTTGTCACATATGATACTACTTTCAGTACTCGATGAAATACACGACTTTCTTCTGCTGCCAATTATGTTCTTCCGTTGATGATAAACTGAAATTCTAGAACACGAGCACCAGTAGTTAATATTTGAATAAATTGCAGATCAATTGTAATAAATATGGGTGGAAAGTTCTAAATTTGGAATCAAAAATCTGTAAACAGCAAAACAATGACGCTAACGAAATATTAAAAATATATTGCACATTCAATGCCTTTATTTTTAATAAATAATGTGATTGACCTGGATACAACTTTGAATGAAACGCAGTATGTACGTAGCCAATTTCAACCTCTAGTATGCCTACTTCGCCTCTAAATAAGCTGTTCTCAGTCTCTTCAAGTCCGCGACCCATCGTACCTCGAAGGACGGTAACTTTCGGAGGACCCAGTGTTATATAGCCTAAGTATAATAAGCTTTATTGAAGTGAAACGAAAATAAAGTATTTAAAAACTAAATTACACTAACTAACCACATTCAGAAACTAAACTATGACATTTTTATACTTATGGAATTCACGATACTATTCATTACAGTGCAATGGTTGTACCCGTCTTTTTTGCATAAACTGGTGGACGTTGGTGTCGACAGAGGATAAAGTAAGTCGTTAAGTATGAGTTGGTAACAAATATATGGTACTTTTTCACTTAAATCAAAGAAAAACATCCTTTTACACACAAATATGATGTGGAGAATAGCGTACAATAAATCGAAAAGTCAGAATGTAATATTGAAACCAGAATTACAGCTACGCGTAATATCACCCTTAGTTTTATTGGCAACGTACCGGAACTTACCGAATGTGTGAATGTATCTCGAATTCAAAATTTAATTCGTTGCAACTTTCTGGAAAGTAGTTTTGAATCTCATTGCTGAGGAAGGAAAATCGATAAAATTAAAATGGTTATTACATTAAAAGGCACAAAACCTGGTGTTTATATTACACATCTGTGGGTCTTTGTTTCAGTGGATACCAGGACTTAGCGACCAACCGAATATCTCCCCCCCCCCGACCAACCGAATACCTCCCCACCTAGATCCAACCAATGGTTTCTGAATAGTTTTACAATGAGTGATGTATTAGTTATGTATGACATGACACTCACAGTACTGATGTTTGACTGCTACTGTATATCAAATGCATAACATCTTAATTCAGTAGGAATAATTTCAAGATGTCATGAAGTATGAAGTAACAGTAATTTTACAAACATCTAAAAAATATATACAAGTAGTGAGAAATAATAATATTAGGCTATTTGGATTGTCGTTAAGGTACACTGCATATATCTCTACGGGACATAGCCTATTATATGCCGCACAATATCTAAAAAAAATCATGTAAGTGAACTGACGGTACAGCAAATAATGTAAAGAACATACTATTTTTTTAAATAAATGTAGCAAAATTTACTACAAAAAATTCCTCCGAAATTATTTTTTGTTTACTATCCTTATTGTCGTTAGATCGCGAAATACATGTTAAATTGGCTAAAGTTGTTCTAGTGCTTTGTTGTTAATGACGATTTTGATAAGAAAATTCTGACATTAGGAAACTTACAAATATTCAGACTTAACTAATAGATTAATCGAAGTCGGTACAATAAACACGTATAGACGATGAATGCAGAGAAGTTGCCAGATAAAGAATACAGTATGGACCAAGTGAAAAATGAAGCATCGGCACGCCGTGGAAAAGCAGAAGGAGAATAAAATTAATAAAAAATTGTTTGTCGTAATAAAAATTTATAATTACAAAGTACATAGATTCGACATCTTGTCACTCACAACAGCTCCAGTTGATTGCTTTCGTAACATTAATACACGCTCGCGCACGCTGCCTTTACTGATGACGGAATCAAATGGACACGGGTCAGAGGGTCAGAAAACGCTAAATACGCGTTCGCTAAAAAAAAAAGGCGTATAACAATGAGTATCACACAACCATCTGATTGCTCTGATTCTGACATTTTATTTTGTCAATTACAATATTGCTCTAGTACCAGATAATGCTGCCTCAAAACTGGTCGGACCAGTTTACCCACCGGGCTTGCAGTAACTCCGACGAATACATCAAGATACAGAGAGACAGAAAGATGCTTATTAAACACTGAGACTCCCTTTATTTATTACTGCAACTGGACTAATCTGTTGCAGAGGAACTAATAATCCGCTGTTACGTAAAATATTATAGGTATTACTTCCCGAAGCGTTATGTTACCGCGCTGTTGCGCTGTTACTGACAACCTCCAAGCTTGAACTACTCTCATTAAAGTAATTATAGCCTGATTCTTGCAGTAAACACGATTTGTGCAGACACGGGTTCTCATTATATCAATAATGGTAATCAATATTTTCACGATTATCTATATTTTCAATTTAATATCATAAGCACTAATCAATAATAGTCAATAATCAAGTACTAATCTTGATTTTCAGAAAATAACTATCAATAAAATTTGCCTGCATGCACATCAATAATCTAATACTGCTCACAAAAATACCGAGCAGGTATTATAAGAAAAATTATAAAAATATGAGATTTCTTGCTCAAAGTGAAGCGTCTACTAGCTTTCTTAACAATGTATTGGTACAAAAGAAGAGTGACAATGGCACTACTCGGAATCACCATTACGAATATATAGGCCTATAAACAATTATGTAGGGTTTCTTGCGTAGACAGAATTTTTAAACCACTTGGTACTCACTGACCGAGGCTCACAAAATCGTTCATTCATCATTTCGTACACGCCCACTACTAAATTAAGGAATACAGTGCCTATAATACAAAATAGTCACCACATCAATTATTGGGGAAAAGATCAGCAACTAGGTGGTAATTTATTGACCAAGTGAGTAAATCGTAAACCCTGGGATTACGAGTATAATGAAAAAAGTACACACCTTAACAATAAACGTGAAATACTAAAAAGTAAACTGTTTACACTTCTGTTACGTTTACATCTGTATTACCTTAATAGGACCCACTTTAGATTTTATTGGTTGACTAGCATTTTTATATTTTACACTATGTTTGTCTACACGGAAAATATGCATTGCTATTAACGCCAGATAACTGTGAAAGGACTCAAATATTCGCTTTATAGAAGTAAGTTAATTTTTCGCAGCAAACGAAGGATACGTAAGTTGGTCATAGTATGGTAGTAATAAAAGGAGGAGCAATAACGAACGCTACCTCGTAGAAACGTGCAAAGATTCGCGGCAGATACAAGCACTACCGGGCACAGGCGAACAATGCACAACGATATATACTGTATTCTATACTGTATTAACAGATAAACAATCTCCACGACCCCTTCGGCTTTGTATGCAGATTAGCAAGAAGAAGAAGAAGAGCAGGGGAGTCAGCGGACACTGTGGCAACTCTCGTAACAGCCAAGGTCGGTTTACGGACACAATGGAGATATTGTACTGCCGAATTCTAGAATACGCCGAGTCCTAACTGAAATAAACCACCTAATAAATATTCATTAAGCGAGTACTTTCTATGTATTTAATACGAATAAGCCACAATCGCATTTATTTTACCTACACCGCCTCGTGTAGATATGTGATCACCATACAAAACCAATGTTTGTGGGTTTTGATAGCTTGTGGTTTTTCGAAAACGCCTCCTACTCCGATCATTACCATTTTATTAATATTTAACAATCAATTATATTACCGACATATTAAAGTGTATCGCTTTAAGTAGAATGAGTATGCCATGTTTTTAATGTTAAAACTTTCAACAGATCTACGTGTCTGCGATGAAGTAGCGTATACTGCATATCTATTCAATTTGAAATATAGGCCTACTTTAATAAAATACTCATTGCATTTCAATCTGAAATATAACATGCTACTTTCGAGGAAATGACAGGATCAACAAGTTAGATTTAGTACAAATTAAAGGAGTATTAAAAATATTAATAAACAGCGTATGTTCGTCGTGTTGTTCTGAACAATCAACCTATGTGATACAAATCTGAGAACACACAACTTCCGATATTATAGTGAAGTGTTACCTAAGGAATTTACGGATTGCTATTGTGTCATGTTTTATTATAAAAAACCCTGTGTGGTAGTAAGTACACACAGTGGTAAGAAGTTCGTAGGAAAAACGGGGTGGCCAGCAGCCTCCCGAGCTTCAACTAGAGCTCAAAACCACACTGTCAGGAGGGTTTAGATTATCTTCCTGGACTTTTGTATGGCTTACTACCGACCGTGGGTTACAGTCAGATTAGGATTCGCCGAAGTCTAAGCTTGATCTAGCATTGATCAAGTTCATCGAGGTTGGATACGGGCGCATATCTATGGAATTTCCGGAACAGGAAATTAATAGTGGCAGAGAATGGACCAAGTGGGTTGCGTATGGTCAGGTTAGGTATGAGATAGGGGGACTCGACGTGGTCCTTGACCTACGAGTGACGGTAGTTTCTTTTTGTTGGCCTTAGCCATGTAGCCCCAGACTGCGGAGAGCGAGTTAGTTAGCCGTCTGCTTCACCATACTTTAAAACAATGGGTTTGCCTCGCGGCAGGTCATAGCGCTGCTGCATAATACGGGTCTCCCATATTGCATAACATGCTGGCAATATGGGAGTGTTTGCCACGCAAGACGTCGATCGAGATGAAACCGAGGTGAACATTGATAGACCACGAGTGACTGGCACTCGTCGAGGGACCTTCTTGCGCCTGGAGAAGATCATGGCTGTGCTCCGCGTGACTACCAACTGTGCGGTAAGAAAACTCAAAGTGACCAAAATAATGAACTTTCTATACGTAATCGAACGAAGTTCACATAAATATTCATTCCGTCACTCTATATTTTTCGAAAAACTGAACTAGAGTCGGATAATATGTTTATGCTCGATGTCAAAACCTCACGAGTAACTAAGCTTGGAAGAAGGCGAACATACAAAAGACGATAGCGTGAAAGTCAACAAAAATGATACATTGTCCAGAGTAGTTCAAATCAGATTAATTCTACTTTCAATAGATGTTCCTTCCCGCCTGCCTTGTACTCATGGCAACTGTCAAGTAACTTAATATTCACTGCTTGTACTGACGTGGTACCTTGTCTCTTGTCGTACATCTGTTTATATATAAACGTATATGCAGAGTTTTACAGCGTTCAAAAATAATATACGTACTCAATCATCTCCACAATTTCAATAATTAAAGGAAACTGATTCAATTATCATGATTTACGAACGAATCTTGTATCATAGTACAAAATCTGCTAGATATACCGATGAAACGGTTACAATTTTACAAAAACGGGCATTATAATCAAACATCACTTTACGATCTGTACTACCTAATTTCTGATTTTCTTGTCTTCCATTTGACGACAATCCAGCGTTACCAATGTCGTTCACATCCTTAGCAATTACCATCCTTATCTACATACATTGTAGGCTGAACTTATATAAACTGCATTTTCTTCTTGACCCGCGTTTAGCGTTTTGACGCAGGCTTTTAGGCCGCGTTCAGCAGCCCGATTTTGAAAATTTATATTTTGGCCATCGTTATAGAGCATATCAAAAAATTCATCTCCCACATTTCAACTGCAACTGCACACAAGATATATTTTGCATTAACAATTGCGCCCAGATAAAAATCAGTTTTTAAGTATCACGCCAAGAATCTCATGATCTCTTATTTACGTCGGACAGTTAACTTCAAGTAGGGTAGTTAATTAAAACAGTATTTCTAATACAATTTCTCTCCTTGCTCAAGTATTTTTTATTAAAATACGATTACATAAAAACTTCGACAGCACCAAAGTAATCTTTTTTTTTACAAAAGGTTCGTTTGTGGCCCGATACTAACACAAAAGCGTTACACACACCCCCTTCAAAAAGTTTTTTCAGAAGGCGATAATGATACCAGTGATTCTGAACGTAGACAAACCTTTGGTATAACAAACAAAACTTCAAATCACAAAGGGGTTTTCCAACAAACAGGGGCGTCGTTTCAACCCCTGCCCTCGTCTATTACTTATTGCCAACATCTGCCGCCAAAGGGACTTTTTTACACAAGCGAAAGGAGAACAATCAAGCTACTATTTTCGTCCGTATTTTTGACGTTGGTTCAAGCTCGTACGAGCGTACAGCGTTTCCAGCAACTCTGCCACAAAAATTAGTTTCTGTGAATGGAGAACTCAAATTGCAGTTTTGTACAGGCGGAAATTCTAAGGTTTAAATGTTTAATTTTGGGTGCTAGTGTTACTTGGAACTTCACTGATCAGTTGCAATAAGTGTACAACAGTTAAAAGAATTGAAAGCTTTTGCATGTGCATGTGAAACCAACAATTTTAGTAAATTAAAATCTAAGAAATTTAACCAACTGCTGCTCACGCCGTGACACATGTATAACGAACGCACTTCGAATATACTACGCCCCAAATTGACGGGATAGAGACTGTCATGAGTAAAATATTATAATTTGACCATACTTGTTCTTCTTTGTATAAAATGTATTTTTGTATTTATAACGTTTCACAAATATACATTACTTTGTGTCTGAATCAACATTTATGATGATTACTTTTGGATTATTTACATCTGGGATAAATGTAAGTTTGTTATTGACAGATAACTGAAAAGTTATTTAAATTTACAAAACCTTTCATCACTTACTAATTCATGGTATTGCTCGTCACGTATTTTGCGTGGGCTTATTTTTATTGAAAATTATGTCTGCACTATGAAAAAAAACTTAAGTTCATATTTTTGGAAATGTTAACGGTTATTACTTTTGGATTATTTACATCTGGGATAAATGTAAGTTTGTTATTGACAGATAACTGAAAAGTTATTTAAATTTACAAAACCTTTCATCACTTACTAATTCATGGTATTGCTCGTCACGTATTTTGCGTAGGCTTATTTTTATTGAAAATTATGACTGCACTATGAAAAAAAAACTTAAGTTCATATTTTTGGAAATGTTAACGGTTATAGGTTCATAAGTAAATCAGGTAAATTTGTTAATCAATGTATTGTTGGTATTATTCAGTTTTAAATGTTGATTTAAAATATTCTGTTCCATTTTATTTTATAGTGGATTAATGGTGTTGATATAATCATTATAGAATTATTTTGATGTTTATACAAGTACAAGTACAGAATTTTCCATAAACTTGCTATCTTCTTATGTCATTTATTAGGTCTTTATTTCTGTTTTATCTCGAATCAGCGCTTGCTGTTGATTAAATATGTCTCCTTCTACACACTTTAACATTTATCTTTTTTTTACGTTTCGTATTTGCCTTATGTAAAACCTCGAATATTTTGTTCATATTTTTTCTTATTGTTTTTGCAAAGTTCTGTGTTATCGAATTTCCATGTTGAGTAGCAACCTTCATTCATTTCTCTTCTTCAGTATGTATTTTATAAAGTAACAACTGTATTAGGTCTTTCACACCACCTGTGGCCGATCCCAGATTCTAGGGATCGAGAAGTCAAGTGAAAACTATTAGGAAGCAGTCCGAGTTACGAATTTTTCGGCAACAACTGCATTTATTTATTTCAAGTATTGCATGAATTTAAAACCGCTTTCCAGAAAATTACTTTAATACTGGAAAGCTCTTTCGGAATCTAGTCTTATCCACTTCATCAGTGTTTGGCATATTTCAATTATAAATCCCATCATTTTATTTTTAAAGTTGTCAATTAAATGTTTCTTGTGAATAACAAAAACTGTTCTGTCCACTGGCCGAACATTTACACAATACTTTACATATTCCCTCCAACTGAAAGCTGTAAATGTCCGGCGTAAACGAAACATGCCGATACTGTTACAATCAATCCTAAACACAATCCTTGTTTAGTTACCGTTGCATATGCGATAAATTTTGTGTTTAACTTTCTACTGTCTACCCTGTTTATATCCATTGTTATAACCATCCAATCTGATACTATTATTACACAGCTACAAACACACATTTGTGTATCTCCAAAACACAGCTACATCATTTTCGTTTCAAATGATAGTGATGTCCTGTTATAGAAAAATAATGTGATTAGCTTGTATTTGTTGATTCTTTCATAAATTTATGTACTCATTAATTTTTTTTATATTTTCACCTTTATTTATAATATATAATACCTGGATGGAGTATAGGCCTACCACACATTCCTACTTGAAAAGTACTAACTTCAAGGATTCCAAAAGAAAACTTCACATTTAATGAAGAAAGAGCAATGAATTACATTTTCAGTAAGAGGTGAGGAGAAACAAGACAAGTTTCAGATGCCGTTACACAAATAATTAAAAATAAGCAAGCTGACTAAGGTGAAAAAATTATTTTATTTGGCCCAATAAAAGATGTTATGCTACTAAGATTCAGAATTTATTAAAAAACAGTCTTATTTTACATTCATTTAAATAAATAAACTTAATTCTTATTTTATATGTACTTAAATGCTCTATAGCTTTACTGAAATCTTTCTACCTGGTGAGTAATAATAAGCAGGAGAAATTGTTTGAACGCCAAAAGACATTACAACTCCATTTCCTTTGCCCTCGTTTAGTGTAGAATACAGTGTGGATTCTCCGTCAACGATAAGTACTGAGAAGTGGAAAATTATATTACGCTACTTGATTTGTTTGAATTCATGGTTAAGTGTGAAAAACGATTGCAATAAAAAATTATTTTTAAGATACTAGTAACAAAATTGGTTGAACAGTTGTTTTTATTGACTGTAGCCAAGTCTTAAATCACAAACAGTTCAAAGTCTGCAATTCTGCAAATAAATAGTTCAAATCACAAACGATGATTTGAATGTATACAATAAACTGTATTTGAGAGAATTATCCTGACGGTAGTTCGAATTCGAACTTTAAAAACAGATGATTCTGACGTAAAAACTATTACGGACAAAATTAATTTTCCCTTTGCTTTTACCGTTTAAAAAATTTAATCTGTTGTGGAGTGTTATTTTCAGGTTTAAATACTATTTTATATCGTAAAACAGAAACTACAACGCGACAAATGAGTTATGGTTCTGTTCCACCACCTGTCATACGGACAATTTACTCAAGTATTAATCACCAGCTGTACTATGGCGTGGACAGCCAATTACAAACGTTTCGTGGCGTGCTGAGGTCCATTCATTTTTCCTACGTACGTAGTGGGTACTGGCCACTTGCAGTCGTTGGACGTTAAAATTATTTCGGCCAACCTCCGACCTCTTTCTGCAACCAGACGCAATGACAACTTACCAACATCAAGTATACGGGACGGAGATCTGCGACACGCGCGCACAGACTGTTCGTCTGTACACCACGTCCTTGGCTGTATTATATGTTCTTCACTGCACAACGTTCTACCTGCTGCGAGCCCAGTTTTCTACAGGTTTCTGCATAACACTGACACTAACAAGACCAACAGATCCACATAGCACGGTTCTACACAAGTAATTCAGCGGAGTAAAAGTGTACATTTTTTACATGGTGACTGACACAACATAAAATTTTATTATTTGCTGCATGATATGCATCTTTTGTCACGAATATACGGCATTTATAGTAACCGTTCAAAGTTAGGTTTTTATATGAAAGCAAATAAAATTACTACAGACGTATGGCTGTGAGTATGTACGTACACATATGACCACAAACAGCAGAGCACTTAATAACGGCTACCATGAGCGTCGAAAATTCTATAACCCCATTTTCTAGATTACTAAAACAGAACAGTGAAAAATACATGCTTGTCCACAGAAGACGTGAACGTGCTAAGTGTAGATTAATAATTTAAATCTACGTGAAACTTCCTCATAAATACAAGAAATTGAAGTAATCAGTGGAGCCTTCACAGAAACTCGGATCTTCATATTTTATTAATTTAAATTTAACACAAAAAGCAATATCAGTAAGACTGTCTTTTGTAATTTTTATTACGTTATCCCTTCAGTATTTTTTCACTCTGTTTTTAATATCATTTTCACAATAAAACAATTTTTCGTTTTAGATGAAAAGTTAAAAAGAAATCATAAGAAAAAATATCCTTTGCTATGAGATGCGTTTTCCGACAGTGTCTGAAAGCCACGTAATCTTAGAGGTAGTACAGTAAACACCAGAAAACAGTGTTTCAAGTAAGGTAGACTATATACGTAGGCACTGTACATGGTCCGACTGAAGTCCACAGCAACTGACGACCGGACTGTCAGAACGGAACCCGGTTGTCAGTTGGCGAGCGACTGTATACCATACCATTTCTCGAAAACCTGATCTTCAATTTGATTAATACTCCAAGGCCATCTGACTTTTAATACGCTTGGTAATTTTTATATTTTCTTTAGTAATATAATACAACGGTGACATGACACAACAAATACAACATGAATACTTCATGTTTCAATTAATTTTAAACAATTCATTTTATTGTATACACGTTCCACCAATCGCCATCCCAGTTTATACTACGGGTTATCTGATTACTGACTAATACTGTAATTTTGATTTTTCCGTTCAGATTTTAGATTCTGCACCTCACATTCACCATTAAAAAACTACATAATTTTAAATATTAACCTTTCGGTAACGAAAGTACGTATTTGATATGGGCGTATTAATGTAACTGAACTACACATTATTTACATTTCAAGGTTCTAAAAAGCTGGCACTGTTAGAATCACTGATGATGCAAATACATTTAATTCATAATTATTATTATTCTTGTGCCAAGACATCAGGTTCAACTAAATGCGACTAAGATCAATGTAGACAGGAAAGGGAGCAAAAAAACAATGATTACTGCGGTATCTGAGGCTAAAACGGCCATACGGACATCATTATGACAACAGCATTATACTACACGCCTAATTTTTCGCTTAAAAAATGAAGCACAATACTATAAGAATTTAAATACAACTTCAAAAGCGATCGATGCAACCAGGTTGACGAATGTGCGAATGTAATTTTTACGCAAAACTCCGTTTGAGTTCGTACTCTTTGTTCGATGTTTCAATTAACAGACAAAAGTACCGTACATACTAAATAAACGTTTCATACCACGCACTATCTTGCAAACAGGTGAGCAATTAGAGATTTAATTAAATGACATTTTTGTAACTTGTAAAGATTAACGCTTGTTTACACAAACTGGTTTACCGTTATCTCTACGTCTGCGTCGCGACACGTCTTCCTTAAAACGCGGAATAGTCGTCTCATATCTCTCTCTCTCGCTCACTCCCTCTCTCTCTCACTCGCTCCCCCCCCCCCATTCATTTACACCTGTTTTCACATTCGATATACTCTGACAACCAGCTGAAGTTCACAACGTTCCAAATAAAAAAAGTAATACACATGTTGTTGCAACACTTATTCAGTGATTCTTTCGCCAAACAAATTATCGATTATAGCAGTTTTGTAAACTTACGTCACTTCCTTTGTTTGTTGTGTTGATAACAGTCAGCATAAAAGCTGTCGATGTTACAAGGAAACGGTGTTACTAAACTATCCTGAGTTTCATGTGTGTACAGATATAGGCGTAAATGTGTAAAGAGAGATTCAGTTTTTTAGTAATCAATCTTCTTCGGAAAAAGTTGACTAATTATGATAAATAATGTTTTGGAACCGTTAAATTGAAGCTTCGATTCAATTACAAAATAATTTACAGCTGTCACTTTTATTGTTCTTCGAAATGGGAATTTATTATTCTTCAATTTTACACGGAACTTTCTGAATTTATTATTAGGTACAGGTACTGTTTAATCCAGAAGTACATATATTTTCAGCCACATCAACAGCATTAATAGCTCATGTGGTGATAAATTAATGTGGCATATGTGTTAGTCTGAGTGTTGACCAGCGATTTTCGAATCAGTAAAATGATATAAAACGATCAGAATGAATAGAAAAATAATTATAAACGATAATGAGTGACTGATAACTTTTTGACGGAATCATATGCAAAGCGAGTCGCTGGACCGTTGATACTAAGAAATCTGAATTGTAGCGAACGCTGGCCCGAGGAAACGCATACTCCAACACTGGTTATTCGTTCACGAAGGCTTAAGCATTACTTAAGTTTCTTATAAAATACCTAATTTGCCAACAATCACGGTGACGTATCTGGAGCGAGCAGATGGCAATCATTACTGTATTGTTCCCAGTTGCCTGTAGGCTTAGCTGTGCACGGTTGTTCACCTCCGCAACCCGGTTACTTAACCTACCACCGTGGTACACTACTACTGACCACAGTATCAACCACCAGATGGCCAGTTCAACAACAATGAAGCCATTATTATTGCTCTCTGTAAACACATTAACCGGTAGTTAATTCTCCCCTCCTGTTACGAACTCAAGCGTACAACCACTTCATGCAAGGTACTTAACGGAAGGCTGTTCTGTCAGTAAAACCTAAATTCGTAAAGCCAATACTGTAATTCGTTCATTTAAACTACTTCTAAATTTAACTGAAGGCGATCTTTGTACACGAAAAATCAGGGACCGCAGTTAACAAGTACCTGTTACAAAACGTAATTGTAAAGAATTATATTGTGTTACGTACTTCATTTCTGACATATGTGTTAACTATACGACTTATTTAAGATCATATTTAAATACAAGCATACACGTTACCACGGTGAACAAACTGCCCGTCAATTTAAAAAAAAAAAAAAATAACTTAATGTGGTAGAAATAAATAAGATAACGTTTTCTTTACACGATGCCTGTGACTATGAATGTCTTTCTGAAATGTAGTGCCTTCCGCAAAATCCTAGAGCAATTTGAAACATTTAATAGTTAACACAACACATAGTATCAATTCTGAAGGCCTTGTCAGACAGAAATCAGAATAAGTAGGCCTATAATTTATCTGCTTGGTCCACTTAGTACAAGGGATTTCCTCCACGGTAATTGTTCTCTGTGGAAAGTAGTTGTATTTTTCAGTTTAATTTCTTTCCCGATTCGTTTGCTATATTTCAAGAATGGCAGTTAGTTATTCATTTCATTAGTTAATGTTACCCATACCTATGCTACCATGATAAGCTGCTCATGCTGCTTTGGGTTCCTTATAAAATATCACGTTAGGTATACATCCGTTCTAACCTAAAAACTATCTTGCAGCGTGGCACTCCGTTTGTGGCTGCATATTACATTGGTTGAGAGATTTTTGTAGTACATTTAGAAATTATACAACAAACAAAACACACTCTGGAGGTACAAGCTTTACACGAGCTGTAAAACCAATTTTATTATACGCACATTGATTGTGGTACCCATTATTGTATATTCCTGTTTACAGCAATTTTTTCGAGAGCTGTTAGTGCACTTCGAAAGTTATCGTTCTACGAATTCTGATACGTTCAAAATGTCAACTCCGTATTTTTGCCAATACGGTTTTCCTCTGAACGGTATTCTGCATCTTCTTCTTCGGTCCTCAGGTTTTTGGTTGGCAGCTGTTCTAGATCACCTTTCCGTACATTTTTCAAAGGAATTGAAATTTACATAAGTTACTGTTTCACTTACATATTTATTTTATGAAAAATATATTATTTAATTCTCTACGTACTCTACAAGCCTACGTACCATTTCAACATTGATGTTTTCTTCTCCGCGATCACCGTGGCCAATCCCGCGATACACTTCAATGTCTTAATAACTTATAGGCCTACAGTATTATGTTTGAATATACACAAATTATATGTTGAATTAACGTTTTTAGAGTTCATACGGAACATGAACACACAAGTTAAATTATATAATAATGGCTACTTTTTTGTATCACCCACGTGCCTTGGCTGCATCGGGCAGGTGAGCCATTCGGCACAGGTTACAAGTTAGTATGATTTGTACCGTGTTCCAGCCTCATAATTAATTGTTACCCCATCCAGCTAAAAACGTAGCTTGGATTTTATGTTACTGTTCGCGAATTATATCTGTGACCTTTACGTTAGGAATAATTTACGCGTTATAATAATTTCCGAACACAAAGGCAGAATAAACATATGCACTTACACTTGAAAACATATGAACAACCCAATAACCATAGTTGACATGGATTTTTACTCAGCAATTAAACATTCCCGAAATCTGACTTATCTTCGTGAAACTGCCAGTGTCACGTTACATAGGTTTCACATGGATTAAATCCGATTGACGGATCGTTTTACGCGTGATAATGTGATTTGTCCGATCGTGAGGCGCATCGATTTTTTAGGAGGTGGAGGAAAGCATCGAACATAACCTGATATACCATCAGATTCTTCATCTCGGAACGTAAGAATTAGAAAACATTTACTATGTAAACAAAACAATACAGTTTATCATTATGTAGAGGCCTACGCTATATTAAAAATTTGTTTCATGTGAGTATTCATCACTTGTATCACTGACAAATTTTAGAATCTTCCTTTTTTAAAACGAATTAAATTTCAAAATCTATGGGTGCTATAACCATAGCTATGCTTCTGACAGGTGAATCGTACTTTTAGACTAGACCGAATTACGTACACTATTGATAATACACACTGATGAAGTATTTATACATTCGTGTGAAGTACAATACATTACGAATGTAGTAACCAATTCTCGCATCGTTAATGACGATTACCCGAGTCAATACAATTATTAACTATTGTTCACTGTGGGAAGTCTGAAATCATCAAGCTCGATTCTATGCCTCCATAAAGAATAAAGCGACAAGCCGCAATCAATAATTTATTCGATGAAATTTATAATACTCTTTCGCTATTTGTAACATTTAGCCTATATTTATCAACCTTATCAACCGATGTAATTGGGCTTACAAGGAGAGGAGAAACAATATCACCTTATTCGTAAGAGGGTCGTACATAAATACTGATGCTACCAAGAGAATTTCGTCACTTCATGAGAAATAATTTTTAGGGAAGCAAACTCATGATAAACCTTAAGGCTTATTCATGTGATACCGGGAAATCATCTCTTCTGCTAAAGCCGTCAGTTTTCTAAATTAGTTTAATTTCAGTTCTTAGTGCCTATAGGAATCTGATTATCCCGTACGGCTCCCAAAATCCATTAATCGTTCTTTACATAATTGCGTCTACAGTGATCAAATCCCGCCACGCGTTGTGATGTGTGTGTGTGTGTGTGTGTGTGTGTGTGTGTGTGTGTGTGTGTGTGTGTGTGTGTGTGTGTGTGTGTGTGTGTGTGTGTGTGTGTGTGTGTGTGTGTGTGTGTGTGTGTGTGTGTGTGTGTGTGTGTGTGTGTGTGTGTGTTTATCCAAAATTAACTAGATTTTTTTTAGTTTCACCAAACATGAACATGGCGGAAATATCCGAAAGAGTTAAATCGCGTTGCACTGTTGCTACATGAGCTGTGCTTATGCAGCTAGTTTTCCTTGT
Organism: Magicicada septendecula; assembly: GCA_034769895.1. Classification (NCBI taxonomy): domain Eukaryota; kingdom Metazoa; phylum Arthropoda; class Insecta; order Hemiptera; family Cicadidae; genus Magicicada; species Magicicada septendecula. The sequence continues at coordinate 574,958,335 of CM068368.1, read as the reverse complement.
CGAGTCCCATCACGCGTTGGTTTCAACTGTAATTAACTGAACGCAAAATCTGTATCAAAATAAAGAAGTAAAATAACAAGTCAGCGAAAATACATGACTAAACACATTTGTACGACAAACATGTAATTTGCAGGCCCCTTAGGCCTACAATGTGCAATGTAAGAGAAGTTCTTCATCGATCATCATTTCGTAAATACAAATTTTAATTATTTTGGTTTAATTTTTGTCGCCCCATATTAACATCTTTTGAAAAATGTGAGATTTATTGAGTCTTTTGTATTTTGAAAAATACATTACTTTGTAGACAATATTATTAATATTACATTTCAAACACATTAAATAAAAACGGAAGTTGCTGATCACAAATACAAGAATATTTTAAAGTACACTAGTAATCAACTGGCAATGTGCTTTAACGATCTTGAAATGGCGCAGAAAGGGACTATCGAACTAAATCCACGTCTAGGATATAAACTGTGGATCGTTAATTGATATTTTCTTTGTCTGAAATGCTTGCAACCTAAGGCAGTCGCCAGCTGTGACACAACCAACTTTAGGTTCCCCTTTAGGCGTTCATTTCCATCATTGACCGTTTCAAAACTAGTCATGTCGTGAAAGTCAATGAAGGCCGACTAATCAGCACATTTTTTCAATATTTCAAACTCTACTCCTAGTATCTATCGATTAATCGAACGATTAAAAGAATAAAGTATCCGATCGATCACGCCAATGACACTATATCCAGTTCAACTAACTGCATTCTACCAAACACCACGACCAGCATTCTACCAACTTGTCAACGATCAGTCATGATAAGTTGAATCGGTGAGCACCGAAAATTACAATCATGAGTACATGGTGTCAATCTTATTGTTTTCTCTTTATAGATAAGGTTTTGACGCGTAAAAACGTGCGCTCCCCCCCCCCACACACACACACACACCAAATTCTAGACTAGACGGGCAGAAGTCACAGAAAATTCTACGGCTTTAACTGACCTCGAGCATCACAGAAATTCAGCGTGGAGTCTTCATTGTTTCTGTAAATTACTTATGCCTGGCAAGTTTTAGAGAACGCGTGACAGCAAAAATTACACTCTTTACGATAACTTTAGGAAACAAGAAAACGTACAATAAAATCTTAAAACATGAGCGATTTAAAATATTTATGGATAGATGACAAATAATTCCGACTGAACTTGCTGGCCAAACTTTCTGGTCCGGACGACAAAATTTCTCCAAACCAATTAGAGCCAAGTCCAAGTTGGAAAGTGTGGCGTTTTTTTTTTCTTCCTTTTACAAAAATATACAAATAATGATTTTAAGTCATAATTTTCAAAGTTTTCTGTAAACACAAAACTTTCAAAATAAAAAGTAATAAACTTGAAATATTTCTATTAGTGGATGTACAAGTGTTAAAACCAAACAAAATATTGTAATACAAAATACATCGCATGGCTGGGAATGAGCATTTTTGAGTATTGTCTCATCTTCAGATCGAATTACTGAATTACTAAATTAGATCATACTTTCAACGCTGATGCTTACTGATGGTCTTGTGTCGTGATTAAAAAAATACTTCACACTATGCAGTAGTCACGATTTAATGAAAGACCTCACTGTAAGGTGTGACAGATAATATTACAGGTAATATATTAAATTAATATGTTGCAGGTATTGTTAATTAAAACTATTACAACGTTAAAAGTTGAAATACAACTTCACTGTATAGCCTAGAACATTTTCACTGTATGTATACAATTGTCTACTAGAATGTAATGACTATACATTTTGTATCGAAATTAAAAGTAATTAACTATGTTTTAAACAAAATTACTAAGAACATGTGACGCACTTCTTTTTCATAAAACGCGCATAAAGTGAGTCTCAACATTCCACGTAACTTATTAAATACATTAATTTATATGAAACCACTTACGTCTCACAACTGATAAAGTAAATAAACATGGTGGCGCGAATATAATCATGCATTATAATAATGTTATAGTTAACGCAAATATTGTTTATATTAACTGTAAGAAAGAATAAGTTAATGAAAGAATGAATTTCTTCGTTGGAAACTACTTTATGAAATACATTTTCCAAGTAAATCCATGTATGGCGTAGGGAACGATCAAAACCCCTAGTAAATGGGTGCTTAAACTCGAGAAACTAAAATGTAGTTTTTGTAAGGTGAATTTCTATAGATTTACACACAAGTATATGGCTTTAGTAGCAACAACCGTTACATTCCAAGTTTACAAAGTTAATATGTTCGCAGTACCAATTCCTTTACCTTGTAAACAAAGATTGTATTCGCTAATACGAATATAGAGCACACTGGTTGTGACGTCACTTATGACGTGGGTCATACTGCTGATCATAAGTTAGCAAAGTTTCAGTCAATACGTGGCACAATTCGTCAAGCGTTATCGAGGAAAAAGGAAGGAGACTCGACTAAAATTTTATAAGGTAATGACTGTGCCAGTGTTGTTGTATAGTTCTGAACTTGGGAGTTCGGTGAAAAACGCCTGAGTAGGTTACAAGCATTGGAAATGAGATTCCTGCGATCTGTTATTGAAAGGCTGCACACGAAGAGATAGACTCTACAATGAAGACGTTGGCAAAGAGTTGAATATTTGTAATACCTCAGTTCGTATTGCAGAAAACAGAGAGGTGGCAACACCATAGGAAGACGAGGAAGCGCTGGTAAAGTGGATATATTTTCTTAGGCACCGGAACAGAAAATTGCTTATTCTCTAAAGGAAGAAGAAAAATACTTTGTATGGATGTAAAGTAAAACTGGCTATGATTGAAATGGATATGGTTTTTTTGTCGGATATCCCGACTGAACCATGTTAGCAATGAAGTATAAGGGATCAAACAAATGCCAAAGAAAGTATTAATGGAATAGTTGAACAACATAGGGTGATGTGGTGCGGACATGCACAGCGAATGAGCAACAAGAGATGGCCTAGAAGCATACTAGAATATCATGCGCTTAATCGCAGGAAAAGATGTACACCTCGAAGAATGTGGAAATAGGATATGTAGGAGAATATGAGGAGCAGGAATTTACAAGAGACTGACTCGTAAAACATGAGTTACCAAGATGCGACGAATGTTGTAGGCTTCCTGCACTATATATATATAGTGGGGGGAAATAAAAGAGGTTTTCTTTCAACAAAATTAGGTCTACCTTAACAAATATTTCTTTACTTTTACAGATCTGAATAAACGCGGTAAGTGCAAGCAATCACTGTAGGCCTATATTATATAGAACACCATATACATAAGTACAATAATATCAACCCCGTGTTAATCAACCAACTCTTTAAGAGTAAGGAAATAAAATTGGTAGTGTAAACCACGTAATCACTGTCGGTAGCATGTGAAACGAAACAGAAGAGTGAATTAGATTAACGAGATACTATAAAAATCAAATACAAGCATACAATGAAACGACACCACAAAAAGCAAAGTAGTGTAGAACAAAGGAAACACGCAGACAGATTAAAAGTGTTGACTTACTACACCCCGTGGTGAAATGGCGAGCAAATACATTCACGGAAATATGAAAATTCAAATACGTTATTCGTCTATTACGATAATACACAACCCGTCAACAACGGAACGCCAGCACGTACATACAATAAGAATAAATATCGAACAATATACTATTTTATGCCTATCATTAGAGTTAATATATTCATAAGCACTTTACATAATGCGGGCGTCTACGTTAACCACGTATTTCCTGGACATAAACACTGCTGTTTATACACCAATGTTTTATGAAATGACACGCGATTCGCAACATTACTCCAACAAAACTAGCGCACGCGCGGCCCTTTTATGAGAATTATGAAAATTATTTTCACCCTCCACCTGTAAAACATTCGTGAATTCCGGCGTGTAAAATTACACGTTACGTAACGATATAAAAGAGAAGAAGAACGTTAAAGTTGGGCACTCTAAAGCAAACTCCGTAATGAATTACAAATAAGGAGGAACGTGCACGGGATCCCCTGCGTTCAAATTTACATTAGGCATACGGACGTCCTTATCTTGAAGTACAAAAGGAGAAGAGCCGTCTCTCGTTCACGCATGGGTTGCGGTATTTAATTCTTATGCCTTTATTAAACCCTTGTTCAATTCTTACTTGTATCTTACTTAAAACCCATCCTTCAAGCGAAAAATTTACGTAATGTATACGTACTTATAGGCCTACCAGTAAAAGATAAAAACAACGTTTAGTACTACTGCCTATACTGTCATCGGATTCTTCAATGTGAACGTTATTTGCTATTGTAGGCCTATAAATTGTGCTAAATGTGTTGTGTAATCGCTCTGACACCACCGATAAAGTGTTGAAGCCGTTTAAAAAGGCTGAAGCATGGTGGCAATGCAAAACACTTCGTCTATTTTTTTTTATAACAACAGGAACGTCCATGATAATTTTTAAAATTTTGGGTTATTCATAAATAATATCTGTGGTATTTCGGAAAGCACAACTTGGAAGTTTGAAAAAATGTTGAAGAATACCCTTCATACTTCAAGACAGATTTTGCCTTCCTCAATTAACGCCAAGTAGCCTTTACAGACAATGAATTCTGTACTGCCTTTACTACCGCTATGAAAATCTTTAAAACATGTGACAAATGCCTTTAACAGATGTATGATATAGCTACATTCGATGAGATTAAAGACAATTATGTAACGCTCTTGAAAATTCGAGATAGTTTCTTGACTATCCTAGCGCATGAAGCTGGCACGTTCAAGGTCGGGTTTTTGACCTAATCTCCAGATTGGTCCAGCACCTGTAGTAACTACACAAATTATACTCGCCGTGTCGCCCGGAAAATGGAAGATTATATTGGAATCTCTGCGCGGTATAAATATAAGCTGCAGTCATCTCAGTAACGTCCGGTGATTTTAAAGTGCGATTCGGAGTTTGTGGCGTTTTAGTGCGATGCGATCACTGTATTACTTAGTGCATAACTGTAATAAGGTGACATTTATTGTTAGACAAATTTAACTTGAATTTAATAAATTTAATTGATCTATTACTACTGTTTGTCTCTAATTAAAGTTTGTAATTAGTGACTTCGTCGGTATGACCGTCGTAACATTGGAACCGTCAGAAGTGCGATAGAACATTTAACAGTAGAAACAGAGGACGCTTGTTAGAAGAGTAAAGAATCACACACTGTTCAACGTCAGTGTATATTCCAAGTATAAACATAAAAAGTTATACGGAACAAGAAATATATTAACTTAAACGCAATACACCGCGATATTGCAATTTAAATATACAGTAGAACTCCACTTATCCGAACTCCAGTTATCCGAATCGCCAATTATCCGAATCATTATCAGGAAATTAAAAAAAATACAATTTCTAAAAAAAAGTTTATTCAAATTGGCGTACTAACAAAACAAAAAAAGTAAGCAAATGAAATACATATAAGACTGTGTTAGCTATGCATCGTAGTTTATGTACTGATCAGTACAATGTTTTCTAGCCTACTTCTCGCCTAAAATTGTAATTATGTGTGAGTATTATTTTTAATTTTTTTGAAGTAAAAGTGAACATTTTGCAAAACACGTGTGACCTTGTTTTTATTAAGATACTGTATTCATGTAATAACAATAAACGAAAGTGATTTTTTGAGCAATTTTCGCCTTTTCTTTCATAACATAACCTTTTTCTTATGTTTGTCCCAGTTATCCGAATTTCTGCGTATCCGAATTACGTCTGGGACTCATTAGTTCGGATAAATGGAGTTCTACTGTAATACAACTTAGGTTTAAATGGTATTAGGTTATTTCCAGTGCATCTTGATGACAATTTGTAAAACAGCCTGATTAGGTGTACCAACCTTTACATGAGTTCAAATTTGTCGCGTGTTATAATGTATATTAAATCTATATGATCAGATGTACCAACCTCTGTATTATTCGTCCTCTCTCTCTCTCCCTCTCTCTCTCTCTCACACGTTGTGTATGTCTCTCTCGTTGTCAAACGTTATGCTCAAACTGTGGTCAGTACCGAGCGCATGTATATGAAATTAGAAAGTTTATATTTATTCGACAAATATTAACGTCCTCTCTCTCTCTCTCTCTCTCACACTCTCACTTGTTTCAACTGTGTCAACAAATAGTAACGTCCTCTCTCTCTCTCTCTCTCTCTCTCTCTCTCTCTCTCTCTCTCTCTCACACTCTCACACGTTTCAACTATGCAAGGTTTCATAACCTTTCTCCTGTCTCCCTCTCGTACATTGAGTAGTCGGTGTGATGAATAAATAATTTTAGCCCTCTCTCGTTGTCAAAACGTCGTCTTCATTTTCAATGTATTAAATAATTAATTAATAGTTTTATAATGCAGTCAGTGTGATTGATCCTTGTTAGAAATATATATATTTGGCGTCAATGAACTACTTACCTGTTATGTTGTTACAGACAATACTTCTGTTTTAAGGTTGCAGTTTACACACATAGGTTCAGTAGTGTATAGCGAAATAAATTAAAATTATACACACACATGAAAACGGTGGCTGAAATTCATACAAATCTTCTGATGTAACAGTTCACAAAAAATAAATTAATTGTACACATGTTCAGAGGTGTAGAGTGAAATAAAATAAAGTCATAATTTGTTTAAATGATTAAATATATTTTAACATTCACAATATAAAATTCACAATTAAATAAATACATTAGAAATTGATATTTTTCGAAAGTTTATATATAATTGTGTGTCGTACTTGTAGAAGAAGCAACCTGCAACATAACAATACAACAACAACATTAAAATCATGTTAAATATCACACACACAGATGCACACGCAACGCGCGCACATACAGACGCATACGCAACGTAATCACACACACACACACACACACACACACACACACACACACACACACACACACACACACACACACACGCACGCACGCACACGCATACGTAACGTAACCAAACACGCAACTCGCCCACACACAGACGCAAACGCAACGTACACACGTTTGGGTTACACCACACGTGCACGCACACACACACACAGACGTACACGCACACATACGCAACGCGTCCACACACAGACGCAAACACAACGTAATCATATACATACATACAACGTGTACACGTTTGGTTTGAATCATGTACCATGTAGGACCAATAAACAGATAACAGATTTAAATATGCTATAGTCATTGTAAGACGTTACAATCATTGAAGTGTTTAATAAGTAAATTGTATGTATGTATATATCACTGAATAATAATAATAATAATAATAATATAATCGTTCTAGTGTTAACGTTTGCTGCAACAGGTAAAGCAGTTACAAATAATTACATATAGGTTCAGAGGCGTATAGTGAAATAAATTAAAAATCCATTCATCAAAACTTTGTAAATTAGAATCTGCACTACATTCAAACATACGCACACACACACACAATGATAAAAAATTGTTTATTAAAAGTAGTTTGTTACCTTAACGAGGTACGATTTCCATATGTACTGTTTGATTCCTCATGCCTCGAAACACGAGATGTAGGTCGCTGGGGCTTATATGACGGAGCTCTTCATCTGTAAAGACGCAAGCATACCTCTTAGGTAGATATACACGATAGCGTAGCTCACCATCTTCCAACGTTACAAGCACAGACTTCCCATATCTTGTGTCCACATGCACCATGTTAACAATCGGATACTGCTTGTTCAATGTTAATTCTGCACACCGTTTGTACTCAATAGCAGAAACTGCATTGAATTTTGTGATAAACGACATTATTTATGAGAAGTGAAGACGTCTGTATCAAACTAGGTGGAACTAAACAATGACTACAAAGAAGACTAGTGAAAGTAATGGTGGTGATGTGGTCATCAGGAAAGTTCACGTTCATCGTCCGAAGCTTTGCATGTACATACACACAGGCAGAATTAGCGCTGTTACAAAATATATATATTAGGAAAGTCAAGCCCACAGACTACTAGAAATAGTTATCGTTTGAAAAAAAAAAGAAACCACACATTACGAACTAATATCGTTACAATAATAATAATACATAAACTTACGTTTACGGTCGTCCAAACTGAAGTATGGAGTGACAATAACTATAGATATCACAGTAAGAATTTTTGTTGTTGTTTTTAACAGGTGATGTTTTTCATCCCCTGAAGCTTTGTATGCAGAATTATGACTGTTACATAATATATATTAGGAAAGTCGTCAGAAATAGTTATCGCCTGCAGCAAGAATTTTTGTTGTTGTTGTTGTTTTTAACAGGTGGTGTTTTTGCATGTACATACATGCAGAATTATGGCTGTTACATAATATATATTAGGAAAGTCGTCAGAAATAGTTATCGCCTGCAGCAAGACTTTTTGTTGTTGTTTTTAACAGATGGTGTTTTTCATCCCCTGAAGCTTTGCATGTACATACATGTAGAATTATGGCTGTTACATAATATATATTAGGAAAGTCATCAGAAATAGTTATCGCCTGCAGCCATATACAAGTTTACCTAATGAAATTAACAATGCTATGAGACACTTACATTAAAAATGTTTGTATAACAGAAAAATCATTAATTATCCACTCTCTAAGTGCGTGCACATTATGGTTTGTACATAGTGTAGAAGAAGAATTGCAATGTGTAAGACATAACGCCCCAGGAATGTCTTTTGGTACGTCTTTTGGGCAACCAATGTCATCAAGATTTATTATATGATAATGAATTATTTTCGATTCTAAAAAAAAACGTTTTTTCTCAAGACCCTTCACAAACACATATTTATATATGTTCGTATACGTTGTTAACACTGAAACAAGATTGTCGTACGGTGTCTCTCCTTCATCCCATCTTAGCCCATGATAGTTTGTCGTTAACCAGCAGTTGGTTCTAGTGTATTTCGAATTCGTAACGACTGTAGCAGGCGGGGCGAAAATCCAATGTCTGCATGCAAAACGTGTTACGTCCATAACCGACAACTCCTTTACTATATAATTGCCGTTGTCATCATAAAAGCAGTAAAAGTCAATTATTACAGCAGCGTTTTCCATTATACTATAAAAAAAAAAAAAGAAACCACACATTACAAACTAATATTTATAAACACAAAGATCGTTACAATAATAATACACAAACTTACGTTTACTGTCGTCCGAACTGAAGCGTGGAGAGAGAACCGAGCAATACTGTCAACGTACTCGTATGGGTATACCCCCTTGCGTACGAGCAGATTGGTCTGTTCATCGAAACCCCGTCTAAGCATTTCCTCTCTGAGCAAAGGAAATTGGCTCCCGGACGCGGAAAGATTGGTAACGAGTGTGTCCAGAGAGCGATTAAGAAATTGAAAGGAGTCTACGAAACGCAAGGGACCCAGGGAGAACGACACGTAACGCTCACTGGATGTTGCGATGCAGGATACGCGTTCGTCCTTATATTTCCCTAAACCCTGCATTAAATGGTGACAGTCGTAGCCACGAAGGTTGTGAAAGAAGACGGGGATATGACGAGGCATCTTGTAACTCAGATTACAGCTATTATGGGCTGCTCCCAAGAATTTCCCCGTAAGATGGCAATGATTGCGTACCTTGTCATCGTCTGTCAAAGGGCGCTCACACAAATGACAAACGGTGGCGTTAGTGAACACAACATTGTCATCATCGGACATAATTAATTGTACGTTATGTCGTACCACCTTCATCATATCCTCGGCGTCTTTCAACAACCACGAGAAGAACGTGTCTACAACGTTTTCACCCCGATAAACTTTAGCCTCTCTCCAAAGGCTGTGCGTATGATCGACGATAGCATAGGAGAAACCTGACGGGATATGCATCGCTTCGTATGATGTGGACGATACAGGAGGAGAAGTTAGTTTCTGACGGGCACCGCTGCTATCGACGGAGTAGAATTCACCTAACTCGTGCACTGTCGTCGGGACGTCGTTACCAGGTGAACACGATTGAAGCGGAGTGATGAGGGACTCGAAGTCGGCGTAGACGGTGAAGGGTACTTTAAGACAGTGCGCGTAATTTTTAAAGGACATAAACTTCTCCTCCGTGGGCATTTTGGTTTTCTGCTCGCCGTAAGGTGTGCAGTAGGGGAGATGATCGGACAGACCATGTTCTGTGGTGAAACGATGCAGGCAGTAGTCACAGTAAAATGATTTATGATCGTGTTTTGTTAGGGAAAATAACAATCTATTCATGTTACTGATAAAACAGTAATGTTTTCGGCTATTCGTATCGGTCAGAAGCAAAAGATTAACGTGATGCGACCTGTCCTTATTCGGGGTAATTCTCAGAGGGTAAACCTATATCATAGCCGAAAACGTTTATAGAAATGTTAGGATTCTGTGCTTCAAATTTGGAAATGGACTTTAACGAAACAGGGTACTCGATACCGGACATATTTAATGTGTTTATGAATGGGATGTAGTTTGAAGCACGGTCTCTATTACGTTCTTGAGGGTGTATGTGGGCTAGAACAGACCACAGAAAACACATTTCATCCTGGGGGTTCTTGATGTTGACTACTGCCCTGGTGTGTGAGAGTTTTCGCGGGGTTGGAAGGTAGGAGGACGCTGCTAGAGGCTGATACCGTCCAACAACCAGTTCCAGCTTTAGTACAGCATCCACCGTCCATCCGCTCCCGTCACGGGTAAAATTAGATATGCTATTGAAGATTTTATCGTAGGATTCATCGAGTAGACAATTCAACTCGTCGCTGTCGTCCGCGAGCAACGTGCGACAACGTCCGTGGAAGACGGCGTCTTTCGTTACCTCTTTCTCCTCACCACTGTCACCATCTACCACGGTTTTGGTAAAACGTATCCTGCACGCAATATGCCACTTGATATTGCGTAAACGTGCCTGCTCTGCCTCAATATCCTCAAGCAATAAAGGACGTGCCTCAGTCATTACGAATACTACGTCATGATCCGACTCGTTGACGTTCACTGGAATGTAGTCGAAGGTTGTGATGCACCCTCGGACACTACTGTTCCTCTCGATATAAAACCGAGTCACAACTGAAACAATAGAAACATGAGTATTAGTAACCAATAGGAATGATAAATAACGTGTACACACAAATTCATGTTTGTAGTAAATAAATAACACTCGTCGGGGGGGTAATATGTCAGTTTATTACAAACCGTGAGATGTCGGCTACTCCTGATTTTAGTATTGAAAGTGAAAGAATAAAATCATTCAAGTATTGGGAAGTGACGTTTATCAGCCCCGACGAGTTAGCGTTTGCAGGGTTCTACTTCTACCCTAGAAATTTCGATGTTTGTGGACATAGTATGTCATTCGTAGACGATAGAGTTAAATGCTTTTGTTGTGGAATTGAATTAGTTGATTGGAAAGAAGGTGACAAACCTATGAAGGAACATGAAAAATTTTCATCTACATGTCAATTTCTAAACGATGTTAAGAGTGAGACTTTTCATGCACACACCAATAGACATAGTATGACTCAAACGTTAATTCGCATCAGCAAGTTTGCACACTACATAATTACAAAAATAATTTCTTAACTGTGAACTTTTTTTTTACCTTGTTCAGTCTGCTCCTCCCCACGTTCCTGCTGAAGGTTAGCCATGATCTTCAAGTGAGAATGAATGAATACTGAAAAACAAAAGGTACTGTTATAACGCTGGTATTATGTTAGTGTATCGTAAACGTTTTATATATCAATTTGTACATAATACATGTACGCTTAGACCAACTATTTGCTAGATCGAGAAAATTAAGTTTATTTTCGCGCACACACACAAACAGATTTAAATAATACTTTCATGCTTACAATATACAACCAATGTACACAAACTTATAAAGCATCAAACTATATATATCATTCGTTGGGTTGTAATTATTATTAAACAGTAAATATGCTTAGAATGAAAATATTTGCTATGATTTTAGTAACATATAACAGCGTCTTATATACCACTCGAATCTATATATACTGTTCTGTTTCAGATAATAATAATAATTTGATCACGCACACATACACATACATGTATTAAATCAATAAATAATGCACTTGATAAATTATGCTCACCAAACTAGCGTATGTTGACTACACACACACAGGAACTTGTGTATACTGAGACGTACAATAATTCAAGCAGTCTTTCAACTATTAAAAAAACTGCTGAGATAGATTTATCAACGCACGCAAGCAGTCAGTGTGAAACCGATAAAATTCAGTTATACCTAAAAATATATATCTTCAATTAGAAGTGTAATATAAAAGGTACAGTAAGAATATATTTCAGAAAATTGATCACACACACACACACACACACACACACACACACACACACACACACGTATTAAATTCAAATATATATCTTCAATTAGAACTGTAATATAAAAAATACGGTAAGAATATATTTCAGAAATTGTGATTTGAACATACACATACATGTATTAAAGTCAGTAAATAATGTTTTTACTAGTAACATATAACAGCGTCTTACATACCACTCGAATCTATATATACTGTTCTGTTTCAGATAATAATAATAATTTGATCACACACACACATACATGTATTAAATCAATAAATAATGCACTTGATAAATTATGCTTACCAAACTAACGTATGTTGAATACACACACAGGAACTTGTGTATACTGAGACGTACAATAATTCAAGCAGTTTTTCAACTATTAAAAAACTGTTGAGATAGATTTATCAACGCACGCAAGCAGTCAGTGTGAATCCGATAAAATTCAGTTATACCTAAAAATATATATATCTTCAATTAGAAGTGTATAAAAGGTACAGTAAGAATATATTTCAGAAAATTGTATTAAATTAAAATATATATCTTCAATTAAAAGTGCGTTAAGAATAAAAGTACGTTAAGAATATATTCAGAAAATTGTAATTTGATCATACACATACGCTTACACACACATGTATTAAATTAAAATATATATATCTTCAATTAGAAGTGTAATATAAAAAATATGGTAAGAATATATTTCGTAAATTGTGGTTTGAACATACACATACATGTATTAAATAATGTTTTAATGCAAATAATTTTTACGTTTAAATAAAATCTGTACATACAATAAATTATACTCACCAAAACTATTGTATGTTGACTACACACAGGAACTTGCGTATACTGCGATTGCACAATAATACAGTCTTCCAACTATTAAAAATGTCGTGATAGATTTGTCAGTGCACGCAAGAGAGTCAAATGAGAATTTATCGTTAAATTTGTTGAGTATATATTGGTCTCTGGTGGTAGGGGAAAGCCGATGTTTGTTTTGGACGTGAATACTTTCTAATCCATAATTACTTGTGATGGGTGCAACTAATTAGTGTCATGTGTCATATTAGAAAGTGAAAGGCGGATTTAGCGAATACATACACACACACACACACATACACACACACACACACACACACACACACACACACACACACACACATACATACAATGGTTTATTTCGGTAGAACCATCTGAACATACATGCAATTAGTTGTATAGTAATCAGAATGTGTGTGAGAGAGACAATTTAATAGTTTGAATTTTATACCACAAGGTAAACTATATTTTTTTTTAAGTCGGGGGTTGTTTCCGAAAATTATTATTTAAAACTGTTAATTGTTTTATTAAAATCTTACGTACGTGCCAAATTAATTGCCGACGGCGACTCTGCTCCCCCTCCTGCTAAAATTCCATCTGTTAAAAACAAAAAGAATTCTCACTGTGATATCGATAGTTATTCTCTCTCCACGCTTCAGTTCGGACGACAGTAAACGTAAGTTTGTGTATTATTATTGTAACGATCTTTGTGTTTATAAATATTAGTTTGTAATGTGTGGTTTCTTTTTTTTTTTTTATAGTATAATGGAAAACGCTGCTGTAATAATTGACTTTCACTGCTTTTATGATGACAACGGCAATTATATAGTAAAGGAGTTGTCGGTTATGGACGTAACACGTTTTGCATGCAGACATTGGATTTTCGCCCCGCCTGCTACAGTCGTTACGAATTCGAAATACACTAGAACCAACTGCTGGTTAACGACAAACTATCATGGGCTAAGATGGGATGAAGGAGAGACACCGTACGACAATCTTGTTTCAGTGTTAACAACGTATACGAACATATATAAATATGTGTTTGTGAAGGGTCTTGAGAAAAAACGTTTTTTTTTTAGAATCGAAAATAATTCATTATCATATAATAAATCTTGATGACATTGGTTGCCCAAAAGACGTACCAAAAGACATTCCTGGGGCGTTATGTCTTACACATTGCAATTCTTCTTCTACACTATGTACAAACCATAATGTGCACGCACTTAGAGAGTGGATAATTAATGATTTTTCTGTTATACAAACATTTTTAATGTAAGTGTCTCATAGCATTGTTAATTTCATTAGGTAAACTTGTATATGGCTGCAGGCGATAACTATTTCTGATGACTTTCCTAATATATATTATGTAACAGCCATAATTCTACATGTATGTACATGCAAAGCTTCAGGGGATGAAAAACACCATCTGTTAAAAACAACAACAAAAAGTCTTGCTGCAGGCGATAACTATTTCTGACGACTTTCCTAATATATATTATGTAACAGCCATAATTCTGCATGTATGTACATGCAAAAACACCACCTGTTAAAAACAACAACAACAACAAAAATTCTTGCTGCAGGCGATAACTATTTCTGACGACTTTCCTAATATATATTATGTAACAGTCATAATTCTGCATACAAAGCTTCAGGGGATGAAAAACATCACCTGTTAAAAACAACAACAAAAATTCTTACTGTGATATCTATAGTTATTGTCACTCCATACTTCAGTTTGGACGACCGTAAACGTAAGTTTATGTATTATTATTATTGTAACGATATTAGTTCGTAATGTGTGGTTTCTTTTTTTTTTTCAAACGAAAACTATTTCTAGTAGTCTGTGGGCTTGACTTTCCTAATATATATATTTTGTAACAGCGCTAATTCTGCCTGTGTGTATGTACATGCAAAGCTTCGGACGATGAACGTGAACTTTCCTGATGACCACATCACCACCATTACTTTCACTAGTCTTCTTTGTAGTCATTGTTTAGTTCCACCTAGTTTGATACAGACGTCTTCACTTCTCATAAATAATGTCGTTTATCACAAAATTCAATGCAGTTTCTGCTATTGAGTACAAACGGTGTGCAGAATTAACATTGAACAAGCAGTATCCGATTGTTAACATGGTGCATGTGGACACAAGATATGGGAAGTCTGTGCTTGTAACGTTGGAAGATGGTGAGCTACGCTATCGTGTATATCTACCTAAGAGGTATGCTTGCGTCTTTACAGATGAAGAGCTCCGTCATATAAGCCCCAGCGACCTACATCTCGTGTTTCGAGGCATGAGGAATCAAACAGTACATATGGAAATCGTACCTCGTTAAGGTAACAAACTACTTTTAATAAACAATTGTTTATCATTGTGTGTGTGTGTGCGTATGTTTGAATGTAGTGCAGATTCTAATTTACAAAGTTTTGATGAATGGATTTTTAATTTATTTCACTATACGCCTCTGAACCTATATGTAATTATTTGTAACTGCTTTACCTGTTGCAGCAAACGTTAACACTAGAACGATTATATTATTATTATTATTATTATTATTCAGTGATATATACATACATACAATTTACTTATTAAACACTTCAATGATTGTAACGTCTTACAATGACTATAGCATATTTAAATCTGTTATCTGTTTATTGGTCCTACATGGTACATGATTCAAACCAAACGTGTACACGTTGTATGTATGTGTATGATTACGTTGTGTTTGCGTCTGTGTGTGGGCGCGTTGCGTATGTGTGCGTGTACGTCTGTGTGTGTGTGCGTGCACGTGTGGTGTAACCCAAACGTGTGTACGTTGCGTTTGCGTCTGTGTGTGGGCGCGTTGCGTGTGCATCTGTGTGTGTGATATTTAACATGATTTTAATGTTGTTGTTGTATTGTTATGTTGCAGGTTGCTTCTTCTACAAGTACGACACACAATTATATATATAAACTTTCGAAAAAATATCAATTTCTAATGTATTTATTTAATTGTGAATTTTATATTGTGAATGTTAAAATATATTTAATCATTTACACAAATTATGACTTTATTTTATTTCACTCTACACCTCTGAACATGTGTACAATTAATTTATTTTTTGTGAACTGTTACATCAGAAGATTTGTATGAATTTCAGCCGCCGTTTTCATGTGTGTGTATAATTTTAATTTATTTCGCTATACACTACTGAACCTGTGTGTGTGTGTGTGTGTGTGTGTGTGTGTGTGTGTGTGTGTGTGTGTGTAAACTGCAACCTTAAAACAGAAGTATTGTCTGTAACAACATAACAGGTAAGTAGTTCATTGACGCCAAATATATATATTTCTAACAAGGATCAATCACACTGACTGCATTATAAAACTATTAATTATTTAATACATTGAAAATGAAGACGACGTTTTGACAACGAAAGAGAGATAGTGCTAAAATTATTTATTCATCACACCGACTACTCAATGTACGAGAGGGGGACAGGAGAAAGGGTATGGAACCTTGCATAGTTGAAACGTGTGAAAGTGAGAGAGAGAGAGAGAGAAAGAGAGAGAGAGAGAGAGGACGTTACTATTTGTTGACACAGTTGAAACAAGTGAAAGTGAGAGAGAGAGAGAGAGAGAGCGAGGACGTTAATATTTGTCGAATAAATATAAACTTTCTAATTTCATATACATGCGCTCGGTACTGACCACAGAGAGACAGGAGAACGGTTTGAGCATAACGTTTGACAACAAGAGAGAGAGAGAGAGAGACATACACAACGTGTGAGAGAGAGAGAGAGAGAGAGGGAGAGAGAGAGGACGAATAATACAGAGGTTGGTACATCTGATCATATAGATTTAATATACATTATAACACACGACAAATTTGAACTCATGTAAAGGTTGGTACACCTAATCATATATTTTAATATACACTATAATGCCGGTGAGCATAACGTTTGACAACGAGAGAGAGAGAGAGAGAGAGAGAGAGAGACATACACACCGTGTGTGAGAGAGAGAGAGAGTAACAATTATGATCATATATAGTTTGAATTTCCCACCACAGAAGAGAAAGAAATGTTGGCAGATCTGCTCTATACACGCACACAATAATTTAAGATTGGTAACCCTGATCATATATTTTAATATATACACTATATAACACATATTTGAATTTCCCTCCCCCCACCGCAGAAAATGTTGACAACCCTGCTCATATAAAATATCTATACACTATAATAATACTACAGAGGTTGGTACACCTGATCATATAGATTTAATATACATTATAACACACAACAAATTTGAACTCATGCAAAGGTTGGTACACCTGATCATATATTTTAGTATACACTATAATGCTTCGAGTTGGAACCCCCCCCCCACCCACTGATATGAAATAAAAAAACCTCCCACCCAACACCACCCACTGATATGCAAATCAGCTTTCTTAAAAAAATAAAAATTATATTCACGGATGCTGGTGGTCCATTGAACCTCATCCCACCAAATCAATTTAATTAAAAAAATAAAAAAACCAAATTAAAAAAATAAAAAATTTATTCGCGGAAATTCGCGGTGCTGTGGTCCATCGGGATGCTGCGGGTCCAGCGGTGGCGGCGTCATCTCTGAGATCTGTGTTTTTTAAGAAAGGCGGCATTCCTTTGTGGGTTTGAATCCTCATTTTCCCTCTACTACTCACACACACACACACACACACACTTTCGATATTCGATTATTCGAGCAAAAAAAGAGAAATCGTTACACTCATAACAAGAAATAGGCCTAATGCCGTAAAAATTAAGCTTTTAAGCTTTTTGGCGCACTACACATTACAATTTCTAGTAAAGCAAGACATTTCTTTTACGTAAAGCGAGAAACTAATAACTAACAAACTACCGGATTCCAATATCCCATATTTTTTTTACTTTTCTGCTAAAAACGTGTCGGAACTACAGTCGGTCGAAGCAGAAAATTAAAAGGCGTAATACTCTACACATACATATGTAGTTTACGATGCGTTTCTGCGAAAGTGTACATTCTGAGCACCTATTACCCACTCTTTTGATCTCCAAAAACGTTCGAATGGTACAGGCAGAACTAGCACAGATTAGCGTAAAATGGACGCTGTAATCCCACTTTCTGATGCGCCAAAAATGCCACAGACCACACACAATGCCCCAGCCCCAATGTCACAAAGCCGTAACAAATGTCTGAGCATTAACAATACCCGCCTGTACGAGGATTCTGAATCCCACAGTAGGCCTAGTGCTAAACAACTGGTCAAGTATTATTCCTGACGTATTTGAATATAGTAGTCGTTGGAACCACATAACATGAGTTACGATCTGGTAATTAAGTAACATTACTATGACCTACAATTTTTTTATTTCATTTTAATAAAACCGTTTTCAAAATCAGCTCATAAACCGATCTGTGATATGTACAGAATAACTCGTTGAGTAAAAGACATGGCCCCTGAGTAAAAGATATTTACAAAACGAAGGATAAAATTCAATAAGATTGCGGTAGAAGGAAGGAAGATGGTTTTGATTATTTTAACAATTGAGAAACGTAGAAACATCCGAAGGAATCGATGCCCCGGTCACATAAATATGGAACAAATACAATTACGTAATGGATCCTCATTTAAAAACTGTACACCGCCGGACCACACACATTGTCTTGATGACATTAGAAATAAAATAATATGAATTCGCAACAGCGAGAAGATTGAAAACGACAGAACTCGAGGAATGAGAAGCAGAGACTTCGTCGGTTAGCAACAAAATTGAGCACAGAGACGCTAGGAAGTGCTTAGTTTTCTTACGCTTGCATGCACATGGCACGAGCACAAGTGAATTCATTACATATGGGTATACGATTTATGATATTCATTCATCTTCATTACTTCATTATAATATTTAAAATTTATAATCGATCAAGCGAGAAAGAGAGGGAAGTGATGAGATTTTGGGTGGGGAGCGCGTGGGAGACAGTGGGAGAGGGAAAGGGGGAGAGACAGACAGAAGAAATACAAGACGAGACCGTAAATAGGGTGAAACTACAAAATACGAAAGAGTCAGACGAAAGGAGTGAGAGTGAGGAGGCATGGAGAGGGGAAGGGAGAAAGGAACTATACGTAGTTACGACACAAATCATGTATTATATACTCACTGATTCCATATTACTATAAAAAGTAATATTCTAACCTTATGTTAGAATTTAAAAAAAACTATTTTGGTCTTTCCACGTTTGTATATGAAACAATGTGAGGTTTTTTGAGTTTACCGAAAATATTTTATTTTTCAAAACTGAATAAGTAGGCCTACTCAATAAATATTTAAGTCTATTCTTAGAAAAAATTAAATGTTAAAAAAATAAATTAAAAGAAAAGAAATAAATGTTTAGATCCTATCTAAATGAATTTTAGGCCTACAAATTTTACTAATGTTGGCTAACAATTGTGGGAAGTTGATTAAAAAATGTAACATTTCAGGACTGAATTAAATCTGTACGTTCTAGATACACAAAGAGGCGCGATTGATAAGAGTGAATGTTATTACTCTTGGTAAAAAAAAAAAATGGTCGTTCCAAATTAGAAATCTCTGTTGCTACGTTAGATACTTTGTTAGAGAAATAAATGTAGCTGGGAGCAAAAGCGACACTTTGATTAAACGGTCACATAAAACAACGGACACTGTCGGCTAACAACAAAAACAGAACAATTCCACTGAGCTCAGCTGGGCCAGCCACTGTACAAATCACATCACGTTCCAGGTTATACTGAAACTACATCAACATTAACCATTATCTGGACGAAATGTAGGAATCCGATGAAAATTCCTTTACCTTCCTCCATATAATAAAACGAGGGCCAAAAGATTCTTTCAATCAGATTCTCTTATTTATAAATTAATTTACACTAATTAACTTTTAAGTAAATTCGTCGGATCTAAATCTTTTAAACAACAGGTCACATTTCACTTTCACCACAGACAGCTAAGTAGCCTACCAAAAAGTGTAGAATTTTTCAACTTACAAAATACAAGTGTCATGTCAAATTGCCGCTAGATTTTCCGAATCTTGTAATACATACAATATCCAAGTTCACAGCTGCTTAATATAATAAACATTTTATAGAATTATATAGTGTTGCCAAACTTATAGGAGCCAAAATACAAGTTCATTCCGAACTAATCGACATCGATTTGATTATATATATTTGAAGACAGATAATACTGATATTGTATACCGTAAGGATGGATAGTTACTACTTTCTCCGTTTGTTCTCGGTAAGAGAATTAATTGTTTTACAACTCCCGACACATTCTCAACATAGATATTTCCCTAGCATAATTTAAAACTAAATTAAAATGCCCTTGATTTTAAATATACAGTTCACTCTTAGGTCACTTTACTCTCAAACTCCTAACTGCTCCTCCCATCTGTGGATGTATCGTTCAAAAATTCTAACAAGAAACATACTATACTGTGTTTCAGTATAATTTCTACACTTCTAATAAACCGCCCTTTCCAATTTTTATAGAAAAAAAAACACTTTATAAATTTGCTTACCATACTGACAAAAACTGAGAAAATAAAAGTTCGAAAAATCTTGCTGCTCTTGCTCCAACTTACATACTACATACTCCAACCTACTGCCCTTGCTCGCATAGGCATACTTCTCAACAGTAATTCGAACCGTTCTCTATTTGAACTCGCATACGCACCATATCTGAAAGCAGAACCGGCACGGCTCTTGTTTCTGAAAACCAAAGAACCGGCAGAACATTTTTGAAAGTAAAACTATTTTTTGATACAGCATGACTAGCAGACGTGTCAGAGACGTCTTTTTCTCGAACACAGCTTTCCGGAATTCAGTCCATTTACAAAATGTGGTTAGACTGTCACAACGTACAATCCTGAATATGAGACCAGTTAATCTTGTACGCCAGAGCTATGGCGGCTGACGAATGAAAGCTAAAATGATTTGAGAGAAAGGCAATATTAGGCATACTTGGACCGACGATGATGATATAAGTATTAGAGATGACTAACAAATCACGGGGTAGGTGAAAAATATAGAATGAAGACACTATGGATTACTAACGGACGAGGAATTAATGGTTTGGCAAATAAACAGATAAGAAGAGAATTCAGTGTTGAAAAAGATTACGAAATGGAAACCGCAATGTGGGAGCCCTAGACGAAAACCGAAGAAGAAATGGGAAGAACAAATAACAGAGGACTTGATAGTTATAATAGTGAACGGGCGAAGGGAAAAGGATGAAGGTCACGAAGAAATACAAAATAGGTTACACACGTGGAACTTACATTACCTTACAAAGTTACAAAGTACGCAAATTAACTTAAAATTTATGTAGTTATTAATTAGTATTATTTGAAAATGCTGTCAAAATCACTGTGCTCTCTCTCTCTCTCTCTCTCACTCTCTCTCTCTCTCTTACTTTCTCCCGCATTCCCACGAAAAAGGTTCTGCGCGTGCGTGCTCACACACGATATTATATAAGTAGGTCTATGACCGAAATGAATAGGGAGCCTCTACTGCTGATGTCGAGTTGTATGCGTGAACTGACAGCATACTGTAAGTAAATATAACAACGTACGAATTGTTTTGCTCTGCATATGCGCGTATGGTGGACATCCATGTTTGTGTGAATGTGTACTCGTATGTATAGGCCTACTACACTACTCTCTCTCACTCTCACTCTCACTCTCTCTCTCTCTCTCTCTCTCTCCTTCGCTGAAAAGGATACCGTTTTCCAGTATGCATTTATGTAAGTATTAACGAACTACTCGAAGATAAAAGACATTATTTTCTATCGTTCTTCATCTAAATGCAACTCTTGGCTCAAAACATCTCATTACTTTCGTATTATTTGCATACGTCTTTTCCCAAAAGTCAACAATGCTTACTTTGATTTACATATTGTTTTAATTGTTAGTATAAATAAATACAAGAAAAGTTAAATATGTGTGAATAAACTCGTAACGTATATTATTTTACAATGCACGCATATTAAATTTCAGCTTACGTAGTTTATAATAATTATGTAATAACTATGTGGTAGGTTCCTTTTGTATTAATTAATACCGTAATATTAATATCGTAATCACCTCCTCCCCCCACCAACAATACGAATACAATATAAAGCTAAATATAAACTTATGTACACATTACGTAATTAATGAAAGAACGGATTGCTCTAAATTTAGTAAATTTCATAATTATTTTCAGAAGTAGTAGTTATTTTAGCTGTATTCCTTCAAGCGGTGTGTGTGTGTGGTCGCTGATAATAATGTTTACTGCTGCTACACTCTACATCCAGCTCTCCTCCACAAATTGCGCAGCCAGAAAATCAGAATGCTGTCAGCTTTATTTTATCGTTTAAACCCCGCGGCTGTTATCAAGTATTGTGCTAAGAAACCTGTCGCTTCTAGGACGACACCGAACCTTACACCAAACGTGACTTTGAACTGTTTCTTTTTAGACTTCGAGTGTAACGGTGAATCTGCCTTCTCCGTAGAAAAGTGATAACGTTCAACGCAGTGTTCAGCACTGAGAAAACGTCGCATCAGCCATTTACTAAAACAGTCGGAAAATTATCATTCGAGAACCTTTGATGTAATAATAATAAGTTCTTCATTGTGATTCACTCCCCGGAACTGTCTTGCACCAATAAGATTGCACGATGTATGTAGCCACCATCGATGTATAATAACACTGGATTGACGGCTGCGTGTACTGAATTCGGTCCGCTCAACTCTACGCTCCCCCCACCATATTAAGGCAAAAGCCACTTCGCCTGCATACTCGCAGTGTTATATTAATATTAGTTTAACCGATTTGATCGTCGCATAAACAATATTGTTATGAAAATTGTGTATTTTATATTAATCAGATTAAATGGAACACTGATACTAATTTAAAAATAATGTAAATATAAATTTAATTTCTGTTGTTCATAATAGAAGCTCGTACACTTTTTTTCGTTGGTACAGATCTGTACGGTAGCGCGATGATTTTATTTTCTAGGTTGGCTAATCTGCTTTATACTTCGCCTCAATATTCGCGTTTTTGTACTTTGCACAGTGCGTAGCTAGCTCTCTCGGCGTTCGGTTCGCCGAATCCTTCGCTGTCAATTAGTGTCGACATTAAATGTAGGCTTTAGGCCCTTATATTCTCGATTATGGCCGACTAGGCCCGCTTCATGTTTATCTAAATTCTTAATACTTCGCAACATGCAGTATTAGCCAGCCTTATTCAAATTAACAGCTGTAATGTAACTAGTTCAGATATTAAAATTATTCGTATACAGTCCACTTCTCGTCATTTTCTTCCTGCAGAATCAATTCATGTATTACATATCATTTCAATTACTATGGAAGATCAGCCGACAGAATATTTAACTCAAGAAGCATACATTTAGCCCACTTGGGCCCACTTTCTTAACTTTCTTGTCCACACATGCTGGATCATCATTCTTATTCAATTTTTCGGTCCACGTGGACCGGATACTAATCATTTTTTTGGTCCACCGTG
Organism: Magicicada septendecula; assembly: GCA_034769895.1. Lineage (NCBI taxonomy): Eukaryota > Metazoa > Arthropoda > Insecta > Hemiptera > Cicadidae > Magicicada > Magicicada septendecula. Next base: position 574,934,647 of record CM068368.1, on the reverse strand, counting down.
CCTGGATTCTAATCAACATTTTTTAGTCTTCACGGTGCGCATCATCCAAGATCTATAAACAACAAACAAGTTACCGGTAACATTAAAGTTATGCATACATATTTTCGCTAACTATACCGGTTTGTTAGGGTGTAATAATTACCTCTTTTTTGTAGTAGTTTGTTTTTATTTTGTCAATAAAATAAAGGAAACTGACTAAAAAAGAATACAAATGAAAACGAATTTGTTTATTACATAGCTTTACATTTTTTAACATTGATGAATAAGTACAAAAAAAATCTTAGTTTACAGCCTATCTGCATATAATTACAACATACCTTACTATTTCTAATCAAAATATATTACATTTGATATAAAACTACATTTGCTATGAATAACATATTGTAATTCTGGGCTAAACATTGCTAAATAGAACTAACTTATTTAATTTTTGACGCACACCAAGTTTCGAAAACATAACTGATGATGTCTTTTCTTTAGCTACACTAAAACATACAATTTTGTAAAATAAACTACGGTACCTATTATCATTACTAATCTAATTTCGTGAGTGTCTTCACCATAATCATTGTTAGAAGTATGGCCTTTAAATATGTTATTAGTAAAGGTTCTACACGCTAATATAATAATGTTTTTGTGTCCCAATTGTTTTTGTCAATGTTTTGTTTATTTTTAAAAAGGGAGTACATAAATTTTACTATCCTGATTACATCTGAGGAAGCCCTGACCAAATTTACTATTGAAATATAATCAACAAAATGGGTGTACGGGCTAAGGTTGCTATCATCGGCTATCAGCAGTCTTATACATTTTTCACATTTCAACTTAGAACTAATTTTTCTGACAATAAATCCAGACAAGTAGAAAAGAATATTATTTTTATAATACGAGTTTTTATTTTCCAGCAGACATTTAACGTTTTTAATGGGTTCTTCATACACGCTGACTGAGTTTAGGTCTACTGTTTCTTCTGCTTCTGCTTCTGCAAAACTCATAACAGAGTTTTGAAATGTCATGTCAAAACTCAAACAGTTGCTTTTGTCAGGTGCTTTAACGGTGTCCCTGAACATAGGTTTCCTCAAGGCCCATTGGAACTGCTCGACATTAGGATTGTTATTATGTCCCCCTCGAGATCTTACACAGGAAAATAACAGTTCCAATTGATCTTGAGAAAACCTATAAGTCAAAATATATCTGTACTTGAATTGTAAACTATTTAATAATCGGTTTGACAGAATCTTTATTGCGTTTATATTCGTAATAAATCCAAGTGCAAATGTTTTCCTAGGATGCCGCAGAACCTGAATATTTTCAATTTTTAACGTCGTTAAATATGCCAAAAAATTATCTACATTTTATTGTCATTTTCTAAATTCTTCTTCTTTATTGGTTGTTTGAAGTGCTGCCCAAATGGGTCCCTGCTATTAAAATAATCGAATAGCCTGTCTATAACTCTAATATATTCCACTGTTGGTTTAGCACCAATAAAATCAGGATGTTGTTTATACATCAAAAATTCTATGGCGTCTGCTACGCTGGCACTTAAGGTTTGGGCCGCAATTTTCACGTTCATTTTTCTGTTGCCATAATGTATGTGTACGTCTGAAAGGCTATTGGCAAACTTTAATCCTTGTTCTTTTTGTAAAGAGTTTAGCCGTTGAATACATTTAAAATCTATCACACCGTCTGTAGATAGTAAAGTACCTTTATCTGCTGTGTTGCGAGGCAATTTAATCATATGGCTAGCATCTAGCATTACACAAACTGTTACATTTTCTTTGTTTATTTTCACATTGAAAAAAGGCTTTTCTGGCAATTCGCAACCAAGTTTTGTAACAGTGTTTATGATGGTACTAGTACCATCAAATGTTACATTATGTACATGGATACCTGATTCGTATAATTTAATAATGCACATTTCTATTAGTTTGGACAAAATTTCTGAACTAATCTTATCAATAAAAAAATAACCAACGGCACATTTAAAATTTCCTCGTAGTGCAACTATCTGAAAGACTAGTGCTTCACTAGCTAATGTTTCGTGTTCATTTACTTTTATATCATTACCCAAATTCACATACCCACAATTCTTCCCCTCTCGTGGATCGTAGATTACTTGTTTCCTTATGCTCATAGCATCAAAAACCAAGTTAACGTGTTGTAAATGTGGCTTGCTTAGAACGTTTTCTTTTAAATATATAAAAATCTCTTCTAAAAAACCGGGTGAGCAATTAAAATTAGAAAGCCACCTCCTTAAAGTTGATGGGTTAGGTAACTGAAAGTTTAGATTTCTCAAACACTTATAAGCTTTGGGACTGTAGAAATAAACGGTTAAAGCAAACTCCTTCATTTTGTCTGAATAAAACCTCTTAAACTTACTTCTATTATTATTGCTAAAGTTATTAATAATAATTTTTAACGGAAAACCAGAAAAATTATCTTCTAAAATTTCTAGTAACCTTTCAGAATTTAATTTTTTCTTTAAAACTAAAATAATATCTTTCATGGATTTAATTTTAGCATCCCTTCTGTGTAAACGCTGTTGCAGTATTTTCACCTTCCGGCGGAGAAATTTTTCAGTAGGTGATACACACAACTGAAAAATAAAAATCAGGACTTAATTTTATGCTGTTTATTCATTGGCAATAACAACGTTCTTTATAATGGTCCTTCTTTTTTTTGTCAGAGGATTTGAAAGATGCACGGGGAAGTCAAAGAGCGTTGGCACGGCATCGCTTTTCAACAGTTTGTAATTACAGTTGTGTCTGAACTGATACTGGTCTTTAGCAAAATGTTTGCTACAAAGTGACGTATGTTTTGAAGGAACCAAATTTTTTTCTTTTTGTAGCTATAATCCACTTCTTTCGTAGCTCTTGATCTTGTGGAAATCTGGAAGAAATAATGTTATTATAGTACGGTCTTCCTTATTTTTAATACTGTACTTTACGTAAAATAATGAAAAACCACAGTTTTTTCTTAGGCATTTGCATTTCTTATATTATGGTATGTTGATAATATAATAATGCTATCAGACAATACACTGTAATAGACAATTCACAGTTTATATGAAAAAGAATACAACGTTAAAAAAATAACAATTTATAATTAATTTGTAGAGATTTAAAAAAATGAATGTTTTATATTAGTCTAATAAAAGTTATAAAGGAATTAAACGAAATACAGTACTTACCTATAAAATGATATTCCACTGTTCTTCTTGTATCTGTTAGTGCAGTTGTAAGCAGCACAGGAAGTTACCATTATGCAAAACTAATAATCACAATAATCAAAATTACATACAATTAAATAATAAAAATTACATAACAGTTTCGCTAATAAACACGGAAAAATTTCCGAACTGAATTAAGTATGTAGTTAACAAAACACGGAAGCACGGCTGCATACAATGTATAAACTTGTGCTTAGTGACGGCTTCTTGCCTTATTGTGGTGGGGGGCTGCTGCTTACCGGCGGACCGTTTTTCGCGCTTTTACTCCCACCTAGCGCGCTATCCAGTGTTACTATACATCGATGGTAGCCACACACTGTTATGTATCCACGTTGCCGCTGTGTTGCCACAATTATTATTTATCAATCGCAGCTTATCGCCCTTAAATGGAGCCAACCCATTTCTGTGCAGAAACATAACAATGTTATATTAATTGCCATGATAACAGATATTTTGATCTCAAGTGTCAACCTTCTTAGCGAGGAGTTCTACTATCAAACTCAAAAACACATACACCGTACAGTAGGCCTATAAGGTAACGCTCCCACATACAATTCCTGGGACTATAAAGTGGTTCATATGCAGTAAAATCAAACGACTACTTATGAGGGCGACGGTAAGATAATATCGTATTTATAACAGCAGCAGGATACTACCGCTGTACCCACTTCAGCAAGAGGGGTTGCCCTGGAGTACCCGTTGGAAACCCACCCATTCACGGATGAAGAGTACAAAATCCACTCACAGCGAACAGCTGCACCTCCTCTTGCGTACAAAACACTCGTCATACTAAATACACGTATGCCATACGATTTCGTAAAATGTTCTGGTAGAGACCTCTTTCGTTAAGCGTTTTTAAGTCAAACAAAACACTGTGAATGAGCACGCGTGCGCATGTGGAAACATACGTCTTACTTCTAGTAGTGTTTCCAGATCTAATCAGTGACAAATTATGTTTCTAATATGACAAAAGGACGTAAGATATGATAAGATATTGTAAAACTTAATCTTACTTCTGCTCTAATTACCAAAGAGTTATTATGGCTGCTCGGTTGAATATATTTAACGTTTTTAACGTTTAACGTTTAACGTTGGTTGAACAAGGTTTTTAACGTTTCTTAAAATAATTTTATTACATGAAAACTCATGAATGTAAGAATCATTAATTATGCATCTTATACGAACACTATGCGGATACAACTAATACCTATATCGGGTTATTTCCGAACAAGGCATACCGACCACAGATGTAATAACTGACCTCCTCGACATCAGTTCCCACGATCGTACGGCATAAGATAAACCGTATCAGCATTTTTATAAACGTCTTTATAATACGCACAAAACGAATCTCTAATACGATTATTGCAGAAAATCTACAAAACGCAATTTTACAGCATCCATTAAAAAGTAATATCAGAGGTTTAGCAGTGTTTTGACAGAACTACTATCACACAAGACAAAACACAATAACAGGGGGAACCGCAGAGTGACACTAGGTTTTTATCTAAATAAATGTTGAGTATTATAAGGCTGGACAAGGTGGACCCGTTACCATGACGATTAGTAACAACTCCCTTCGATAACCGCAGCAGGACTATAAACAGATATAATCAAACTGACATACCGGACATGATCTCTTCGCTGCTCTGAAGGAATTATGATCTACCCACCCTCTAACGGACTATTCAAACGCTTCTTCCCCCTATTCGGCTGTCAGATAAAACAAGATATTTATTTCAGAAAAAGGGGACGATAAATACAACAAAACCATAATATAACAGTACAAAACCAACACAATTTACTGTTTCCGAGAATAGGCCTACTGTCCGGTAGCACCATAGATAACACTGGAGCGTGAAATTCCTAAATAACACTCGCCCACGTGGACAACCTACTGCGTTTTAATTTATTCGCATAACAAACGCAGTGCTCTTTCTGTCATAAAGATTATTCAGCTGAATTTATTTTGGTCGCTTTTCATCGTTATGACAAATATTTTGTCACAGGTAAATTAAAATTTCGAAAGTAAAACATGGTGTGGACCAATAAAACCTGGAAGGTTTCAATTTCAGCAATCGAGAAACACATCACTACTATCGACTCCCCGCTCTTAAATTATTACTGTTTCTTAAAATAATAATCTAGTGAACTACTATAAATTAACCAAAATACTAGGGCAGGAGAACAACAAGATAAGAAATTATATAAGATTTATTTAAAATAAAACTCAACTACGTCTCAGTACACAGAACACTTTGTAGTGGAGATGAGATCAAGTAGCTAACGGCAAAACACGATCTGGCGGTTTGTGGGGTAGTGTTGTTTCTCTTCGCGGGAAGTGAACACTATTTTGACGCGTTCTACTAAACGGAGAGTTGTTTGTTCTTTGCGTTCCATATATAAGCTTGAATCTGGGGAGACTAAACCCACACTGATATAGCACAACTTCATAATTTTTTCTACACCCCAAATATCATAAATAATTAGTAAATATCTAATTAATATCAATATACTCTAAAAAAGTCTGAATTTTCACAAAGCTCCTTACTTGAAATTGTAGGTGCATATGCCGTTGAAAAGTTTTAAGTCATATTCACTCTGAATATAGTACAGTATGAAAGCAAATCTATTTAACTTACGCATTGAAACATAGTACACATGTATACGAGGCAACTGTTAAATGTCATCACATTGATTATAAAATTTTAATTCTTTCTCGATCATTCCAGAAACTGTGCCTGATAGTGTCCAGTCCAGTTACATTGAAATTTTCAATTACATTACAGCAAATTACAATATTCTAATAAATTAAAAATATCATGTTTATGTATTACAATACCTTGTTTTACAAGATATGTGTATGTATCGATGTATTACGTTTATGTACGTCAAAGAATTCATAAAATAATATTCCAGGCCAGACCAGGTAGAAGAAGGCCGAAAGGAAAAAAAGAAAATGTGGCAGAACGGTCTCGAGGAGGGCCTCAGAAGATTTGGTGTCCGTAGATGGAGAAGAGTGGTGGGGTCATGTTGTGAAAGAAGCCTTGGACATACAAGGCCTGCAGCGCTGAGGATGGATGGGTTACAATATGTGGTGCCCATCACGTAATAGTGGGAAACGCGCGGCTCTGAAGTAGTCTTACCCTCGGACGAAAAATGTGTGGAAGTCCTGCAACGTTGTTTCATGATTTATTTATATTTTTTATGTGCAAATTGTAATCTGAGACCCAAAAACCCCAAACCGTACATTCATGTTGAACCGCGTTAAATGCAACTTACGTCATTAATAAAATTATACAGTTAAACAGCAAAAGACTGTTCTCGTATATTGCGTTACAGGCGTACAGGCTTGAGAAGGTCTGCAACTGACGCTAACAGTTTTCTCTGTGTATTCTTTTCTTGTCTCTGTTAAATAACTCAGCTGTAAACATGTTCTTAAAAGAAAAACATTAAAACATATTTATTATGTCGATGCACGTTTGTAAAGATATTAATTCGTGAAATGGCAAAGTAGCCCAGGCCTACTGATTCAATATTTTCCCAAGTCAAATTTGTACAAAGAGTCTAACAGATTTTGATCTGTTAGTTTTGAAAGCGACTTGTGCCAGTATTTTAAATTCCGCGTTAAGAAATTTGCGTCAGGTAAACACCGCACCGAAGCTTGTATGAAACTGTAATCTGTGAAACTAGGGAGTGTTATTACTTTAAGCACTTTTTTCTTTTGCAGATACACCCCTTACATTTAGTCAGAAATGGCAAACTTTAAAATATATAAAACTAATAAACTACGCTAGTATTAAGCTATACATACATAGTGTCTGGAAGAATTTTTTGCAGGAACGGTCACCTCAAAAATTTTGTCGGTTGCATGCAAGCGCGCCCATGCGTGTTTTGTAAGGATAAATACAAAGTGAGACTTGACGATGCACGCAGCACACTCTTAATATTTATTTACACGTAACACGTGTTGAAAGAAAACAAGACATGGTTTATTAACGAAAACGTGTCGACATTTTTGTGCTGGCAGCATGTGTTGCCCAATAACTTTCGTCCAAGATCTGACGCTGACAGGACCGTAAACAAACTTAGCAGCTTATGTTCAATTTACACGTCTCCCTTCTAAGCACATCGAAACAGATTGCTCCAAATGTTTACATATTCTTGGTGAAAATCTGCGTATACTAGAATTTTATTGAATATTATTAATTCAAAAATTTTCCGTACAGACTTTTTTATATAATAATGACACTTCTGGTAACAGATATTAATTGGCTATTGTTAATTAGGTGGTATTGTTATTATTATGATTAGTATTATTATTACTAATTAGGTGGGTATTAATCAGAAATTTGTACAAAAATATTAAAATAATTGCATACAAGGTAGAGAACGATCAGTAAATGGCTAAATACCAAATAAACAACAAAACATAGGAAAGTTTGGGGGACGTATAATATTGGTGCTTAGAAGAGTTGACGTAACTTTTCATCAAGTTAGAACGAAGAACTTTTTTTTTCCGAGCACCCAATAGGTTTTGAGTCTACGAAAGTGCTATGTTTCAGAAGTTCTGTTTCATGAACACACAGAGTAAATACCCCATACAAACATACATAGGCTACCATACTGATGTAAAACCACAACACTCAAGGCGTGGAAAACGTTTTCCTTTCTATCTCCTGCTAACTTACGACAAACGTTCACAAAGCTCTGAAACCGGTTTTGTCATGCCAATTACGTCGCACGTTCATTTCTCATACATTTGTAAGCCATAATCAAGACATATTTTATGTTTATTAAAAGAACAATAATATAACCAAATAAGAAACATGTACATTTACGCTGAACGAAAACTATATCCAATTAGTATCGCCACACTGACGGTTATTGCCACTTAGTGTCATTAGGACTATGACTATTATAAATCATTAATTAATATTTAATTAAAATAAATTAATTATTAAAATAAATAAAATATAAACATTAAATATTTCCAACATGACCAACAAAACTTAAGTTAATAAACATTAAAACAATCGTTAATTAATCGAATTAAATCCGTTATTTTACATTAAAATCGAAACAAATTCGATTATTCGTTAGTTTTTATACTGATTTAGAATTATTTAGATTGTTGTCGATTTATTTACAAACCTCTGATGATGCAGATGTTTCAGTGAAACGTGCGTCAGGTACTGAAACGACAAAAACGTAATACACAACTTGCATCAGAAACTATATTGAAGAATATCATAATATTATAAATTATCATTACAAAATATATAAACAACTGTCTGAAGCTGTACGCAAAGTCGGTTAGCTTTCTTAACACTCATGCAATAAAATTTAATACAGTAACTTCCTCCTGTCTACTGAATACGTTAGCATCACTTAAATCAACACAAATATTTGATTAAATTTGAATTGACATTTAAATCAACACAACATCAAATCAACAGAGCCGTTGAGTTGCAGTCATGACTAAAATCAATGGGAATGATCAACAAATTTGTTGGGCGATTGCTATACAGATTTTACCTTGTACTGTACTGTACTGTATAATCATTACAAACAGTGTTTGACGGTGGGAGCGAAAAACAATGCTTACGAAAACGTAAAGTTTGTAAGGTTCCTAGGTTAAAAAGTAGTAGGCCTAGATCAACCATTTTGCCACACATTCTATTCCCACTTCACGTTCCCGTGGGCTGGACGGTTGAATCTTGCCGCAGTATTTTTTGGAAAACCAACATATACGATGTTGTTACTGTACGAAGTCAGTGTTTATTGAACTTACGACATCGGCCAGTGCGCGCAAACGACAAGTTGCTCAATATAAATTTTTGTACATATCCTACTTAACAAAATTAATTTACTTTTAATATTTTAATGCCAATCACTCTTGCAAAGAGAATTAAAACGACAAGTCATAACTTTTCTTGGACTGCGCTTTTGTTTTAAGTTCTTACATCATATAAAACATATCACTCATACACATGAAATTCATTCTCCAACATTCTTTTTACTTCCTGTCCCGTTAACACAACGCGTGCAGAGGTTATTTTCTGCAATACGAATTGCAAAAGGGTTCAAATCACGGTTTAGAATGTTTAGTGTCCGTGGGTTATCATTCCCTGCTGGTGTCCCTGCGCTACTACATTCAATGCTTGATGTGTAGGCTAATTGTGGCATTTTTGGTCAGCCTAAAATCATTCAGAAACTTTAAATACTTTACACAGTCGCCAATGAAATATATATCAGAACGTAGACAAGAAAAGGCATCACATTATCTACGGAATTTGTCACACTGTGACCGCCCAAGTGTGCTATAGGCCACCATCAAGTCAAGCCGAATTTATCTTCCATTGTCTGAATAGTTTTGAATTACATGTTATCAGCTGTACATAATGAATAACAATTTAACCCAATTCGTTTGGTACCAGTACAAGCCTTGATATTAACATTCTTGAAACGTGATATTTTAAATAATACTGTGAAACATAATCGCCATAAAAATCTATGTTTGACATGGGGTATAATTTTCATAAATTTTATAGTTTTCGTCCCAGTTTAAGATTTCACCTTCGGATATTCCATCACACGGGTGGGCTGAATACACTCTCCAAACTCAGCTGTTTCTTACGCTCCGTCCACAGTAATTGTTTGTGAGGGATCGACATCAACAGAAAGAAAAAAACTGTATTATTATGTTTCCATTACTTATCAATATATTTTTTGTAGCTACGCCACTTGTAGGTAGTAAATAAGGTAGGCCTACACACTGTTACTGAATAATGTTACTCACTAGGGTACTAACTACACAAAACTAAGTGAACGCAGTGCAGTCATGTACAACCTCACTACTGAATATATTTATTACGACCGTAATTAATATTTTTATCCTACTTACCATCATCTTAATTTACACTGTGAGGCGTAAAGTCTTTTGCAACGTAGGAAGTTTTTAATTTGTCGTAAAATCTCCTTACGTTGAATTAACTGGTCAAGAAGCGACCAAATGAACCTATCGTCCTACGCAGCTGATATACTTGAAAATGTTCACTTTCTTCGTCCGTTGAAATTGACTATAAATACGTTCTTGGTACTGTCAATTCCCTCCTTCTCTATTTTTTTAGTTCTTAGTTTATCCCAGATTAAGAACTGAGAATGATATGAAGGCCTCGAAGCATTTTCACAAAACTGAACCTTCTGTTATAAACGTCTAAGCGAACATAAAATGTAGGGGAATGTCAGCATTATAACAACACAATAAATATGACAATGGAGGAAACAGATGTGTCGGTTGTAATCACAGAAGTGACACACACACACACACGCGCGCGCGCGCGCGCGCGCGCACAATGCTTCTCAAAATAATTAAAAATATAAGCAGCTTCCTTATTGTTCTGACATCGACAAATCACTGCGCATCCAACAGAAATGTTTCTGAAAACAACAAATATAAATATGGAAGAATGCAGCGGTTCGCGTGTTTGTGTAGAGAAGACACGTTGCTGGGAAAATAAACAAAATACAACGTATACAAGTTGCCACAGAGCCACTGCCGACAGTGAACAAACGCAATACACACAAACATTTACATCGCACTACCTCAAATTGTTAGAACGGTTCTCCATGTCGAGTTTACGTTACAATCAAACACTTCACTGTGTGTGTGTGTGTGTGTGTGTGTGTGTGTGCGCGCGCGCGCGCGCGCTGTGCAACATGCAAAACTTCGTACCGTCTCTCTCTCTCTCTCCTCTCATCAGCGACGTGTTTTCGTAGAAATACTGTTTCGTATAACATGTCTGTAAAAAATTTTTATTTTAAATCGATTCGTGTGCTGGGAGGCGAGAGAAGGAGAGAAAATAATTAATCCCATGCTCATAAATCTGAAAAAAAGCAAGAGGAATACTTTATTGCGTACATGTTTTCACATATTCTAGATATATTACTTTCCATTATAGATTTCCATTTTTCTTCCATTTTTGGACCGTGATGCTTCTAACATTAAAAATTTCGAAGTGAACATTGCGCTCGGATTTGGTTTAAATTGCTTTTAACCTGATAACCGTCATGGACTTTTACAATTTTTCGAAATTTTGTTTCCTTTGAATTTATTAATTATTGTATTGTAAAATTATTAATTTACAAAAGTGAACACTACACTCACATTTCAGTTAACATTCTCTTTCATTTTTGATATCCATCTAGGATTTATACAAACTTTCATTTAGTTCTTAGGCACTGGTGTCCAGAAATTTTGAAATTTCTAAACTGAACACTACGCTCATATTTTATGCTCACACTTAATTGTGCGATTTTTTTCAAAATTTTGCCCCTCATATTTTTAAGGACGATCAATTACAAAACAAGAGGCGTTGCAGAATAAATCACTTGGTATTAAGAGTCACTTTAGGGTATACGGCACTACTAGTACTGTGTTGCCCACTAACTGGATGAGATAACACAGCTCAAGTAATACGAGTCGGTAACGAGGGTCCATTTCCAGAAAACCCACGAGTGCTTTTTTGCAGACGACTGCAATAATGCAACTAAACAACGGCGTCAAGTCTTAAAATCCCAGCACTAAGTAGACTTATGGACAAAATAATTGGTACCTGAATTAAATAAACAATTAGCTGGAATCTAGAACTGGGAATATTATCCGTACGAATTTAAAGTTTTGTTAGTATTTAGACATTCGGTTTGCTATTTTGACCTGTGTGTGCACTGGGGTTAAGTGGCATGTTCGCTAGTTGACACCAATTTTATATCACTTTTGACAAATGAGGTACCAAATCACTCGTCTTGAATGTTGGAATGCCAAGGGGATATGAAATTTAAATAAAACAAAATGACGGGAAGCAGGACTCAATATTGGTGGAAAAATCAAAATTCGGGACAGTCTATCAATTGTCGTACCCTTTTAATTAATAAAGATGAGAAGAAATGATTTCAACAAGGAAACTTTAAAATTATATAGTCTACTTTTATGGATTCGACTCGTGTTAAAAATGATAATTCTAACTGTGTGAACTGTCGAGGGACGTTGTCTTTAGCGGTCTTTCCATACGCTCACAGCACTCCCTCCAACAGTGCCATTCGAAGTGGCCGTACTATCACTCTATGCGTACTGATATAACATTCAGTTATAGGCCTAACCACAGACTGGCAACTCAAAAGCGCGTTTACAGTACAAAATAGGATATAAGCGTTTGCCCACAATTTATCTGCGGGGTGTTTTTACTAATTCTGACCTCAAACATGTATCACCCTTGACCCGGCATGGCTGCAATCAAACAGTGTCATAAAGTAGAAACCAGGCGTAGAGTGATAACAAAGCAGTAAAAAATGACATAAATTGAAAGATAACTCTAGGAAAGACCATAAAATAAATTGTTTGTAACGTTTTAATTTGGGTTTATTTTCTTGTCACTTCCTGTACATCTGCAGGAAAAAAAAGAGATTAGTCGTTTGATGTTATCTCAATTACGTTTTTCAATTAAACACTTGGTAATAGTTTACGACCTCTATCTTTGTAACAACAAAACATCGCATCCAACTTTGGCCTACAACATAAATAGCACGTCTCAGTGACTATAAACCTACTTGGCTCCTCAGTTTAACATAATTTATTATCAATTATAAAAATATTTAATTATGTTTCATACTGTAGGCATATTGTTGTTATTTGTTATTTACTAGTATAATATTAGAAGAAGAGTACTTCACTAAATATACGTATCACCAACATCAGATATTTTTGTATTTTGGAAATTAGGATTCTTTCAGATACGGTACTTGCGGATTTTGTCTCCCCCCCCAAAAAAGGCATAATGTAATAATCTAAGACGCACTGAAATTGTAATAACTGAAGTAGAACTGCTGTTATTAAGAGAACATACAACTCTGGTTTAAACTCTGCCCATATAGCCTACATGTTGTTTACCACACAAGATTGAAGCTACAATACCCGGAGTAACTAAGCTAAGCCATAAGCATTCAGTGTTAACAGAAGATTACGAACGGGAGGTGGGGTAGTAGTTACAACAATTAGCGACGCTTGGTGTATGTGGTTTTGTGTTTGTGCCTGTCAGATGAGTTTTCCCCGTGACGTTGAGTTGTTAGTATAAACGTTGGATAGATTTATCGATGCAGTTCAGAAAACAGCACATCAGATACGAACTTAAGCAATCACTGCCGCAGTCGGAAAGTTTATATTCGGAATGCTTTGATGTAATTGTGTGTTCTTGAACGGTAGGAATGCATCTCTGCGCCGATCAGATTGTCCCTTAATAAAATAGCATGCCCAAGTTCACGCGGCGTTGCGTACATCCGTATCCATAAACTGCAGCTTATAACCTTTAATGAATCGTGTCGTCGTCATTCTTCTGTCTGCGGATTTTTTTCGTAACTATACAAACATGTCAACAAACCAAAGTACATGATGCAGTGCCACCACTATGGGGGGGGGGATAAATCCATACCAGATGAGCTATTAATAATTTCAGTGAAATTTCATAGTCAGCTAACGTACATCTATTTCTAAGCCAGCTGTGTGTGTTAAAAAAAGACAGACTATAATTAATTGTATAAATAATTATATGGGGAAATCTTGAATATCTCATTTGCCCTATGGGAAATAGAAAGTCTATAGTCTCATCCAGTTCCCAGAACCTAATCCCCCCCCCCCCCCAGAACCAGTCTCATCCCTCTACAAGGAGTAGCTTCTAGTTACGCCACTGCATGGATGTAGGTGCAAAATTAATTATACGACTGATAAACAGTTGCTTTGATAGGCGGCGTTAGGGTTAAAGCAAACTACGTACACGTACGCTGCTCACAGCTTACATAACACATGCTCGCTAAAAAGAGACGGCAGAACAGCAAAGTGTGAATGTAACACAAGAGTTCGAGAACAGGCTCTTAGGATTGCCCTTCTGTTCGAAAGAGGTGGCAATGGCCCTTGACGAGTGACGTTATAGGGCTTGTAACGTAGGGGGGGGGGGTCTTAGTAAGTGGGAATCTTAATTAAACATAACAAACTAATGTGGTACAAAGGCCACTACGGAACAAGAAATTATTGAAAGGGTCTTATCAAGATAGAGAAATTAGATTATTGTGCTAGAAGAATTCTCAGAAAAATTACTGAAGAAAAAACAAGGACCCTTTGAGGTATTAGTACGTCGAAGTCATAAAATTCCAAGACTTTAAAACAAGGCATTAAAAAGTTATGCTGAAAGGTCAATTATGTTTATTAAAAAACATTCAGTGATTTTTTTAATTCACTTGTCATCCGCCGAACACGTCACTCACAGTTTTACTACGAATACTCAGTAGCATTATTTAAACATATAATATTTAATTTACTTCAAAGCTAGTTTAATTTGAGTCACGGATGAAGCTTAAGCGGATGAAACGTTTGGCCAGAGTAAATAAAACGGTTCTCAGCATAAGAAAACTTCATTGAATCCGAAAAAGTGTGTACTTATTGTACGGAAAGCTTCCCGCTCAACAGTCATTGTATACAAAATTACAAAATTTTTAAACTGGCACTAGGTAAGCAGTAATGTTATGATAACAAAGCTGCATTCCTTATCTAATCAAAGTATACCACTCAGTAATAGTGCAAGAATCACGTTTGCAACTAAACATAAAAGCAGATCAGCGTGTATATAGGTATTTATAAGTGGGATATAATTAAGAGCTTCGTATTCTTTATTTATGAATCAGCCATGTTCTTGAACGAAAATATGTGATCGTATAAAGTTTATGAAGTAATCAAATCTGAATAAATCTTTGAATACAAAACCGAAACACAATAGGCCTACTACCTACGCTCCCAAGTCCAAAAACGCGGTTCACTGACAGTTACGATTCCATAATTTGGCATTAGCTTGGGTTGCTACTAGACACCGCACCAATGACTACCGCTGATAACGTTCTAAATTTTTGTTCTGTTTGGGTACTGTGCTCTCATTTTGACTTTTCAAGAAACACATTAACGTCTCTTCCGCTATATTTATAGTTCAGTGTCCACACCCTTTAACTCGGCAGATGGCTGCCATGTTTCTTCTGTAACTGACAGTTCAATACATTAAACTCTGAAGTAATGATTTCCCTACTAATTTAGTATCGTTTTATGTGTGTTTCTCATGTGGCGGTTATGCGTCTCCATTTTGAATTTCCATTTATTTATCTTCGTTTTTTGTCTGCCACCTCCCTGTTACTGCGTGAGTTCTTTTCAGTTATGCATGTTGCTGTTCTCCAGAAAGTTATTAAATATACTTTTTTTTATTGTCTCCGCTGTACTGTCGGACCAGACGCAACCGTCTATATAAAACGTTTACAGCCGCCACCATAACGCACCGTGTTAATTGCCGTACATGTGTTCCGTGGTAATAATTCAGTTTCTTGTGTTCTGCCGACACCCCATACATAAAAGCTTTTGCCTGTAGGCCTACACATACTGTTGCTTGGGGTCCAACGTCGCATAACAGACCTACTCACTCCAATGAAGCTGTAAGCTTTTTAAAAACGAGGAAACCATTACCATGGGTCAGCGGACTTTTGCACAGCAGTTTTAGTTAATCAATATGTTTTCATCGGTAGCTCAGAAAGCGAATCGTCTACATTGTTCGTCTGAAAAATCAGTTCTAAAAACATTTTTGGTCGGTATAGTTTTATAATTTATGACTCGAGAAATACGAAGCACTAGCGCCACGTTTCCAGCTTACGCTATTATACAAAAATAAGTGAAATGATTGAGAGCACGGCTAGTCACCTGACCTACACCATTGAGATAGAGTTTCCACACAACAGAAACTACAGGCCCAAATTAAGGCTCGTGTTGCTTGTTATTTTCCTGAGCTTCAATTCAGCCCTTTGGTTTCATTCGCTCCGTACTTTTTTTTAACTAGGCCCCACGCTACATGTTAAGAACTAATAGCCTTCCTATACTGACTAAAAAATTCTAATACCTGTTGAATTTCCAGACAACTACATGCTTTCACTGTTAAAACTCACTTTCGGTACGAACTTCATTAATATTGGGTTTCCAACATTAGTCATGGTTTGTGAATAATGAAATCTGTTCTGTTTTGTTTTTCTTTGCAAGAAGCAAATAAAGGAAACATTTATACTGCGAGAGTTGTGTGGCGCTAGTCATATAGGAAAGTCATTTCGACTTTCAATAGCAGCTACTATACGCAAGCTGATTGTTGTTTTCGCAGTCATCTTTCCAAAATAGGCTTAGTTTATTCGTTTAATTTTTAATTTACCTTTTACTACTATAGGCAGTGAACCTATAGTGAACTTCATAATTCCAGCGGACAAAACGATCAGGAAGGATTGACAAGATTTACATTATCGCCGTGAAACTACAAACATACGCGTATATACGGATGTTTTTGTATGGAACGTTCTTTTTTTCATAAAAGAGTTGCCACCTTAAAGATGTTGTAGAAATAATAGCGTATATTCATATTTCACTTCCATAATTATCACTACCGTACCCTACTATAATTTAAAACTGTCTTAAAAAAGGTTATTAAACAAACAATAGTGGTTTCAAATCAAATAATCAAATTTCCGTGCACTGGGTTCAAAGAAATGAATCATTGGCATCGCCTGTAAACGTTTATGCAGGTTTTTCTCTTTCCACTGTTTCCCTTTCGAGCTACACCGAACACCACTTTGTAAGTTACTCATCCCCTTGATTAATGTAATTTCCGAGTGGTTGACAAACACCGAGTGGCAAAGCGCCTACAAGTATCCGCAAATACACACCTAAATGGCCCTCCTACACGTTGCCCATGCTCGCACTGACCAACAGCACCCAATACCTGACATACACTGTAGAAACAACTATTAATGTTGTTAGTCATTGATTAGTCTGTGTGACGTTTGAACATTAGAAGGGCTTTAACCTTATCTCATGTTGTCTCAAAACACTGTCATGCAGCTAAAGTTAGGTACATCACGAGTGACTAAGGTACATCACTAATGCCATTTACATTAATAAATGAGAGTAACTGGCAAATCATTAATATGTAATTTCTAATTTTAGAAATGAGATTCCTTACAACTGGAAAACGATGTACTTATCAAGAATAAAACGTCAAATGAAAGTAAGTATGTAGAGGAAATTAACGATTATTTCATGAACAAAACAACTGGGGAACACGATGAACACAATTTAAACTCACTAGGCCTATAGTTTCTGTGCTTCGAAATAGAACCAACAGATTTAATAAAAAAACGGCGCCCGATTAATTACAACAACAATAAGGAAACCTTTTTTAATACTAGACAATGCAAATAACTGTATGATGACAATTAATATTGTTTTTTAAAATAAAGCGAACTTTTTTTCACAATGAACCAAATCTCCAGAACACTACTACGATCATGAGAATCAAATTATTCTTAATCAAATTAATACACTGAAGCATAATTATTAAAACAGGATCATAGCTACGGACAGGTAATTACTTTCCACTGCATTCTGTTATCAGGAAGGAACTGGTGTCCGTGTAGCCTATACTGCAACGTGGATAGCCATATTTATTTTAATAAACTGGACACCACCGGAGACCGTAAACCGGTCACCAACAATAATTCACATTAATTAAGACTACTTGCAAAGATCAGTATGCAGATTACAAAAATGTGTGCAGAATGGTTCCCTAGAAACATCAGCACAGAAGCTAAAATTATGAAATTTTTGGGAAACAACCCAATAAGCTCACAGATAACAATCTGTTGACATCCTGAAGAAAAAACAACATTTTTTACTATTCAGGATCGGATGTCAGCTTTCCTAAAAAAACATAATAGCTTCAGGGATTTGACATTCGGGGGGAGGGAAAGATAAACAGAACGTAGGCAATAAAAAACACAAAGAAACAAGTTACACAACATCAAGGCTATAGTTATTTTGATGTACGGAAATGAGATTTAGCTCCCTTTAAAGCAAGAATAATGGAAAATGTAAGCGGCTGACATGCGCTTTCTAAGAAGAGTTAACGATTGTATACGTAATGGTACGTTAAGGGTTGAGCAAAATACGTGATGGTACATCTGAACGAATTAAAGATCTGACATCTCGGCCAAAGAATAGATGATTACAGAAAAAACACGTCGACTGATAGACAAAAACGGATTTCCACGATAACTGTCACGAGAAAACGTGACACTGTTAGATGTTTTACAAGATGGGAACAAGATTGTCTTTGTCGAGACGGAAGAGGAACTTAAGCCTAAGTATGGAATGAAGACGAAGAAGAAATTTAGCAATCCACTACGCACTAATTGTAATAAAAGACAGCAGTCACTAACGTTGTTACGATTACTAAGCTACAGTTAATAAATAAATAAATGACTAAAACATTTCGGATTTCAAAACAACTTGGCAACAGCCGTCACCTTCCCTTCCATGAACATTTTACTTTCTACAAAATTCTCGAGAGTTCTGTTATTTTAATCCTTTACGAATCATGTTGTTACCTGATGGGTTATCAAGGTCGACTAATCAGCAAAGAACACACTTCGTCCGTTTTCTGCATCGACATAACAACGTGTTAATTTCAGAATTAGAATCGTCGCTAATGTTTCGTTTACGTTAAAATGATCAGCTACGTTCAGTGTTACACTAACAAAGTCCCGTGTTCAGTCTTCTACTTTTGTAACAGATTCCAATATCCAGGTCACACTTTTTCTTGTTATAAGCGTTTACTACACAATACCTACTATATTTTTACTGTTTCAACCGGTTAGTAATTTAGTAAGTTCAATTATTAAATGATACGGACAAAACTTAAAACGCTGTGTTCAAGAATTCTTCAGTATAATTCATCACACTCCTTCTTTTTCATAAAGTTTTATTAGTTTTTATTTGGCTGCAAGGACAAAAAGTTAATCTTCAAAAATGGTTCGCATGTACTTAAATCGATAAACGCTCATTTAGTGGCTTCATCGTATAACCTTCCTCACATACAACGTCGCTGTGCTATCTACGAACTAAGAGAATATAGGCTTTGTAGTTATGATTTTGATGTCCATTCAATTAGGGTGGCGCGGAGCGGTTTGCGTTCGAATGCCACAGGAAGATTAAAATTTCCCTCGGTCTGATTAATGTATTTGAAACCTACTGCAAAACCTGTACGTAAATTATGTGACGCAAAGCAATTGCCGCGTAAAGAGTTGTTAACGTCAAAGCTTGGTATCTGTCTGTCTCGCAGAGCTAAACTAATGAATGCGCCTGCGTCCAAAACAAAAACATATTACGTTCGAAACGAGGTCTCACACAATACCAAAAGAAATAAATTAATTTTACTGATCATCCAATATATCTAAATACCCTTCTCCCTGTAACACACGAATCTGGGTGAAATGTGAAAGGGGAGTTTTAAATCAATAACACACGTCCACTACGCTCGTCCGATGACAAGCAGGTATGCAGAAACGAAGCAAGTAAGCGCCTGAAAGAAGACCGGGGAATTCTGGTCATCTTTATAGTTGATGACAGCACCTGCCACATCGCATGCCTTAAGTGCGGACATAACACACACACTATGTAATTTATACAGCTAAAGGCGATAGTAATGTTTGTGGCCAGTGACAATACCGAAGTGATATTTTAAGTTAGTAGACGTTTAAGCATTTTTGCAATTCAACTTATCATTTTAATAAAAACGCATCCCCTTAGACCTAACACTTTTATCCTTTTACTCAGTTTTTTATGACATTTATTAACCGTGTTCTTTCATACGGGGCGGTTAAGTGTACTATGTGCGTGGGCTGTGAATAAATTTTAAAAGCGAGGCGAGCGCAACAAAAGTGGAGAAAGAGGCGAGTGCATTTAAATTTTACCCAACTGCGTGCCGCGGCCTTTCTTTTACATCGAGTTACACCTATCTAACGCTAAGGGGGGAGCGTCGCTCCCATTTGCTGTGAGAACCGTTTCCTAGGGAGGAAAGTTGTGAGGCACCGACAGCGGGAAGCCATAACGCTTCTTTACAACGGTAAAGCTATAACGGAATTCGTTAGCGCTCTACGTTCAGAACAAGTGTAGGCCTACTACATAAAATATCCACCAAAGTGTACTGAAAATTACCGCTTGCGCCAAAACTCATTTTGTTCTCGACGACAACGAGCGTTCCGAGTCTTTATTAAATTTTCCATATAGTCGTTAGATAATAAATATGTCGAGATAATATTTTAAAAAAAAACCTCATAGTTTGTGATATTGCTCGCTTTTTATCAAATAAAGGGAACAAGAAAGGAGCACCTGCTTATCTTATCGGTATTATGTTATTAAAAATACGCACGTCCCCAAAATGGGACCAGTTTTGTTTTACTTGTCTAACATCTGTGATTAGAATATCAAACTGACCCAGCAACTCTCCCAGTAATAACATAGTTCAATACAATCATTTTATTTTCATAGGCGATTTTTATAAGCGTAGGATAAAATGTAACACACATAATTTGTACTCAAATACAAATTATAAAGATGTTTTTTTTTTATACTGGCGTAGATGATAAAGAGCTTTAATGCCTTTTGTTTACATTTCATTCAATCCTAACCAACCGCTTTGTACATATAAAGTTGTTTGTGCTAACCGTTATATTTAATTTACCGGAAAAGCGACCTCCACCCTCCCCCCGACACACACACACACACACACACACACACACACACACACACACACACACACACACACACACACACACACACACACACACACACACACACACACACACACACACACACACACACACACACAGTGATCACATCATAACTTGGTGAGCGAAATAAGCTACAGACATGACAAGATATTAACGCTTAGAATTTTTTTATATAATGGGAGATAATTCTCAAATACTATTATATATCACTAGTTTCGGGTTCAGCGTGTAAGTTGTATGTGCACTCAACGGAATACGAAAAATTAACTTTACTTACCTTTTGTTAATTTATTTCGATGATGCAAGAACAAGATGGTTTTTAAACAATATTAAGCGTTTACGGCTGTCAAAAGTAGTATACGTATTTAACATACGTCAGACGAA
This sequence comes from Magicicada septendecula, assembly GCA_034769895.1. Classification (NCBI taxonomy): domain Eukaryota; kingdom Metazoa; phylum Arthropoda; class Insecta; order Hemiptera; family Cicadidae; genus Magicicada; species Magicicada septendecula. The sequence goes on along the minus strand of CM068368.1, from coordinate 574,913,343 downwards.
GTAAATAACGATCATTGTAGTAAAAGGACATATTGAGGTCATCTTGACATGAAGTGTTTTGTTCGTTTAAAAAAGTCAACATTCCAAATAAATAATAATATTCCGAATGATATTTCGGCGTTGTAACAAAAACAAGAAAACAAGCAGATAGAACCAGACAAGTTGATGTACCTGTCAAGTCGATATGAAATACGGAAATGTTAAACTTGTTATCAACACACCAGTGAGTACCTTATATTAGGAGACACATGTAATCAAAACAAGCGTAGACTTATACTGCCGACATAATACATAACAAAAAGGAATGAGATATCATATTTAGGAAAACAAGAATCATGGAAACCATCTGCGCTTTCAATAACTGTGGTCATGTTACATTACCAGTAATTACCATAGCAATCACGAATGCCCGACACACTTACATCTCAAGCGCTAGACTCGTGGAAGATTTACAGCACTTAAAGGCACACGTCATGGAATTCTATTTGTTATTCTATTCTAAGTATAATTATTTTTAATTATAATGACTAAGAAACATGAACTGCATTCGGTGTCCCTTCGCTTACTAACGAAATTACTTGCATAGGCATCCTGATCAAGACAATCTTTTTGCACAATACTAAAACTGGTATGGTCTTTACATAAACGCAAAAAAGTAAACAGACTTCGTATTTTTAGGTCTCCGTTATGACTAGTTATGGAAATTGTTCAATAAAGTGTTTTTGACATATGACTGTACCAATCTGACGGTCTAATAATGGAAACTTATATGTAAATATGGTATCTCTATCACCCTTTCCAGAACTTCTTCACATTGGCTTATTGTGGACAGGTTAGAATATCAATTAAACGACGCGAAAGAGTAAGTTTGACAGCCGATATTGCGACCACTGTCTCCAGTGACTCACGTTGGTTATGGTCGGCCGTCAAGGAAATGGTAGTTGAAACTGTAACTGCGGTTTGAGTATTAATAATAAGAAATTCTGGTACCACTAGATAACGATCAAGTAATCTCGAACGCGATATTGTTCCAACTATACAACATTTCAATAAGACTAGGATGAAACGCGCCAGAAACGATCAAATAACCCGTGAATAAACACAAGTGACACACATATCGTGTTCTATAAAAAACTTTGTTTAATAGACGCCCGGTCACATACATCGATAAGAGCTGGAAACCGTTTCTTCCGTTCTAAAGGATTAATGACGTCTCGAAATAAAACGCAACGTAAAATAAATACTCGGGTCTCTCACAAAACACACTACTATGATACTACTCCCAGAACTGTTCATCTTGTATCCGTAACACGAAAAATCTGCCCGCAAACACACACAAATTCATGAAAGGCCTTGAAAATATCTATATAATGTCTTACAAAGTCGCAAAACAAGGAATAAACGTAAGTTTTAAAATAAACATTCCACCAAAAGAGTACAAAAGAGTACAACGGAATTTTTCTATTAAAAATCTACTGATCGAGGCATGCGCATGCGTGTAAGCTGCGACCATACCTCCAGCCTTTCCTTTTCAACAGCTGCTGGCTTGTTTATTAATCCAAGAATCCTTTTGAACACCAGTGTCAACGACTCTACACAATGATAGTGACACGACATGACGAAAGGGAAAACACGTGTACAATTATAAACATATAATGACCTGAGTCTTCCGCTGGGTTCATCTCGGTACAGGGAGAAGCCTGTAGAGCCCACTGTCACCACATTAATAAAATCAAACATAACTGTTTATTTATAGTTACTGTAAAAATGAATACATGCATTGCGTGTCACAATGAATATCAATACTTTAATTAATGTACCGGTATGTGACCGTCGCGTCGGCTCAATCTAATTTACACACGCACGTTATGTTAACTCATATATATAGTATATAGTTTTGGAAACATATAAGTAAACATAATAGTTAAATTTAAACCATCTTAAATATAATGGTGTAACATTTTATTGTTCACTTGTTTTTAGTAACCATTCAGAGGGACACGTCCCAACATTAGAAATTTCTAGGTCCTTGCAATTAATTCCCATCACGTGCTACAGCGTACAGCGTACAAAGTTCTGACGCCCGTTTCGGAAAAATTGTATGTTCTCTTCTCATACGTAGGCCTATAGATATTATTTTTATCGACACGTTACAACGAGAAAAGGCATTTCTGATTATGGGACATAAGTCTTGAAACATGTAAAACTATGACCAACAAATAGGTTTAAATTTGGTAAGTTATTTACACAAATAAGGTAGGCCATCTCCTGTCTTCTTTAGCCTTTAGTAAAAGTTATCATTTATTAATTTAATGTGGAGGTGTACATGCAGTAGGCCTACCCACCCTCATACATCTGTTGTAAAAAACTTGACAGTAAAGTTACCTGCGTTTCACAAACATTTACTGTACTAGAAAACAAAAATGCCAAAAATTCTAGACATTTACGATTATTGTCGTCGATAAAACAACTGTCCTTAATGTATCCTAAGAACCTTTGCTGAAAAACAGAAAAATACAGAGGTTTGAAATAGGGTACGGACAAGGTACTATAGTAGAGAATAGACTACAGTACATACGTTTTTTTTTCTTCACCGCTACAAGAACAAATTTCGGTGATGCTCCTTATTGTACACGGTCATTATACGCGACTTCTTACCAGATCCTGGAACCTCCAAGGGCAGCCACGAAACCGTTATCTAATACCTAGGGACTGGTCGTGACGCACCTAAAAGAGTACACACGTCAAAAACATGTTTCAGAACGTCCTTGTGAGCAGCGAAGTAGAGCAAGTGGCGCTCATCGGCGTAAGACTCGGATAGTGCAATAGCTTTTCAGGCGTAAAGCATCCAGTGACTTCTCTGACATCTCAGGTATTTATAACTTCTTGTGCTTAATGGTAATTTTGTTTATGCTCATTCCTTGTATGTGGTTTATTTATTTTATTTTCTTCAATTTAAAACGAGAAACGAATGGTAAATATACACAGCTCTTTCATCACTGCATCACTTCTAATCCAGATCTTTCTCATGCAGTCTTCTTTATTTTCAGGAATTTCTTGTGTCTGTATTCTGTTTCTTTATCCGCCTATGTGAGGATCCGGTATTCATTAACATACCGGGGTGCGCACGTCATGTTCTCAGTCTGCTTACGTTAACCCACGTGTCGTTTGCGTTTGCTTAGTTTTGTGTACCTCATATTTCCAAACACGTTATTTCAAGTCTTAATGGTTGAAACTACTAATTCATTTTCTTGTGTTGATGTTTATCGTTATTTTTACCATATTATAAAACATATCTTGTTAATACTTTAAAAAACATCAGAAAAATTGTACGTACGAGCTTACATTGTCTTCGAGAACTCAACTTTCTTACAAAGTAGCGCCACCGTACCGAAGAACGTCAGCTAACTATATATTTATAAATCAACGTATTTAATGGAGAAAACTATAATTTTTTTAGACTGTTGATGGTTTTGAGAACTAATGGCAAGGAGAACAAAGGGAGATGTTTACTGTTTACGGTGGTCAATATGACTCAACAGTATACTGCAATACGTTGTGTTGGGCTGTATTATACATACGATTTGCAATCTAAACAGAACACAGTTTTAGTCGATCCTGAGCCACGTAACCTCCTCTTACCCTACAAATACTGTCTTCGTGACTCAAACTATTAATTTAAAACCTATCAAATTTTTACTGTTTAGTAACAGGACTAACCAACTTCACGGAAAGAATGACTAGTCCTCAACTCCGCCTCGCATATAAAGCAAACGCCAAAACATTTGAGGTGCTCGAAAACAAAGATGCAAATATTTACGTAACTCAAATCACAAAGTTGTGTACCTTAACAACACCGACCTATATAATAAAGGAATATAAGATGAAACAGAATACAGGTCTGTCAGCAATAGCCTACGTCCGCTGATTAAAACAGACAAACACGGTCGTTTTACAGCAGTTTTCAAGCAACGTACAATCACTCAATTAAGATTTTAAAAGTAAACCATTAGCCGCGCCGCCAATAAACCAGTCATTAAACCTCGGGTCGTAAAGTTTATGCCCATCGAGTATCTTGACGAAGTGGGCTATGGGGTGACTATTAACGCCTCTATATATAAAAGTTACCCATCTTTTTCTGTTGTGAGGTCTTTATTATTTACATTTTAAACTGAAATTACTCCTACACTGGGGCCACACAATACACAACTTACATACTGGTTGTGAATACACAACAAAGTCACTGTCATTAAATTACAACACAAAGACCCTCTTATACAACTTGTATACGTCAACTTAGTGCACTTAGAAACGGCTGAGAAGGAACTAATGTATCGTGATTTTTGAGAGGGCGCTAAAGGTGATATGCACGAAGTACTGAATGTACAAAATTGACAACCAACAAATATACAAAAATTAATTTCAATAATGAAATTAATGCGTAAAGTATACTTGATATTGTCATGTTTCGCATTATTTATGTCATATTTCAAATTTTTACGAAATCCAAACACTGTCCGGTTTGCACGAATTCTCTGAAAATGTGCGAGATAGTATCACACGTACCGATTTCGGGCTCCTGCGACGGGGATCTTCGGAATCGACTATCATCGTAGACTAGATTGTGGTCTACCAACCGTGGCGAAATCATTCAGCCCACATAAAAAGTACAGCAATCAAATAAATGGGTTGTGATTACGTCGTTCAACGTAAACATTTTCACATACGAGAACTAAGTACTCATACTACAGGACAAATGTTTTCACGTTAGGACCGCTACTACAGTCAGAACCATCTAGAGCAGCAGCGGTTTTCAACCTGTGAGGGGGGGGGCAGAACCTCGTGAGGGGGCCTCAGACATTTCAAGGGAGGTCACAGGCGAAAGTCGCGTAAGAGATATGGCGGTTCGACACACAAGGGAACCATAGAGGGAAGCGTGAATAGTTGCTGACGTTAATGTTTCTCTGCAAGACGTTCTCATAGAACCGCAGCCCGACATAGCAACGAAATGAAGTTTCAGTCGATAAAAACGCCATTTAGAACATAAGATTACAATCCTAAAGAGTTTTCACAGATTTGGGAAAAGCAAAATTGTTTTTCATGGCATTTCTTACTTCTTATCTGACAGAATCAGGTTTCAGTCGGGTGAGTTTTTACTCAAGACAAACACAGAATCGCCTCAGCATAATGGACAAAGGTGATTTTCAGTTCCCCAGAGCAATACAAGAACAAGAAATTGTTTCTGGTCAAACACCAGAACGATTACGTTGGCTGACAAATATTTAAAGTATATGTTATAACACAAAACGATGTTTTTAGTACCTACCTTTCATTCGGTAGGCCACGGGGCCTCAGGAAAAACGAGGTCGCAAGAGGGCCACAATAGGAAAAAGATTCGATCCTACGGTCTGAGGGTCCCATGCTAAAGTGTTTTACGAAAGTGTGGTCGGATACAGACAGAATCTCAGTTTTCATGTACCTCAATCTAGAGGTAACAGTGAAAGAGCTAGCAATGACGCGTTTGATGATATTTACATATTTAATTGACGACAGTGAAACAATATTAGACATTTCAAAATAACCATAAATGTCTTTCACTGATAGTTAAGATTTTTATTAGCAATGTTTTTGTTTTGCTTGTACCCGAGGACAACGACGTGAAAAGTAATAGACGAAATGTCAGTTATTAATTCAAAATAAACAAAAAATGTATGGTTTCTCTTAATCACACCCACATCCTCATAAATAAACAAGTAATTTCATTAACTACAAAGTCTAAGAAAGTATTGAAAACGTACAAAAATATTCTCTCTTTATAATCCCGTGTACACGTAAGGCGTGTTCAACTCTTTAATCACGTGTTTCAATCAATACACGAAGTCTACGATTTCACACGTATAACACCGGCCATTGTCCATTTAGTACTAGACTATACCCTACGCACGCACACTGAAGACGTGCACGCAGACAACACACGCACATCCACACCATTACGAAGGAGTGCGTTTGCGCCCAGAGAAAATAAACACTCGTCTGAGTGATATCCCTCTACACCAATCGCTTTACGTACGCGACACACGATTTGTTACTATAAACAACTTTGTCTGTCAATTGGGTATTCGCGTCTGGAATTCAAATAGTAATTAATGCAAATGGTTAATATTCACGTGACACTAGCTGAATGTGTTATACCTTTAACAAGTAATTTTTTTCGATAACTACATTTTTATGAACACTATAATGTACAATTCCGTCTCTATTGTTTTCTAGCTTTCTCATAGTCCTCGGTGTTTTTAAAATATTTGTGAAAACAGGACTGATCAGGCCGTCATTCACTGAAATATGCAAATACGCAAGCATAGTAATACAAATTTGATTAAAATTTATTAATCATTCTAAGCAAAATAACAGAATAATTTAAAGCAAAAAAAATATTAGGACTGACGTGGTCTTTACACGGGTATTCCACTGGATAAGAAAACTACAGACGATGATTATACAATCGAAACGTTGCGATGGCACGACCGAGATATTTTTACTTGTGTTACTGCCTGATCTCTTATCTGAAAATATAGTTCCGTGTGATGACCGTTGATGAATGTCGGCGCACTGAGACAACGTAAATTATCAGTACACAAATGCACATATTTTTCGTGTCATTTAAATCATTCTATTAGTTTGTTCTCAGAATACAGTATTCACGCTGATTTTTCCTATAACCCTTAAGTCAGTCCAGTACAATATACGACCCAATACTTGGAAAACTCGGACCTGCCACATCTTCGTTTATTCCAAATTTATCAACGCATAATCGGGCTAAGGGCTGATACTACAATCTGTTCTAGAATAAACTTAATTTAGTAGATTATTATGTACACAGTACACTTTGTATTGCAACCACCAAGACACTGATTCACGAACACTTTTCGAGCTTCTCGGCTCACTTTCAGATCGAAATCACTACAATTACAAGCACGAAGTTATAGTGATTTCAACATGAGGTTGAGCCGAGAGGCTCGAAAACGCTCATCGTAAGTTAATATAGTGTATTATGGGGTACAATACAATGCGTAGTGTATACAATCTGTTCACCATACCTTCTTATTAAATAGAAATCATTGGCTCTTTTAAGGCTGCATAACATGCAGTGCGAAAGTAGAGACTGTGCATGTACATTGTAGAAATTATGAACTTTGAGCACACAAGCAAATACTACACGTTTTAGTCACATATATACGAATCTTCACTGCGCAAATATATCTAAAGAAAATAATCCGTTCCAGGGGCATTTTTACTTTTTAAAATTTAGTTGTTACTCAACACATAATTGCTAATGAACTACTGAAATTTTCAGTTTTATAGTGACGAATACATGTGCATTCGCTGAGGCAACAAACTCAACCTCTTAAACGGGAAATGTTCATCTGGTGAAGCAGGAAATGTTATCGTTCTTTTAAGTACACCTTGATCATCTCAATTAAAATTGTAAAATCTAAAGAAGGACATCTGTCCGCAAGTGAAATGCTAATGGCCGGAGAACTTGAGGAACTACGCACGCACGAGAATGCAGTTCTACACAGCGCTATACTGTACGCCCATGTAACTGTTTCATACGTTACTGCAAAAAAGGAGACAGCTTTCTGTACAGAACTGGTTGGGGAATAGGAAGTGCCAACCTCGATGACTTATCTAGTGAGTTTGCGAGTCTGAACATTGATAAGATAAAAAAAAAATACCTGGAAGTCGCGGAAGCCAGAGATATTACGAGAAAACCATTAGCTTCCACAAGCTGTTTTCCCCGAGTATTAGATGGCTGCTGTAACAATACCCTCGAGTTACACTATGCTGCCACTCCTCTCTCGATAATCACAAAATTCTGCTGAAGGGAGCGAAGGGTCGTATTCCCTTCTAATTTATCTATACGCAGCTACTCCCCTAAAAAGAAAATTACTGTATAAAGGGGAGTTCGACCGCGAATGATAACGTGAAAACCAAACAGCTAACACATCGACTACGACGAGCGATCAGCTAATGTAATTACACCTTTTCTCCTATCTTAGCCACAGGTGTCATTCATATTAATGGGTTGCTAACAGTAGCTGTTTTTCTGTGCCATCAAGCTGCCAAACAATTCGATGTACAACAATTAATTATTTCCAATTCAAATCTCAAAATTATCTTATTTTCTCTTCTCCTTCTTAAAATCAAGATGTAATTAAAGTTTAATTAAAATTTATATTAAGGTCCTAGGGAGTGACATTTATCATAAAGAGACAATTCCTGGCTCTCGTTAACAACATTTAGACATCTTGTTGGCACCTGTCTTAACAACCTGTCGACGTTCTCTTATGAAGTAAAAATACAACAGCAAATTTTTGCTATAAAGCATTCTCTTACAGAACGATTCGTACAAATTTCATTTCCGAGAGGAGTCGGAGTCTCTCGACCTGTTCCGAATTAACAGTCCATCTCTTCACGGGACGTCTCACTCTATGTATTTCTTTTACTCCATTGCAAAAAAAAAAATAATTCCATAAATTACATTTATCACGCGCTCGCTCGCGCGCATTCGTTTGTACTCGTCTCTTACATGGAAAGCATACACCAAACATGTAAATCCACTCAATCGATATAATCGCTTTTTGAATTTTAATCATGTGTTTCCACAGCTAAAGAAAAACAAGTACTCCCAACAAATCACACATTTTAACTTGTTTAATTCGCAGAATTAAATTGCGTTATAGCAGAAAACGCCGTAAAAGTTAGTACGGTGTCATAATGCGTAAAAAAGCTATCTGTCGATGGGTATCTCGGACGCACGAGCTCATACGCGACGTATTGGAACAGTGTCTTTCCCGGTCCAGTCACCGGTTTAATAAACCTAAAAGCCATAGATCAAAGATGGGGATTTATACACTCGACTATCAGCTCTTCTCTTCTGAGAAACGAATAAATAAATATTCTAAAAAGCCACCAGCGTAATGCATCGACTCGTCTGTCTGACGTTCTCAGGAACAAGTTTTCTTTCCATTTAGTAACAACAGTATTAACTACTCAGAACTATATTCTGTATTCACTATTCTCTTACGCCACACTTTTTTATTTTTTTCTACGTCCGTCGGTACTTACTAATTTCACTTGAGCGCTTTCTCTAGTCTTCCTAACCAAACACAACTTGTCATCCATTTCAATAAATTAAACATTTCATTCACAACAGTGTTAAAAATTGCATAGCCTACATGAACTTCATTACGACTTCCATAACAGACGGCCAAGTCGCATATATGTGTGTTAATCGGATGAAATTGTGTTTCCCGAATATAAATGCTTTTCTCGATCAATGCAAAACATGACTGGCATTACATATCCAAATGTTACTAACGAAGATAAAAGTTCTTCTCAACCCACATATTGGCGGGTCTGCAACTTCTTTCGTTGCAGAGCTAATCTCTTTACTTCCATACATTCTCTTCCTTCCTTGATCTCATTTATATACGCCTATGTCGGTCTTGCTAAATCTCTCCATCGATTCCTCTAGCAATACAGTGAACAATATAGAATGTCGTCTTCTTTTCATGATTCTTTCCAGAAGTGCTCTGATTTCGGCCACTCTGGTCATTCGATATTACTTCCGTCTATGGTATCTTCAAAAACTTTCTCCAGCATCACATCTCAAAGCCCCCAGGTTTTTTCTGCTTTTCTTAAAATCCAAGCTTCTGTGCCATAAGTAGCAAAAGTTCCAAATGTTTCAATTCGTAGTTCGGATCTTTTCGGTTAAGTGGCAGCATGCAGTGAGCAATTACTCTACGTAGCAATCGCCACTAACAACGCATTTCCCCCTCCACACGTAGCGATAACCAGTGACAGTTTGTATTTTTATTTTCATCTTGACATTTTTTTTATATTTATATTTTTTATATTTATATAAAATGGTGCTCACACACTTCTCGCATGTATGAATTCCAATCCATGCATGTGGATAGATTCATTTCCAACTCATCTTGACAGTATTGCCCAGTTGTGTAGGCTACTCGTTACTCCAACAGTAAGTGAAGTGTACGATTGTGCGGAAATATAATCGAGTATTATTTAGTAATGTATCCTGTCGCACTTGTTGGGATTCTCGACAGTCCTTTTTAGAACATACCCAACGGTCTTTACCTGTCGTATACAGTTTCATTTGATCGTCGTTCGTACAAATTCTTAGGTTATGTAAAATATTTTTGTCTCTTAGAAACTGTATCGCTGGATCTTTGTCGGGAGTCTGTGCTGTTAACTGAAGGAAATTCATGATACGCAACGATACAACTACACTAGCGACTGCAGCATACAGAGTGACCGGCCACACTGTCACCATAGAATGGTTGCAAAATGCGTTGGAGGGTAAAATGCGTTGTTACTGGCGATTGCTACGTAGAGTAATTGCTCACTGCATGCTGCCACTTAACCGAAAAGATCCCGTAGTTCGTATAAAATCGTATAACTCGATCTCTCCTAGGCGTCAAAACCTTTCCAAATGAATACTTACGAACTACACGCGCGAGCGCTCTGAAGGGTAGATGTATAAGGGAGTGAAGAATTGAAAGCAAAAAAAAGGATCGTTACAATCAAACCTTATTTATTTATTGTACATAATTTACAGTAAAAAATCACAGTACTGCTGTATAACGCTCGCACGCGCGTGCGTGTGTGGAGGGTGAAAGACAAGCAGTCGAGAAAGCATTACGTATCAGTTAATTAAAATCACAATCGAATTAAACACACGTCAGAATGAACAGACAAAACATCTTTTACTTTTAAATAATATACTTTTTCATTTAAAAATGACATTGTACTGGAATGTCATTCAACGGATTTTAAGTAAGACATTCTGCCAGTGTAAAATATCCTCACATATAATATGTATCATAATAGATTTTAAATTAAAGTAACACATTAAATCGTGAGAATACAACTACGCCAAAACGTGAATTACGTTAGACTGTATGAAGAGAAATCTCAGCTGTCACAGGAAAACAAACTACCAGTATATAAAGCAATCTCATATAGTATTCAGGTATAAGGCACATACCAAAACTTTAGCGCTCCAACAGTCTAGGAACTGTTCTGTGAGGAAAAATTTGTATAACTTCCGTGTAATTTTCAGTAAGAGATTACACCAAACCAAACTGGTTAATAAGCGAGTCGATCATATTTTACAGGTCTTCAAACCCTCAGTATTGCCTAAGAACATTTATTTGTTGTGTTTTGTTAATAACTTTTTATGTCCAGTTAGTCATAAATCAAGGAATGTACGTCGCAGGTAAACATGCGGTATACCTCCCTTCAATGCATGGACTCTTAAAACGCCAATACACTTACGTTATACTTACCCCCTCTCTCTCTCTCTCCCTCTCCACTCTCTCTCAAAATAAGGTATGTTTATTACAACACAGGCTTTCAGTCAGACAGGTTTACTACAAGGCTTACACTATGCATTCCCACAGATAACAATTCGAAGTAAATTTAACTACATAGGCCTACAAGAGGTCGTGATTTGATAAACCTCTGTCAGATTTCTTCAGAATCGAGCTTTTAATCAAACTGATTATTGATTTCTTATGTTTTGTTATTAAAAATCGGTTGTTATCTATTCAAATTTAATTTACTGTCTTCTTCCAAGAATCAGCTGTCCAATATTATATCGTAGCATATAAATATCGATAACGTACAGCTCACACAGTTATCGATGCAGCAGCAGATTATTTAACTTACACTCTGCCAATATCGATTTACATTTTTTGAACATCAATTTACACTTTACAAAGTCGAGTACACGTTATCTTGAGTTGTTGAATTTATCTTCGAGTTTCTGAGCCATATTACAACTACTAGCCTACATTTACCTCGAGTTTCGACCCATATCATTGAACTACTAGCCTACCTGCCACATGGCAATGTCATTTCAAAACATGTTTTATATAGACGTGTGTGTGGTGCTGCACTTTCTCCGATAAACTGTTCATCCATGTATAGACACCAGACCAACAGACACTACTAGACTTCTTCGTATCTCTGAGTAATGCAAGTGTTATGCAAATGCACTTGATTACTCTGATTATGTCGTTATGCAAATAATAATATTTAACGATATATTTATTACAATTAAAAATATCAAGTTTTTTTAAGGCTGCGTGTCGAGTACCGCCGACAGCTGTGTTCAACATGGTTTGGGTCGCTTCGTACAGACGCAGTTCTATGTGCAAGAACAAACAGTTCTACGCTCTTCTAAGTTCTTGTTAATACATTTTGAGAGAACTAATAACCCAATTACCACTGACCGTGAATTATATAACAGCTTAAAAATGATAAGACGAGATTGTAGGACAGAAAAATAACCTAAGGAAGCATTCAAGAATACAAATTATTTCGTACTTTCACTTCGGTCTGACATCAGAATAGTTAAATGTTACTTGATCACTTATATACGAACATGACAGTTTAATATACACGTATATCTTCAGTGTGTAAGGTATTTGCCATTTATTGTAGGTCTATACAATAATTGATTTGGCTTACCACCTTAAATTCAGTGGGCACATTAGTAGCCTCGCGTTAAGGAAACCTGACAGGGCCATCTAGTCAGACTGCCTGCTTTAGTCGAAAACGATCCCATTTATGACTTTAAAAGCGTCGCTTAGTGTTCCACAAAACAATGACTGCATGTATAACAAGGGGATGGCCCCGTGAAATTGTGTGAGGTACATTTTAAAATAAAATGAGCGTACTCGGATTGAACAACATTTATTGTGTTACTGTTTGTGCTAACAAAATAAGACTAATATCTTTAAGTACCTACCATATATTTTTGTTAACCGCTTCTGTAGAAACCACCAATTTTAACAAGAATTTGCAATCAGCCACACAACAAGAATTTCACTGAAAGAAGTTATTAATTTTCTTGCTGTTGGTTGTGACAAACCAGTCTCCCTCACAATGACAGGAAAAAGATACTTCAAAATCCACGCAATTAAAACGGTCAACAAGGTGACAGGAAGAACGATTGAAAGTCCAAAAATAGTACTGTCCCGTACATGTTTTTTCACTCGACAGTTTTTTGCCCCACATCTGTAAATCAATTTTCAACTTTGCCCACAATTAATATACATGTTTCCTCCATACTTCACACAGTCCGCTGAATTTTTCACAAGATTCTAGTCTTCAGCACAGGTTTTAAGGCCTCTCTTCAGTGTATAATTTATCAGTGAATCTATGGATATGCTATTCAAATCCATCTCGCTGTTCAATTTACCAGTTAAATTTGTCACAAAACGCACTGGCACTGGATTACAGACTGTAGTTTGAATGCTCTACGCTTCAAGACAACACGATGTTGACAGAACACTGTACACCGACTAAATGAAATGGCCTTTAAGAAACAAGACGGGACCACGTTGGTTGGGATTTCCTTCAATATGTATGAATAGACGACTTGCTTAGGTGTAATGAAAGTAAACAATAGGCGACACTTTCGAAGTTTGTTAACGCAGTAGACAGGTAGGGTCTGACATGATGGCTCCGTCACCGTTTCAATAACCCGTCGCCTCAAATTAAACTTATCACGTCCGTCAAAAAAAATCTTTGTACATTTCTACTAATTTTTGTAATTTAATTTATTTATATTATTTTGTGTCATGAAAATCATGACAAGCACAGAATACCTGTACTGTTTGCGCCACCCAAGAAATATCTCTATAGGCCTATATTTTATTCTTATGCTCACTTCTAACTATAGTTCGTGACATTTGTATGTGAGAATAGGTGGCTGATAGTAATAGGTGACGGTTTATAGTTGTCCCCAAAACATGTGTGTCACAATTCACAATGAAAACCACCATACAATACAGAGATTTCAATGCGAAGAATAGAACAAACCTCACGTTGTTTCTCACTTCCGTTACACGTAAAGATCTTCACCCAGGATCTGCCACCAGTCTCTTAGCTGCAGGTGTCAGAAATACGTGAATTGCTCCACGGGGGAGGGATGAGGTCAAACCAAACTGACCCTATCGTCTACAAACACACATATGCAGCTGGGGGTTTTGTTAACACATGGTTTCACTTTTTCGGTCTTTCACTTTCTTTGTACCTACGACTGTCAAGCGACACTGTAAATAATGACTAGCTTTCCGGTCTTCGCATGAGACGCAGGGGTGGGATGCGACAAAAATTTAAATAAGAGATGAGAACTGTCATAGTTAGTAAAAAAATATCAATATTTTAAAATTCGAAGCTACAAATACAATTGCATACACACCTCTTTTTATATAGGAAATGAAGAGAATTTTTCGTTGTTTTTTCTTTATGTTCGCTATCAACGGAAACTGACAAATATCGCCTTCACATATGCCGGCTACTCGATTATTTCATTGTAGAATGCGATACTTTTCTGTACTTTTTGTTTTATTTGTCTCTGAACACGTATTTATTTGCCTTATTGGCCGTGAAACCTCTGTTGAGAATATACTAAAAAACTCTGCATTCAATTTTAAGTAAGTATACCTGTTATTGTAGAGTGAAAGTTTGTATTGTGCGGTGAGAGGTCTAGCTACCTGGGCGGGGCCTCAGCCCACACACATGCTTGTTTACTGTGAGAAGTCTACAAAAGTAATGTTCTGGAAGTTTTAAATAAAAGGAAAAATCTGGAAGCTTTTTTCTATATAAACAGAGATGCACTCGACCAGTTTGTTCAGTTTTAAAATCTGCTTTTGTAATGTGTATTTCGTGTGTCCGTTGTATGTATACTTGCTACTAAACTGTTCTTCAATAAAGCGTGTGTTTGCTCCTGTACTTAAATTATTAATTATTTTTACCCATACCTCAACAGGTTATGGGCCCAGTGGCATTTTAAAATGAGTGCAGTGTGTAATTGGAGTGCAAGTATAAAATATTTGTGCAAAAATGGAACCGAATATAAAAATTGAAAAACTTCGAGACAAAGATAATTGGCATCAATGGCGCTTCGTAGTACGCACATTGATGGAAGAGGATGATGATGTTCTGGATGTTTGCGAAGGAAGATTAGCCGAGACAGCTGCAGGTGCAGAAGATCGTGACGCGTTGTTGGAAAAGTTCAAGAAGGCGGACAAAATTGCCAGAAAGTTAATTGTTACAACAGTGGAGAGAAAGCCTCTCGAACTTATAATGGGTTGTTCTACTGCCAAGGAGATGTGGGACAAATTGAATACAGCATATGATCTAAAATCTGATGAAAATCTGTCGATGATTCAAAAACAATTTTTTGAGTTTAAGTGGACAGAGAGTGAAAGTGTTACGTATAATATTTCAAAAATAGAACAGTTGGCTAGAAAAATGAAAAATCTCGGGGGAAAAATTGAAAAGACTAT
This sequence comes from Magicicada septendecula, assembly GCA_034769895.1. Classification (NCBI taxonomy): domain Eukaryota; kingdom Metazoa; phylum Arthropoda; class Insecta; order Hemiptera; family Cicadidae; genus Magicicada; species Magicicada septendecula. The sequence goes on along the minus strand of CM068368.1, from coordinate 574,897,957 downwards.
GGTGATGACTCGTGTTTTAACATCTTTGCCACAAAAGTTTAATCATTTTCACGGTGCTTGGGATTCGGTATCTGACGATAAGAAGAATCTCGAAAATTTGACCGAGCGCTTGATGGCAGAAGAATTTAGATTACAAGAGCAAAAGGAAGTACACGAAGAGACGACAGCGTTGCTAGCTAATCTGAAAATCGGTCATAAAGAACAGAAGAATGACTCTTATAAATATGAGAAGAATAATTTGAAACAAGAGCAGTGTTATAATTGTGGAAGACAAGGTCATTTAAAAGGGGACTGCTTCAGGTGTTATACGTGCAAAAGAAAAGGTCATAAAAGTAACAATTGCTTCATGAATAAGAATAATGGACAGCGAAGATGGTCGAATAATCAAGAAAGAAGCAACTCGTCTTCTGGACAGAAGAAATCAACATCGAGGATAGCACTAATAGGTGACAAAGGCAGCTGTGGCAATCGGGATGATCTCTGGATTGTGGATTCGGGTGCGACGGATCATATGTCGAAGCATCGAGAATGGTTTTCAACGTTCGAAGAATATACAACACCAGTCAGTGTAAGAATGGGCAACGGTATGACAATGTCTGCATATGGTAAAGGTAATATTGACTTTGAAACTTATAAAAATAGTGAACGAGTAGAAGGTACTATCTATAATGTATTATATGTTCCTGATTCAATGTATAATCTGTTTTCTGTTAAATATGCGGGTAAAAGGGGTATAGATTATGAAATAACACATAATGCTACGAGATGTACTTTAAAGCATGGTAATGAAATTCTTGTAACTGGTTCCGAATATGAGCCTGGTAGTTTGCTAAAATTGGACATTCAAACTTTAATTCCAAAAGAATGTAACGTGATAGAACAAAAGAGTAGATCGAGCATTTCCAACGGTAATGTTTTACAATTATGGCACGAAAGACTTTGCCATCAAAATGTAAAACATGTGAAGAATTTTTTGAAAAATCTAAATATAAAATTTACGGATGAAAATTTCTTTTGTGAAGGTTGCGCTTATGGCAAAAATCATAGATTGCCTTTTCACAAAAAGATCGATCGTGCCACTAAAACTCGCGAAATAATTTATACTGACGTTTGTGGTCCTATGGAAGTAGAGTCTCTCGGTAGAAAGTTATATTTTGTTTCTTTTAAAGACGATTTTTCAAGTTACAGAGAAATTCATTTTATTCGAGAAAAATCTGAAGTAATAGAAAAACTAAAATCATTTTGTATCGGGGTTGAGAATCAATTTGCAACAAATATTAAACAAATTCATTTTGATGGTGGTAAAGAATACGATAATAAAGCTGTGATCTCTTTTTTAAATAGTAAAGGTATAAAATATTCGATTAATGTTCCATATACGCCCGAACAAAATTCAATTGCAGAGCGCGATAACCGAATCATTGTACTGTAGAGGCTACTCGATCAATGTTATATTCAAATTCAAACTTACCTCTATTCTTATGGACAGAAGCAATGAATACTGCTGTACATGTAATTAATAGAACAGGCCCAACAAAACAAAATAATAAAACTCCTTATGAGTTATGGAATGGAAAAACAGCTACTGTTGATAATTTAAAATATTTGGAACCATGTGTTATGTACATATATCAAAAGAAAAGCGTAAGAAACTTGATAAAAAATCGATGAGAGGTTATCTGGTCGGATATCATGAGGATTGTAAAGGTTATCGTGTATATGTTCCGGAAGTGCGAGATGTCATTATAAGTAGAGATGTACTTTTTAAACCTGAAAGAGTATTAGCTGATTCAATTATTTTGAATTCTTTGAACAATAATAATAAAGAAACTGAAGAAAATGAAATTATAACTCCTAAAAATAATGAACTTTTACTTAAAAATGAATCAAATGAGTTTGAAGAAAGAGAACCTTTACAATCTTCAAATAACGATAACAATCAAACTGGACGACAATTGCGCGATAGAACAAAATTAAAACCTACAGAATATTATGGATGTCCGATCACGTTTATTGCTGAAAAGTTACCATCTAATTATAACGAAGCAATTACAAGTAAAGAAAAAGATAGTTGGCAAGTTGCAATGCAGGACGAAATGAACTCTTTGTATGAAAATAAGACATGGGTATTAGTGGAAAAGCCAAAAGATAAAAAGGTGATTAACAATCGTTGGGTTTTTGTGAAGAAGCTCAATCCAGATGGTACAGAACGTTATAAAGAGCGGTTGGTTATTAAAGGTTATTCGCAACAGAAAGATATCGATTATAAAGAAACTTTTAGTCCGGTTGTTCGCTTTGATACAATAAGATTGATACTTAGTATTTCTGCTCGTGAAAATTTACATATCGGTAAATTTGATATAAAAACGGCTTTTTTTTATACGGTGACTTAAAGGAAGATATATATATGAAACAACCTGAAGGTTTTGATGATGGAAGCTCACGCGTATGTAAATTAATGAAAAGTTTTTACGGCTTAAAACAAGCACCAAGATGCTGGACTGAGCACTTCACTAATTTTCTTGTAAATTTAGATTTTTATCAAAGTACGGGTGACCCATGTTTATACATATATAACAATAATAATAATAATATCTTGTTAGCAATTTATGTTGATGATGGACTTATTGCAGCTTCAAATGAAAGTTTGATTGATAAATTGTTGAATGATTTGAGTAAAAAAAATTTAAAATTACTAGTACTAAAGAAGTTACTAATTATCTTGGAATGGAAATTTGTAGATTGAATGATGGGTCTGTTTTCATTCATCAAAGTACTTATATTAACAAAATCTTAGAAAAGTTTAATATGTCAGAAGCTAATATTGTATCCACGCCAATTGATTGTAATCATGATGAATATTTATCAAAAACTATTGTAAGTAATGTACCTTATCGTGAAGCTGTCGGCAATTTGATGTTTTTGCAAACTGTAAGTCGTCTGGACATAAGTTTTGCTGTAAATGTTGTATCTAGAGTTTTAGACAAACCAAGTGTAGCTCATTGGTCAATTGTTAAACGAATTTTACGTTATCTAAAAGGTACGATTGATTTTGGATTACTATATTGTAAGGATGGCAACTTTAAAGCTTACAGTGATGCTGATTATGCTAGCGATACAGTTACACGTAAATCAACTTCTGGCGTAGCTTGTATGTATGCAAATGCTGCAATTATCTGGCGAAGTAAGAAGCAACAATCTGTATCATTATCAACAACCGAGTCAGAATTTGTAAGTGCAGCATTAGCAACAACTGAAATAATGTGGTTAAAGAAGTTATTTAATGAATGCGATTGTAAGACTGATAAATATGATTTATATATAGATAATATGAGTGCATTAAAACTTATAAGTAATCCTGAATTCCATCAAAGGACAAAACATATTGATGTGAAATATAATTATGTACGTGATTGTTTTCAAAATGGAGAAATTGATGTACATTATGTTAAAAGTGATGAACAAGTTGCTGATATACTTACGAAAGCTTTGTCAAAACTAAAATTTGTTTATTTAAGATCTAAACTTGGACTTAAGAGTAAAAATGAATTTTTTTTAAAATTAATGTGATTGTGAGAATGTAGAGTTTTAGGGAGGGTGTTGAGAATATACTAGAACACTCTGCATTCAATTTTAAGTAAGTATACCTGTTATTGTAGAGTGAAAGTTTGTATTGTGCGGTAGGAGGTCTAGCTACCTGGGCGGGGCCTCAGCCCACACACATGCTTGTTTACTGTGAGAAGTCTACAAAAGTAATGTTCTGGAAGTTTTAAATAAAAGGAAAAATCTGGAAGCTTTTTTCTATATAAACAGAGATGCACTCGGCCAGTTTGTTCAGTTTTAAATCTGCTTTTGTAATGTGTATTTCGTGTGTCCGTTGTATGTATACTTGCTACTAAACTGTTCTTCAATAAAGCGTGTGTTTGCTCCTGTACTTAAATTATTAATTATTTTTACCCATACCTCAACAACCTCTGGTTTCCAGAAATTTAAAACCATAAGAAATCTCGCACTGTATGGCGATCCATCTATCGAAACCGACACTATATGGTTGGGTTTTATATGAACATTCGATAGTGTCATCAACTCTCGCCGCATATTACAGATTCCTGTACTCAATAAGCTAACACAGCACTTCATTAACCTCATTTGGAATAGATTTACAGAAAGGTAATGATTCATTCAAATCATTATCCTTGTTTGAATGAATAGTTTGAGCATCAGCGTTACCTACAGTTCGTGAAATGACTTCGATGTTATTACTGTAGATTACTGTAGATAACATCATATTCTTATTTTGTTAAGATTGTACACTACGTACAAACAAAAGTTTTTCTTCTGAAAATAATCTAGGAAACATTTTAAAATGGTTCACCGTGGATCTCCTTTGAATCTCCCGTTGTCCAAACGTAAGTAGAAGTAAAGAGAGAATTAATTAACGATGCAATTTCTTATCAGTTTCGTACTTGTTAATTTGTTTCCAGACAGACTTTCCTACAGGACCTATCAATTTTCTCAAAAGGACAGAAAATAAGCACTGCTAAAACTTGTTGACAACTGATAAATTAGAAATGTTTTAATGCTGCGAGAAATAAAAACTATAATGAAAATATCTAACATACAAAAAAAAATATAATTAATAAGGTGTCCTGCGCTTCTTTTGGGATCGCCAGTGAAGAAATGTGTAAATTTCACTATTTCACTTGTGTACAGTAAATGAGCAGGGTAGTAGGATGTGTACATTTGATTTAAACAGTGTTTGTTTAAAATGTGAACATTTTAAAAATAATTTCGTGAAAATACAGAAAATTGTAATCACAGAGGTAAAGGTAAAATACATGAGCACACGGGGTCTTACCTTGAACTCCAGTATGCGTTGTCAGCCACGCTATGACAAGAATCAGGTTCTTCATCATGAAACTAGTCCTACTTTCCATTTTATGTTCACAATTATGGACAACACACTGCACAAAACGAAACACAATTTCACGTTAACACTAAAACACATACGTTTAAATTATTTTACTGATTATCATTCTTCAATCTTCGAGTCAATAACATTTTTACTGGCTTCTGAACATACTACGTCACTAATTTATACATAACTGAATTCGTGTACGCACGATGTGATATTTTCCTTTTACAAATTCCAATATTGCTGCAGTCTCGTTTTTAACTATGTTTAATTTCGTGGAATAGAAGTGGAACTACAACTACGCTTCGGAAACAATGATAGCTAGTACCTCCTCCAATGTGCCATTTGCATAGACCTTCGCAGAGCACCACTACACGGCCACCGCCTTCTCGAATACCTGGAAACAAGAGATAGGCTATTTAAAGTAACGTTACTAACATTTACATAATAAATTAAGAATATATATCTACAGCTCCAATTGCATTAACATAATTTCTCGCGGCAATATTTAAATTAATTTAAACGAGTTGTAAGAGCAGAAAGATGTTTTCACAGACCAAGAAATATGGAATTTCATTAGTACGAACTTCCGCTAATTAGCTATGATTTATAATGAACATCGTAAGTTCAAAATCGTGTAAAAGGAATCTAACCGGGCCATAAATATTCTGCTCAAGATTGGTTATAATTATTACTGGTAAAACTCGAGAAGGAACCAGCTGACTTTCAAACGACCGCGCAATCGCCAAATCGTTAATCAAATTTTTGAAAATTTATCTCGTATTTGCCTTTCGGTTCTAACTGCATTTCCAATGATTCACGCTGTCCGGTTTCATATTACAATAGTGGTATCGACTTATTTATGAGTTGTACAAATATAATACGACATCTACACGCACTATCATCTATAACTTAGGCTACACGAAATATATAGGCCTAAACATAAGAAACGATTCTCTCATCGAATCCAACAAAGTAAGGTCGTAAACCAGTCACGTCTTTACAATACTAGTACAAATGAATTATTACGTACGTCTGATTCTCTCTACACACGTAAATTACTAAACACACGGCTACACTAATTTACATTTTTGTGATTTAAACATTCCGTATATCGCTGTATACAATATTGTGCAAAATATAGCCCTACTTTATAAAAAATACTAAGTATTCTGCAGCCTTCAAAAAAGTGTTTTCTTATGTAGGGTAGGGTTTTTATATGTTTTTATATTCACGTGGTAAACAGAATTAGTACGGAATTTTCTAGCAAGCAAGCTAAGCGATTCCTTGTTTGATGAATTATTAAAAAAAAAGTAAACTAGAATAAAAATTATATTCCGTGATATATTCGTTATTATCAATTCCTTCACATTAAATTATAAAAATATTAAATGCGACGTGTTAGGCGTTATTTTTATAATTCATGATACAGAAGTGAAAAATAATAAATTGTTTCCAGGCTGCCACAAAAGGAGACGAAATTCTAATAGAAGCGCATCCCGGTGACAATTTCGTACAACTGTGGATCACATTTACAGTCACCTGTCTCCGCGTAGTCAAAATACAAAGCAACCTCACCGCCGGGAAATATTTAAACGACGTGTGTTAAAAACGTGCGTGCCAGTTACTAACGACGTACACACACATGAATAATGAAACGATTCTGGTATACTTTAATACGTCTATGGTAGGTAGCTACGAAGACTAACTATAGAACTGCATCATTATCGAGGTGAAGTGAAACGATGGTATCTAAAACGGCGGTCTGTCACGCTACACGCACACGTAACCCCCCCCCCGGACACACACACACCGCCCAACGGCTAAACATAATAAAAAAGTAAAGGTGTATTTCTTTTCATTTTCTTTAACACCTAACCTATAATTTCCGATATCATAACAACGAAAACCGTGAAGCACAACTATCCCTTTCTATTTTAAATAACAATATGACGGCTGTTCCCTTCTAATTCCTATTTAAATCCTTTCTTAGTTTCAGTTGTGTAATTATTGGCGCATATTTCGTTTTTATATTTAATGCACAGCAATTACCTTTTGGCAAGTTCGTGACTAATGCAATGCCTGTTCGTGTTAAGACATGGTATTATTGAGTAAACATCATTGTCAACGTATGTTTATAAATAAGTCTCAACGTTTTACGTTTCGATTATTAACCGTGATCCAGTAATAGGAGACTAACAGTTTAAATGCTGTCATTAAAGCTGTTTTACATTATTTAGAACATCCCACTTTCGATTTGGGTACAAATACTCTGCTGATAATCCGTCCTCGACAAATACAGGCTGAAAAGCGTGGTATTGTAAGTTAGGGTCCAAACGTCAATATCTGCAAATTTTATTTTCCTATTTACGGAGAAACACCACCATTCGCAAAACCTTTTGATGTTAATGCTAATTACATTTCATAGTGTATCTGACTCTGCAAGTTTTCGTGTAGGCCTATAGATTGCACAGCCGTACAGATTTTTATTAAACTATTGTATTAGCGAAACTGGAGAATACTATAATCTGGTGGGAATGGTAATTCATGTACACTATACTCGAGTCATCGTGATTAACTAAACTGTTAAATATATGGGCTTTACTACCACGTTAGAAATACGCCACGTTACTTACTCCTTCAACTGAAAAAATGACAACAACTTTCATTTAGTTAAATTATTCGAGGATTTAGCTTATTCAAATCTTCTTTAAAGAAATAGTATAACCAAGAACACGTCCAGATGTGAAAACTGATCAACGATTTTTTTTGACATCGTACGCACACAAGAGCCATTCCAAAGACAGGAAACAGACAGCCAGATATCTGATTGTTTTTTCTCTGACAGCTCCATAAGATCTGAGCACAAATAACAAAATAGGATTCACTCCTCTCTCCCTTCGAGTGTGTGTGCCAAAGCCAAAATGTAAGATAAGGAACAGCAGCGATTACAAACGCAAAAACTAACTTTGTTCTGAAAGTAAGAAAAACCAGACCAGAACTGACTGCTTGTCAAGTCTACAAAATTTATTTGCGTGCTGGGATATTAACCGCTCCCTCCCGCCAATCTACATTCGCACTGAGTAACTAACCCCGTGTCTTCACAAAGTTTTAGACTGTGCTCAATTTTTTATCACTTCTGACTGCTCTTTTCTTCCTATCCTGACACATAATTCGGGAGACACACAACGAACATTATTTTAATAAAGATAAATTTTAATAAAATTTTTTTTAAATCAGAATTCTCCGTTGACATATATTCATTTAAACGGAGTTTATAAGACCACTGAATACCCGCTTACCTGAGAACCAAGAGGTATCGGGTTCTATTACCAGGTAGTCCCATCCAATCAAGATATGTTTTTCATTCCCCAGGCGACAGCCTGTAAAAACGAGTACTTGGATAACGCGTTCTGGAGTAATAATGCGTGCCCCCCCCCCCCGCGGCATATAGTGGTGACTGTGGTGACTATATTGCCTTCCTGGTAAACCAAGATGGCTGCGTACCCTGCCTAAGTCTCCTCAACTATGACGGTGATACAAAAATGGAGAAGTCAGCTGTGTGTGTGTTTGTGAGAGTGTGTGTGAGAGAGAGAGAGAGAGAGAGAGAGAGAGAGAGAGAGAGAGAGAGAGAGAGAGAGAGAGAGAGAGAGAGAGAGAGAGAGACGACGACGACGGTGCAATCGTCACTTAAAGAATTTTACTCTATTTGTAAGGCGTCAAATGTACGAAAACAAAACCCGGTTAGTGGAGCACACGATGGTTCGGTGGGTGGGTACTCACCACAATAGACTGAGGATAAAAATTCGATTCGAAATAATCATTTGTGATCAATTCCGACGTCTGCGTTTGTGAGGTGGAAGAACTGATGCAGCAAGAACTCGTTTTATTTAAAAGAAATTATTTCCCTTCGTTAATGTGTGACAGAAAGAAAACTAAAAATGTAATGCATAAAGTAAATTCATTGAAGTTCGATTGTATAAATTGTTGGTTTAGTGTTGAGAGTTATGTTTTCTACGGGTAGACATATTTAAACCTCCCGCTAATTTACGGTTACTTAACCTTTATTACCTTAAGTTTTGCAGGTACCCGCTACAGTAAGCGGCAATTTACTTTTTTTGTCACACTCTGAAGTCGACAAACAATTCTGTTGTTTTCACAATATCTAGTCTACTCATGTGCTGTGTGAATGTGTGCCCAAGCTGTGCTGTGACATCGTGTATATAAGTTATATGCGTATAATAGAGGGTAAACATATTCTTCACTTTCGTATTAACTCTCATAATTGTATTTACGCTTTCTGTTACGTGTCCTTGGCGTTCAGTAACATCGAATTCACTGTATTGCCTGAATCACTGCAGTCCTATAATGAGATATTTTATAAATTAAAAATGACAGTTTCTCGTTGGTCAACGATTGCGATGAAACTGATACCTCTGTTACAGAAGAGTTTCATAAAACCAGCAAAACTCGTTTCGTGGTAAATATTCAAAAAATTCGGTCTGTTTTATCAAATCTCTAAACCAACACTTGTTCCATTCTGTAAGTAATGGGATATTATTTTTGGCGTTGCTAAAATAGTTTATCAAAACGAATTACATTATATTGCAATTATACGGCGACTACACTAAAATTAATGGATTTTCCCCAACTTAATACTACATATGTGGAAAAATCAGAGGCGACAAAATATGAATATATCTTAATATAATTCTAATACGTAAACGGCTTGAAAATTCTAAGGAAAAACGAATAAATAATAAGATGCTACATCACAAGACAAATTTTTTTAACAAACGAAGATAATTATTGCAATTGGCACTTGCTTTTAAACTGTACAAATTTCATTTTAAAAAGCTCAGGATAAATAACAGGTTGTTCTTCAATTATCTTCAACAACAACAGTTACAGATAATCGAACTAATGAAAATAATGATTACTTACAGTAATTAAAATCTTGAAGCAGCAATTTAAACAGTTTCCGGGCTGACCCGGATACAATCGACGCTAAATCGATTTGCCAATTTCTTTGAGCTTTAAATTCTTCTCAGATCTCTTGCCTAATTGAAACAAAATTCACATCAATTAAAACACTAACAGAATCTTTTAATCATAGGCCTTCTGTGATCGCATTAATAATGGAGGTAAAACGTGTGAATACGAAAAACGAGATGTCGATTTTTAATTACTACGTACATAACGAATCGAGTTCGTTTTTAAATTGGTAGAGTAATAAATATGCCGAATATTACAGGGAAAATGTGTTCTACATGGCAATACGCCAAAAGTGCAACCCGCAACCCGTATTGAGACTAAACGCACAAATCACGTGCCCTGGAGGACAAACCGTAATGAAAGCAGACACATGCGCGGATTTACCTTCAACTCTTTTTAAGCTTACAACAAGAAGAGAACTCTGTCTAAGCGTGACAGAAAAAAGAAATGTTTCATATTTTGCAATCTGCTCTTCTTTTACACAATTCCTAAATTATGCTTCCGTACGACTTTTATTGCACAAAGATTAATTCATAAAAGGAAGTAAGTGATGAAGTATGGTCAGACGCACAAGTAATTTACATATGAATTATGGTTGTATTTACATTTTATAATTTCCGTACACAAGAATTATTATAAACTTTCTGATAGCAAAAACACACACGACATCTTATTCTGGAATAAAAATTGTATCCAAATTAGAACAGTACGAATAACATAAAACAGCGATTATATGTTATATAATTAGCCTATAATGAAAACTTCAGTTACATTCCGACTTTCTTAATTCGAATTTCGGATAAACTTTGTGTATCAAGGCCTTAAAAACGTGCAATGCAAAATATATGAATTTTCTTAAGGCCTCTTTTCAGAGCAAGAAACAGGAGCGACTGAATTGTAACTGCACTTAATTCTTCCTGAAACAAAAAGACTACTGTAGTACACAAGGTAACAGCTTTAAATATTGTTAAGAATTAAGACTACATGGTGAAACGGAAAACTGCTTACAGAAAAAAAATCATCCAGATTAAGTCTGCAATGATAATTTCAAAAGAAAAGTACATACACTCCCCTCTCCCCAAATGGATGTGATACAGTGAATGCAGACATTTTAAGTTCTCTATACATACTTAGTACGTACTTTCTCGTCTTTAAAAATACTTCAGAGTTAACAAATAATACAAATGTGGTTTCAAAGACGCCCGGTATCGGCTGAATTGGTGGGAACACCTTTGCCGAATGGATGACTGCCGCATCCCCAAACAACTATGGAACTATAAGCCGCGGGGAAGGAGACGTGTGGGACGTTCGAGGAAGCGTTAGAGTGACCGGCTGTAATATTTGCCTATTTGAGACCGGAACAAACCATTCTTTGTTTAATCCAAGAAGAAGAAGAAGAAGAAGAAGAAGAAGAAGAAGAAGAAGAAGAAGAAGAAGAAGAAGAAGAAGGTGGTGGTGGTGGTGGTGGTGGTGGTGGTGGTGGTTTCAAAGTATTTAATTCTATTAAACAAACGCGCGCGCGTTGTGTGTGTGTGTGTGTGTGTGTGTGTGTGTGTGTGTGTGTGTGTGTGTGTGTGTGTGTGTGTGTGTGTGTGTGTGTGAGAATATTCACGAATTACATTATTAAGAAGACTTCAGCTTCCCGCGGTCACAAACAGCGCCGACCACGATGCAAAGAGAGGACCAATAAAGAGGTATGAAATAATCACGGCAATTCACGGGAGGTTATTATTAGGGTAAAAAATCGCTCTGCCAATACTAGCCTTAATGAGTGGCTTCCGTAGCGATATGTTGGAACGATCGATGCAAACGATTCTGCTATAATCATAAACCTCGCCATCAAAGTTTAATAGCGAACAGGGTTGAAAGTCGTCAATTTTTGTACACGTTTATTATACCTCTTATCAGAAATGACATATCATATTGATAACTTGAAGACAATTGAACACTTAAATCTAAACAATTCGAGATTATATGATTGAATGAAAGAAACAACTAAGCACAAAAATGAAATAATTCATACCTCTTTAAGTCTTATATGTTAACTTCTGAAACTTCCGAAAGTCTCCAGCGCTATCTGGATATTCGTTGAGGAAGAAGATACTGTAATTCGAAAATTTATGAGATAAAGTGGTAAATTCATGATATTGGTGTTTTATTTTTCACTGATTTTCTAATGTCACTGGTGATTCATTTGTTCGTAAAATGAGTGTCAGTTAAGTTGGTTTTTTTTTGACGTTTCGAAACCATTAGTTAGTTTTCTAAAAAAAGTAAATTCTTCTTGATAGAAGTGATCCGTTCTAACCCTACCTCCCTTATCATATACATAACCCTATCTAACTGTTCACTTTTCATCCATCCATGTTAAAAATACATTTTAAAATTCAAATGTTTTTTAATTACTTCCTTCTAACGCTATCATCTTGTCTCTTGCATGCTACGGACTACTGCATTAACAGGAAGCGGGACTGGACTGCCAGACAGCAATAGACTTTGTTCGCAGGCACTTTGTTCACTGTAAAGCGAGAGCACGTGAAAGTTTTAAAAAGTTTTCAAATGATGACCTCTGACGTGAGCTTCGTTTGTATTCGTTACTTGGCGCCCTTGTAATTGGAAAACTTTTACGCGATGTACACCTTATTCGATAAGCACACACATGTTCCATACAGTAGGCAGAATTGTGTGCGACGCATAAACGAATCACCGTAATAAACAATAGTTATTTGTTCTTAGCGGAACGCTAAAACATCATGAACAATTTCTGCCTACCTGTAGTTGTTACTAAACACGTTAAACATAATTACAACAAGCTCGTTGAGTTCTCGAAAAACTCGATTTGACCAGATTCAATATAATTTTGCGGATCATTCTCTAACAAAGCAATCAAATGTTAAATTATGCTCTTTTATTGGTTTGTAGGTAATTAAAGTCATAATTCTTATTTATGAATGCAATACTATGTATGCTATATCTATATTCGACAAATAACTAATTAATAATATAACAGTACAAAATGTATTTGTAACTGATAAACTTCATACAAACACGGAAGGGACCTGTTATTTGAATCGTATTTTATTTTAATTAAAATTTATTTTTAAAAATGAAGAAACGCAGTGATGCGAAATAAGCTGTCATAGTGTATCATTCAGCGTTAAGCTGTCATAGTGTATCATTCAGCAATAAGCTGTCATAGTGTATCATTCAGCAATAAGCTGTCATAGTGTATCATTCAGCAATTTATTGGATCAGTAGTAGAAGCCAAAAAGGGGAGTGCAATCACACATAAAGGTCTACATTTGATAATATTCCAATAATGAAAGCAACAACTGGCAGTAGGCCTTTATAATAGAAACATTTCTAAACCAACGCGTGTGTGGCTGCTGGAGGATGTGATGATCACTCTACGTTGTCACTAGAATCAGTCTTCAAAATCTACGCTTCACTGAAGAAATTCAAAAGACTATCTGCGAAGTAGACGAATGTCATTCCTCAAGAAATACAATAGAATTAATTCAAGTGTCACTCTATAACCCCACTGGTTCCCAACTTTTCCGGACCCACGTACGACTTTGGTCTTCCATGTTCATTTCGAGTACCACCGGAGCTTAAAGAAAATTTATTGGGGTTTTCTCGATAAAAAATATGATACAACATGAATACTATAGCCTGTCTTATAATTCTTACTTGTTTATATTATTTAAATGTAATACGTAGAATTAACAAAAAGGAAACTGAATTTTAAAATTAATTTCAGGTTGGTTCTATGGTAAAGTATAAAGTTTTTTGAAAAGACAGTTGATTACTTTCATTACAGATTTTCTTGTTAGTACTGAAAAATAATAAAATATTAAAAAGGAAATAATTAATGTAAAACTAGTTGCTGCTTATTTTATAACCAGAGAGCTAATGTCAGGTTCTTATGATGTTATTTTTAACCGTAAATCAGACTCAATAGACATCCTGTTCCTATATTTGTTTTTAACATAAACGAGTTCAGCGAAACCACTTTCACAAAGGTAACTTGACGCAAAAGGTATTGAAGACTTTAATGCTTGCTTATGAAGACCTGAGCATTCGGTTTTTGTTGCCATCCAAAGTAAATACTTTTTTCTAGCTAGATCTTCTTGCGTTACCAGCATGGATCCCTCCGCGTACCACCGGTTGGGAACCCCTGCTCTACAACGTAAGGAACTGTGAAAATAAACTGGATCGAGAACCTGTTACGACCGGCATAACAAACGATACTGAGGGATTAGTTCGGAAGCTGTTTTGGACTGTCTCACTTAGTTCTAAAGCTGGTGTATTACATCACTGTTCCCGTGCCACTGATGATGGCCGTCGTATTTTACATTAGACACGATGGACTACGGTCTAACAGACCGGTTGTTTTTAATACTAGTAACAAGTCCGCCCATGAGAAATTGTTTTTTTTTTTTTTGAAGAATTATTTGTTGTAGAAATACAAAGACTAATGAAAGACTAAATACGTAAAACTAAATAGTTGGAACGGTAATAAAAAATTAAAGTGCAAAAATATTTGTAAAGTGCAAAAAGACGTATAAATTTTTATACCTGGATTTCCATAAAATTACTGACAACAAAACGTAACCGACCTGAATTTAGTAAACATCATATAAAACCCATAAACACGTTGTAAACATAAAAGATACTTTACCGTTTATAATACAAATAAAATGTAACAGTGATTAATGTATGAACACAATAAAATATATTTTGCTACACATTCATTATTCATTAGTATTTCTATAAATACTGCACAGGGTGACAAGTTAGTATAAAGTTTCCCACCTCTCACATTCGTCTGGGATATCGGCGTTATACACACAGAAGTAGTGGATGTGTAACTCACCAAACGCCTTGATAACTTGAAATGGTATGGTATTTATAATGTGTGTATGTGTCATGTACTTATCAAATGGTACATATCACGTTTTGTGGCTGACAAAAATTCGTTTGTCTTATTATTGAGCTTTATTTTCAACAAAAGTTTAAAGACTACACAGACTATAAATAAAACATAACGGTATTACCTTGTCAATGGTTACAGTGAATGTCAAAAACCTCACATTACTGAACATAAAAATTTACACCTGGTGGAGAACATACACACGTGAAAACGAACGAACAAGACAGAAATTTCGCTACAATGCTCTTAAGGCCGTACTGTACGGCGTACAGCAAATTGTAGCTGACGAAAGGACGCTAGGAACACGTTTTCTGAGGTACGGAACGGAAGAAATCTATTACTCTCCGGACGACGTGCAGAGCACGCATCCGCAACTGTGTACTGTCTGTTATTAGCAAAAATTTCCTGCAGCCACCACCGAACCAGTTTAATTGAAGAGTTGTGTGGAAACTCACTCTAATCGAGACAAAACACCTTAAATTGCAATGTTATGCCGAATTACGATTGTACATCTTTTACTGATGTAATTTACTACAAGTTGTCTGAAATTTAATACTAGCGTTCACCCATTCTCCACACACACTCAACCGGATCCAAGAATACAGACCGACCGTTTTCAATGTACTTATTTGGTACAGAGGCGTCCTGACACCTCGAAAATGCACATATGTACGAAACAATAGACCACACACATGCATGCGCGCGCACACGGTTTTTGCCATTATCACCGCCAACGCTCCTAAAATTGTATTTGAGAACATATTTTATCCATCATTTACGTGAAATATAAAACGTAATTTACGTGTTCCTTACCACAAGTGGACTTAATGCACGTGAGCTTTAGACTTTTTCTCCTGTAACTAATAACAATAACGTAGTGTAGGCCTGTACGTGTTGTGGTGGGCACGATTTCTCACGTTACAGACAGACAGGACGCCAGTACAGATCAGTGTCACTTACGCCAACAGACTTTGTAAAGGTTATTAGGAAAATAAAAATCAACTCATTGTCTGAGACTTGTACAATGCTGGTTACACAATAAATTCATACCTTTGCATAATAAATAACATTACAGTCTATTGAAATTTGTAAGAATGCTTCACTCGTAAGTATGTAGAATTTTATGACAGTTACAAATTACGTTGACAACAAGGAACAGAGATAGTATTACTTGTTATCTGATCCTGTACAATTGGAATTTAATAACATTTACAACTGCTATAAATAATTCACAAACAAGGCGTCTGAATTGCTTCTGAACTGTCTACGCCCACAAGTTTAGAGAAATTAATCAGTGACTTTATAACGACTTCGAGGCTAACACACAATCGGCGCTCGGAGCACATTACCAAATATCGTACGATATAAAGCTTGGATAAACTTGTAGCAGTCAAAGTCAACGCTAAGAAGCGGCGACTCGGAGGACGACTTGTACGCAACTCGTGAATAGTCTGGTTAGAATTTTTGCGATTAAACGTACTTTAGAGCACGGATTATAAGATTCCTGATTTTCATCAGCACCGTTAAAACTGCTAATTATCTTTATTCTTCCCATTTAACATTGACGTATAGGTTAGGCCTACTACATAATTTCATAATTATAGAATTGTTTACATTTTTCGAATCTCTCCTGTACCGTATCATATATATCTTCTTCTTATACTTAAGAATTACTTATACTTAAGTAATTCCATGCCCACGTACAGAGCTACACGCAAACTCATCGAGTTATCTTTAATATTCATTTTGAATTCCTTAAGAATTTTCAAATTTATAATCTAGCGTGGCATATTCCATCTTGATGCACACATACAAACGGTCTTCTTTATACAAGAGTTGTTCGTTGCCCCGCACACTACAACTCTCATCCCTTTAAACAATCGATCACAAGCGTTTCAAACGCAAGCATATAGCGCCCCTCAAAACGCTTAATGGCTACATTTCAGCACTACCTCACACACTCCACAACACGTAAAAGCTTACAAAAGTCTTCGTATACGATGTAAAAATACACGCAATTAAATGCCTTGATAACACAAAAAATAATAACAGCCTATTGTCGTACAAAGACATGTCAACAAAAACGTTCTTAGTAAGAAATAACGCCACCACACTATCATGGTGTGGGAGAATTGAAATCGCTTATTATAAACTACCACATAGTTGACAGCTTAATGCAATCCGTTTACAGAGATTTCAAGCAGAATGCGGGGTATTGAGGCGTTACGTAATCGTATTATGGTTATAAAATGCGGCGAAAATATTCGCAACGGTGTTCCTAAATGGAATATGCAATAAAATTTCACTGCCGTTTTGAAAATCACTACGCCCAGTCAGATTTTTCTTGCCTTACAATGACTGCCACTGTCATGAGAGCGGTGTGAAAGAACAGTTCCAAACGGTAAGCTACAATTAAAAATCAAACAGTTTGAATATAAAAGAACAAAACCTACACGTAAAACATCGTTACATTCAAAACGATTTAATGAATCAATTGTGAACAGCGGAAAGTAATCACTTCTTTCTTACTAATAATTACTACTGAAATTATACAATGACGTGTACAATTCGGCTTCATAGTTTTATTATTTCACGATCAGACCAATACTTGAATAACACTCGTTAAGAATGTTATTCTCAAACTATAACATCCACAACTCGTAAACGTGATAAATCCAATCTGTAACAGGAAAGCTACCGCACCTCGTTGTTAATTTCTAGTCGAACGCTTCCTATAACAGAAGACGTTGTTGTCCTTGACAGATGTTAAGGAGGAGCCGTCGTGGGTCCAGTCTGCCGAGTGTCTGATGCCATCCACCTTTTGTTATACCCGCTGCCAAGTGGATAACAAAACGACAAATAATTTACACCCGGCCGACTTTTCATCTCACTAACGTGATGTCCGCTACTGTACATTGTTCACTATGCCCCACTTTTACCTGATACAGGAAAACACAGGCATAAATATGTTTGCGTATCTAGTCGCTTGCCAATTACGAAACGACGATGCTCTCCACTTCCTGTCATTCCATTATGTTGTCCTGAATACACTTTTGTTTCAAATTTCGTTACGCTACGAATTAAAGCAATAAAGCGCTAAAAATTACTTCAAAAATTATGTAAACTAAATTTCAGTATTCAAATTCTTTCTCTGCGCCTCGAAGGTTTATTTCAATATTGTTTAAAAATCAAATGTAGTACGATTTAATTCCATACGAAATGGGTTTGATGTACTTCTCAACTAAAACCAGTCAGTCTTCAGGAGTAAACACGCGCAGTATCACACAATTAAATTTTCTTGAGCCCTACAAAGTTCCAAGCACACTTAAGACAAAAGTTAAGTACCGTGTCTAATAAACAATGGGAATTCTGAATTTCAAGATTAAAAAAATAACAGATCAACAATGCCTACAAATATTTGTAATCCTACAAATACTTCCTCCCTGCAGTTGAAACGTCATTAACAGCTTCACAAACAAACTTACAAACTAAAGTCACAACAGCACTAACAATTCATTTACTTCGTGGAAACTTCAACTGTATTTTTTTATTAGTTATTTTACTAGGTTCCTTAAAATCCATTAAAAAGAATGCGTCTATTCAGTTGTTTAAATCTTCAAACCTGTATGCATATAGTTCAGTAAATACTTTAGGACCATGTATTATGGCGAATTTTGAGAATCCCGGTCTTACTAAAATAAAAGTCTAATACTGGATTAAAGTAATGTTATAATTATAATAGTAATTAATGGTCGCACAAAGTTTGTGTAGAAGTTTCAAAAAAATATTATTTTTTCGGGGGCAGAGAAACAAAAAAGTACCGGCATTTTAATTTTCCTTAAAACTAAATAACACAATGCGGTATGTTCTTGAAACTTATAATTTGATTCATCCTTATAAAAAACACTGAAGTTTGTAGACGAAATGTCGAATTGATTTACAATTTTCTTTTAAAAGTCACATTTCCACACACATAACTTGAGAAAACATTCTACCTTCAGTTTCGCGAACTTTTTAAAACTTACTTTTGAGATTTATTGAAAATTTTCAGAGATTCGTTGAGATCTTTCAGGGTTCCGTAAGGTGCTAATGAAAGGCAAGTTTTTTGTGGTTCCATCTCCCCCTCGATTTTCTGTGAAGTGTGCTACAGAAGTCCACTGATTTCAAGGGGAAGTACGTAGTTGCATTCAACTTTATTATTTTCCTCTTTGGAAATACGCAGACTACAAACATTTTTGCAGCATAAATTCGGCAAAGCAGTGATGTTCCGACCCTTTCTAAATTAAAAGTTATGTCTAAATTAAACGTTGAAGAAATCGGCGGAAGAGACAAAATTCCGGGATAAATTATGTGACTTTGCTTGAATACGGTCCATTGGGTTGTTTTGCAGGCTACACACTTGACCGTACAAGGTATTTTTCTTTCGTATGTATTTTCATACTCTATAGTCAATATTCAATCTACACAATTCAAGTGGCACATAATTATGTTAGAATAGCTAGAATGATGGAGTGTCCCTTATCGGTCTAAAGTTACTTATGATTATATAGTTATAAGTTAGTATTATAAGTTACTAAAGATATATGGCGTTATACATTTGCAACATTTAGATATTATAAGTTGCCGACAGATCACGGTAATCGTTCATAATTTTTAAACCATTTGGTAACCATTTAAACTACACAAAATTTCACATATGTCTTCATTACTGTTTACACTCCGTCCATGATTAGCTGGCGCCGGCTAGCAGCTTAAGAAAACCAATAATAAATTAACATGAAAGACAGGTACAGTAAGTGCCGTTTATTTGGCCGGCATACAGTACTGTGGTTTGGGATCGGAGAATTTGATTCAGTAAAAAGCTTGACTAAATTATGCCGCGATCCAAATTAACGGCAGCGTATTATCTTTCCTAAAATAATATCAGCTCGCGCCGTCCCCAACCACCCAAAAGTCCCAAGGACAAGACCCGAAACATGTGGCTGTATACGCATAGCAACAAACACGATTCCAGCCCCACTACCAGGACGTATCAAAACCGTACGTGCTTAGTAATAAAGCAAACGTGCGTGATTCATTATGCTTACGTAACCTGGTGACCTGTTCCGCTCTGACTTGTGTAATTATATACAGATTAATCAATTAGTGTCATTTCGTCCAGAACCTCCTGCGTGAACAACAGGCTCACGACGTTCTCCAACCCACAACAAATACGTTTATTTAAATGGCACACATTTTTTATCATTTACATCGATACAGGAATGAACGCTAAGCTTCCCGACGAAGCCGTCTGTAGAGACTAGCTACTTGAATTTCTGCTTCGGATAGGGTCCACGCACAATTATAGTGATTCTGCATTATCTGTGACCAACGATACCGTTAATTTATGTACAAACTGCAGAGCAACACATTTCATACGCTATTGTGTATTGTTCACAGTTAAAAGGAAATGGCCAGTCCGTGTCTGCGATGTGACCTCCGTACACTGTTCTAGCCGTCTTCTTAGAATAGAAAAGTTTACCGCCTTGACCCATGGGACAATTAACTCACGAACTATAACGTGTCGGTTATGCCGAACGAAACACATCCACCACCAGATAGGAGCACGTTACAGAACTTGCAGTATATCTTGAGTACTTAACAGTATTTGACTGGAATTTTTTTTATCATTTACACCGACAATACGCGGGCATCTTATGGTTTTTGAAACACACTACCGTTTTGAATAAATACGTAGGCTACGTGCCGCACAAGCAAAATTAAATTGTCAACGGCAAACTAGAAAAGGCAAAATTAAAAATGGCGTGAGAAATATATGCTGATAATAACGTAGCGTTGCAAGTAAAACAACTGTAGAAACACGAGAAATACATGAAAAAAATCAGAAACAAAAGAAACAAGGTCAGGGAAAGCAGCTGAAGTAGGTCTATGTCCTGTTTAACCCAAATGGGGCACCACTCCCATGTTATGATAACGGTGATACGTCGTACAGGTTAGTCGGCTCAAAACTACCTGATGAGAGACGGTGAGCCAAACACTTGTAGGCGTACAGTTTTTTAAATAATCACAGAAGTCAATTACTTTCAGATGTAAAATATTTTGCTTAGGCGACGAGTTAAAAAAGTGTACTAGCAAGCATTACATAAAAAGAATTTATAAACATTACTGTAAGCAGTTATAGTTAACCATTAATTCGCACTGGGTAAAATTTCGTTATGTTCGCTAACTCTGTCTGGCGATAAGGTGTTATGTCAAGAAAAACTTCCTTCTATAAATCACTGACGTATAGCACATGGCTGTGCGTTGATCATAAAAGCGTTGAAGAGAGGCTTCAAAGAAAAGAAATATCCTGTGACCAGGACAGCGTATCGTCTTTTAACCGATTCCGAAACTTCAATATCAAAACACACACACACACACACACACACACACACACACACACACACACACACACACACACACACACACACACACACACACACACACACACACACACAGCGAGAGAGGCCTGTATGAGTTTTAAAGTGTATGTCGTTTATGTATCTATTATTACTCCTAATATCCTTGTCATCGAGAACCCTTTACAGTCACATAATTTTACTGAATAAATATTAGCCTACAATTTGTCATTCTAATAGAAATAATTTGTCATGGTAAATAACTGTTTTTATCTGAAATATAATATATTTTCAAGAGGATAACTATTTTTAAGTTTTGTACATCTACAGGGGCATAATTACGGGGGTGGGACAAACGGGACTGGATCCTCCCAGCGGGGTTGAAAAGTTGACAAATTTGTTTAATCTCTGAATTTTTAGGCTCTTTTATGATTTTTTCTGCTGTTTTTCAGCGAGTAACTCTTTTTTTTTTTTAAATGCAAACAGACTTATTACACAGCATTTGCGTATAGGCCTGCATCCGAAAAATGAAGTATAGGAAAATCAATTTAGTCAGTGTATTTTCAACAATGTTTCAGTAACGTATATGTTTATTGCGTTACTACCGTTTACTTTCATGGGATTGATTTGAGGACGTTATCACACGTTTTTCGGCCTTTTTAAAGAAGTAATGTTAATTAGCCTTAACTTGCTTTTTCTTTTGTATGAAGCCGACTCGACCGGACCCCGGAACACCCCCCCCCACAGCTAAATTCTAGATACCGGTACGCCACTGTACATCTATGAAGGGTCATCTACGTTCGCCGTTAAAAACGATAAGAATGTTAAGGCCGGTCGTCCACTGGAATCGTAGTCGGACGACTACTGGTCGGACGTTTACGGCCGACCAGCTGTCGACCGACCGAGCTTCGTCCACTGCAAGCGATTATCAGTCAGGTTCTCAGTTACCATTTTATACTCTGTAGTGCTTCTTGTGACTGAAAATTTAAAATATACCTGTGTTTAACGTGACATTCGCAATGGATGTGCGTGATATGTCTTTTGTATTATGTATAATCTGTTGAATATATAGTTTCCGTTGAATGTCACGACGATGGTAATCCTTGGCTCGCATATTCCAAAGCGGAATGTGCTCCCTAACTAAGCTAATAGGTTTTTCATGTCCATAACGTTAATAAAAGCTGTAAAAGTTAACGCAAATTTATAAAATTTATGAAAAGCACAACGCACTTAAAGCAAGCTAGCGTCCGACTAACGCGAAAAATCCCATTCCAATGGGATCGCTCGCTAGGTCGGCCGTATTCGGGCGACTAAAGGCTGACACAATGGACGCCATTCCCGCTTTCACTCGTTTTGGGACCAGTCGCTAATATACGGGCGTCTATGCCCGACTAGTAGTCGGCCGACTACGGTTCCAGTGGACGACCTACCTTATGCGTTGAAGTCCAGTGACAAGTGTCGGGATGTAAATATCCGTATCACGTAGTCTGATTAGTGATAGGATCAGGTGTATCAAATACAATGCATTCCGGTTAATGGGGCCAGCCGCATTATTGAGCCAATATTCAAAAAACAAAAACAGTTGCATATAGAACGTTTCTTCGCTTAGTAGGGACCCCCGGTTATCCGCTCCAGTAGTGGTTCAGATTTTCGTTTCTTAAACAGAAGTAATAAGCCGTTTTATTTTTTTTAATTAAGAAAGTTGTGTTAGTGGTTATAATTACAAACAGAATTATCACTGTTGCACACCACTATAGTTTCTATAGTTTTTCTATAGTTGCACACGACTATAATTCTTCTATAGTGGTGTGCAACAGTGATAATTCTTTTTTTTTGTCGTAATTTACGCTAGTAGACTAGTGAGGCCTTCAAACCATAACAATACAGTACATTGTTAACAACAACCCGACATGTTCGACTTCGGACTTTTGGACTTTCTATGTTTGTCCATGGCAACATACCGTAACCCAACTACAGGCACCACTAGGGCCTCCAGAATTCTTAAAAATAGGTCTACTATTTCATTATGTTGTAATTACAGTATTATTAATTTATATATTTTTACTGCATGTCCTTAGACGTACTTCGTTACTAACAAATCTTATAATGCCTTTGATTTTTGTAGTTAAGAGTTATGTTTAATTTTCGTTATTACGAAATTTCGGTTTATAAGGCTTATTTACTTACTTTTTATAAAGTTCGGGTAATAGGGCCAGCCGCATAATTGGGCCAACTTGATATAGTCCCGATAAAGCGGAATCCACTTTACCGTGTTCCGTTCACATAAATTGTTTATGGTCTATTATGCAGCTACGTATAATAGTGAAATGACTATTGCCTTAAACACAATAAACTAAGTGTCGTGGTACATCAGTATTCATCATATTTTGATTAGCATAACCTTACGAAATACTTACCAAATACGACATATTGCAAAACATTACGCATAGCACCATTGGGAATATCGGCCTGAGGAGCGAGAAGTACTGAGTTAAGGTGAAAGCCTCAGTTGTTGTTTTTTATTACGTTTTGCACCAACTTAAGTGGGGTGGATACGAACGGCCGTGAAGAAACAAAAACACAGTGACTATATTGTATTTTGTAGTTTCTAATATGAATCGTGAACACAAATGTGTATCCTGCTGCATGTCCGCTAAAAGCGGTATTCATCTGTCCACAACTGGAAGAAGCAGCACAAATAACTAACTTCCAGAGGAAAATTGGGAAGGTACTTCTCAGCAAATAAAAAGTGGCAAGTTTATTTTATATAATTATGACAGAAATTTTATTAACACGAAAAACAAATAAAGCAGTCTTGAAGAGTGGCAAGTTTTATCTTCTAAGCCAAATTAAAAATAACCATTCTTAGGTGTGATACTTTTACTGTACTACTACTTATTCGTTGTTTATATTACTCTACAATTACACGTACACTTACACATGAAATTAGTCTTTTAAAGGGACACAGAGGACAGAAGTAACAACACGTTATGCACGGAACAGTTTAGAAGTGCCTGCAGACACCATGTTGAGGTTACTCATGTTTATACGGATTATGAACTTCCTTGAATAGTTTGTGAAAACGTATGTTTGCCTCTACAGTCCTTGAGCACAAATGACTACGAATATTTAACCTGTTAAAATTATATACACAAGGCGTTAAAAGTGATAAAGCATAGTAATGTGTAAATACCCAACCTAATTTTGAAATCAAGACCTCTGCACGAATTTTTACGGAACCGATTCCAACTCACGCATCTAGCTCCCGCACCAAACGCGGAATACATTCGAAACACATCACGAAGTTAACCTTATACGGAAAAGTAAGGAAACAAAGCCAGAAATATAAAATAGCTTAAACGTCTTTATCGGAGAGAACACTATTTGGATGTAGACCTATATGACTTTTAGTACAATGTTTCGAATAGCTCAGTTATTTAAGTCACACGAATTTTCAAATTTTGAAATAAATTATAAGGAAAAAGCTGCCAAGACGACACAGCGCCACGTTTTCGCTCCGAGTAGGTGAAAGTTTTGCAATTTACTAGATTTACGTTTACTTTTAATTTTAAAATTACAAACGCAAATGATACAACAAAATTTTTACATAAAATTTTGGTCAAATGATTTTAAATTACGGCACTATAATCGACACTATTGCAAGGTTAAACGACGTGTTTTCGTCAGCTGACTTTCCACCAGACGATTTAAAACTAGCATAAAGTAGAGGTCTGCGTCCTTTTATTTTGAAACTCCTTGTGAAATTGCTTGTATGGACACAATTAAACTTCCAAATCGCCGTTTTCTTCACTTCGCTTGATGGTGGGATCGACGCAGAGAAAAAATTCGGTGAACCCCTCTGCATTCAGCCAGAAAAAATAATGGTATAACAAAATAATTCTTCTATGTTCTCCTTGAAACAACTCTAATTCGGTTAGAAGCGATATTGTGTGCTCGGAGCGCTACGATGCTTCCGCAAACCGAGTATAGGCGAATTCTATCACCGCGAAGTCACTATGCCTTTGTAAAAGGGCATGTAAATGACGGAAACCGCAATCCGAAAACCCGCAGTCGATGAAGGATTACTTTATTTCAACAATAATGAATTTAAATTCACAATATTCGCAAAATATACATACATAACCCGCGCGCGCGCGCGCGCGTCAGAGAGAAAGATTCATTTTCCCAACAACGAATAACGTATTCAATTAGAACCCTTTTCGAACGAAATGTAATAACAACTAAAAAGTTGTTTTATTTATTTTGTAATTAATGTAAAATATCGGTGCACACTGCAAGTAAGCCTGTAAGCAAACAACATACCATATGCGTTCAAAATAACCTTAATAATCTGCAAACCCGTTCCAACGTACTAGTCTGTCCACACATACCATACATTAGTATATGCTTTCCAAGTCTGTCCTGGCACAGACGCTGTCAAGCGGCAAAACGGCGCTTCTTTCTTAGTCAAAAGTAATGCAAGTCTTCAGTTATACTGAACTACAAATACTTTAACTTCTTTATATTAATTGTAACTTATTTCCAGAATAACAGGTTCACGCAACCGCAAATATGCTATGTATAGACACTTATTAGGCTGTTATCCAAATTATTACACAGACGATATCCAACAAACCCACCGATACTCAACAACACACTACACACCTTAAATAACACTTTTTCGTTGCGAATTGTTTTATCACAGGTTAGTTATTTTAAAAATGTTAATGACATGATTTCAGATGTTCAAATCGCGCGTGCGCGATGGACTTCGAGGAGCACTAAAGATAAAGGATACAGCCCATCAAGCAGGATCAGCCATGGACGCACTATTTTATTTAGGGTTTGGAGGGGGGGGGGCGATCAACAATCGCACAGAATTAATTTACAGCTTCAATAAATAATATATAAATAACATTGCGTCCCACCTTAAAAGGACAATGAAATTGTATCGTAAGGTATCAGCAATTGTATACAGCTGTTCAAGTTCGTGATATTAATTTAATTGAATAGTCTGCGAGTGTAGAGGTCCCCGGCACCACGCCGCCATGCGATCAGTGATCACCTATCCAGGTTTCTGTACCCATCATATGACGGTTGACTTTGTAAGTAAAGTTCATGATATTAATTAATAAAACATGGTGAATAATATAATCGAGTAACGAAATGTTCTTAAGGTACAAGCGAATTTTATAGCTACAAATAATTACAGCGCGTAATTAAAAAAGTAGCTCGGAAGATTATTTATACAGCAAAAGGCAAATTTGAACTAATATATACAAATTATATGTTAATTATAATGTGCCTGTACGCTATGAATTAACACGTTGTTTACAACATATGATACATGTATGTGACTCTGAAAAATTTTTAAATGTATTTCTATTCATTACAATTTTTACACGTGAAATGTGTTAACGCTGTTTGCGATGTTTCCCCCTCATTTTACAAAATTATTGTATCAAATCGTTAATCGTTATGTATCAAATTATTAGGCTACAGATGGTAGCTTCAAACATGAATAGAAAACAACCACATCATGCTGGCAGGCCTAACACATTATGGTACTTTCATAAAATTTCGAAAAAATATATCTCATTCACGGAGAGCACACGTTCCGTATTTAGAGGTGTGTGCATGTTTATCATACCGAGCTGACAAACTACAAAAGTCATAGTTTTAATCACATCAAAGTTTTCGTAATTCTACACCAAAATGAACAGCCACATTAAATTGATGTTTTTCATGCCTTACATACAGATTTCTTTAGGTGTACCGACTTTCTCAAGTTTCGTAACTTGTAAATCGTACATAGTTGAGAATAATAATGAAAAAATGTGGTCACAATCTCACCTGTTGCATTTTAACCTATCCAACATCGAGTAGTGTAATTTTTAAACAATACAATTTTCACACGAATTAAACGAACACAATTTACGCGAACACATACATCATGATTTCGACGATAATTACTACTTCTTCAACCGCAACCTCTAACGCCAACGAGCACACCGACAAAACTAAATGGAATGATACATCCACGCGCCAGCGAACCAACTTCGGTTGTTTCCGATAGAAACCGATGAGTGACGAACGCGGCAACCTCTGCTGTCCGTAATCGTCATCTGTAAGGTATGTCATACATACAGTACTCTGCTTGTTTGTCAATAAAAAATTTGGTAAAAAAATATTATTTCTTTTTATGTTGTATAGTTTTAAAAATCAAAATGAACAAATTTTGAATTCAAAACTAATTCCAATAAGCAAATATGAAGTTTTAAAATAGGAACACTACACGATCACTGTCGAGGCTTTTAGATCCTAGTAGAGAAATACGTGTTTCATACTTGTTCACACCACACTTTCTTTTTCAATCTGACGCTGGATAGTTCTATTTTGTTCAGTTCTTCACGTATGCACATTACTTATCATTCTTGTTACACACATCTGTTTCAGCACTGCTTCCGATGCTCAGCTTTGTTTCTACATTCCAATAATCTCTTGAAAGTTTAATGTTTACGGTTTTATATTCGTTTCCCGTTTTACAGTACTTCTAACGTAAGCAGTTTTTTTCATCCATGCTTTATTCCCATGGTAAAGATTGATAAATAATCCAGAAGACACTTAACAAATCCAATACTTTTACAAGGTGTAATGACTTACAAAATCGATTCCTTCTTCTCATAGTAACTACGTAATGCGCGCGCGCGCGCGCGCGTGTGATTATGTAGTCCAGAAAGCTCACCTGTATCAACAATTTTCCATCTAGATTTTATCTGAACTAGAATTTTCCATCTGAACTTTAAGATCTAACCTTGCAAAACCTAAGCGGGTTTGAATTTACATACAATCCGAGCGTATCAGTCCTGATATAGAGTACAGGCATATTAACTTGAAATGTCGTCAAAACATTAGTGTCTGAATAACTGTAACATTTTAGGAAGGTTTATTTTGTATTTGACTATTTCTGTCAAGCTAATTGTGGCTTCTTGTTGGTTGTGTTAAGAAGCTAGAAAAAACACATTTTTCCGGTAACCAATTATTCAAGAGGAGCTTTACGCAGCCTTGGACTCGGCTGCTTTTCACTGCTCAGCTATTTTTTTGATCTTCTGCTTGTAATGATAATAAAGCCAACATAGTGTAATCAAAATTCAGCTACAAAATCTGTATACCGTTTAATCTGATAATGCCAACGTCGATTCATTATTAAATCAAATTTTATTTGTTTAAAATTGTTCTTTGGCAGGTCTGTTTTCAAAAATTATTTCATCTATGATGAACATAAAATCTGCGGTGGGCTAAATAATTTGAAAATCGCATCTGCCTACGGGACACCTTTTCAACAATGCCCAGATAGTTGCAACTTCCATTCTCAGGACACGATCCAGTCACTTCAGTCTGTAATTACTGTAAACTCCGTATCGATATCTTTACACTACCGATTAATTCTTCTTTGTGTATAATTATATAGTCCAGTAATAACCTAATTCTGTAATACTAGAATTTTGTTATTAATTAGCTCAAGTTAATTAAATAATTATCAATTAGTTCGAGATGTATTCGTCTGTACTAGTCAGAACGGAATTAATTTGGTTTGTTACACGTGTTTCTCGGAGTCATTATTTAGATTCTGCCGACTGAAAACTGCGTTCGAATTGAAGCGACTAGAGAAAGAGCTTCTTCCCTGTAAATAATGATCGTTGAAATAATATACAGTATATTTTTTCGCTCTAAATAATTTTCATAAAACATTACAAGAAACGAACGAGAAGTAGGAGTACTATTATTACAGGGCAGAGATGAATGTAAATAAAAATTCTCTTTCTTTGTTCCTTATTCATACCCCCTCTCTCTCTCTCTCTCTCTCTCTCTCTCTCTCTCTCTCTCTCTCTCTCTCTCTGCCTTAAACTCGAACTTTTTCAGTGAAATAATAACAACGCCTACCAGGGTAAAAAATACAAGTTACGAAAGGGTAAAGACTGCAAAGTAAGTATTAAAAGCCAAGAAATGTAAAACCAAATGCAAGGGTTCTGAGGCCGTTATTTTCTTTAGCTAAGGGATAGACTTGTCTAAGACAATTGTCTGCAGTGCTGAGAAAATTTATTTTTATAGTTGTACCCTACCTCACCCTTTCAGCTAGGCGTGTTCGTTGAAGAAGGTATTCATTTTCATACAATTGTGTGCGTCAACCATTTACGCAGCGGAAATCCTCACTACAAAGATGAACCCTTTGCCACTCGTGTAAGCTTTCAAAACCTTTTTGGCAACTGTTTTTTAAATTACACTCGTACACTGTTATCAAATGGAGTCCTAAGTAGTAAGAATTATTTAACAAAAATTAAGTTATTAAGTGAGGTAAAAAAATACTCTACACCAGGTAACAAAAATAAAGAAAAAACTCTATCGCATCCCCTTACGTGTTTTTATAATATTTGTTATAAATGCATAATTTCCCTAAATAATCACACACTTGTGTATAGAAAACGAAAGAAACCATAAACGCGGGCGCACAAGCCCTCACATAAACTTAATTTTCTGTAGGCCTATGACACATGCTCATTTTTATTCTTGTGAGGACTTGGTACCAAATTCTGGTTGCAATTTGTTTGACTGTATAGGCCTATATGAAATCGTAAAACTGTGAACAAAACATTTATGACGTGCGAAAGTAAAATGATGTTCAACCCTTTCAAAATTATTATACCTGATTTTAAATTATAAAAGTTAATTTATATCTGACATGACAGAACTTTTTACGTTTAACAGAGAGAATCATGAGGGACGCGTAATAATTACAGTAATTATTTATGAAATATGGTGCCGAAGTAGCGGGTAAAAAAAGGATGAAACAAGATTACTGAGGGGATGATTGCTGTTATCTGCCAAATCTCGCTGCAGGGTGGAGGTCCTGAGAGTTAGGTAATACCTGTAGGTAAATTATTCAAGATCTCTATCGGTTACATTCATTATGTTTTAGTATCCTAAAACTGTAGTGTAGCCGTATGCTCATAAATCACATAAAATATTTGGCTACTGTATATATGAGTTTATCCGCCCATGGGTTTTTCTTAATTTTATGTGCAGTCACATAAAATTCCGATAATCGTATTTCGATAAGTAAGGATTTAAATTAACTTTTATAATATACCTATACGATATACATATGTGTGTGTGTATGTGTGTTTCAGACCTCCCTGATCAACCGTTACAAATGCAGTTACAAAATAGGACGAGTAGAATTGTTTACTTGTGTAGTAATGAATTTTTTTCATATCTTCTGCCCACTCCTCTTGGTATTACTTTATGGCTTGCAAGAGGGTAAAATCACAGAAGTACACATATAGAAGTACATTATAAGTAGGCCTACGTCATAGTCCGCCATTTATTAATTTATTATATTCTTAATTTTTTTATTGGAGTATTTTATATCTTATATTTTATTTTTTGTTTTATATCCCAGTATTGTTTTATTGTAGGCCTATATATTAATACGCAGTAGAATTCTCGTAATTAAACCGAATCGTTTGTGTTATTTTACGTATATTGTTCAAAGCCGTTTACTTTCTAGACGCTCACAGCTAGGCTAAAATAAGCGGGAATGTTGTTTATTTTCTATTCTTAATAGCCAATAGCACAGTCGCAATAGCAACACCGTTTGATTTGTTTTATAACATCCGACGTAGTCATTCCCTGTTTACCAAAGAAAATACTCTTTAAAGGGACTGGAAAAAATTAAAATAAGATTCCAGAATGTCTACTGGTTTGGTAGAAGCGCTCTGGTAGTTAAAAGAGTATCATTTCACGTTAGACGGCTTTGCAAAGCGGTTCAGCCATTCTTTTTCGGTAACCCAAGAAGCAAATTTTCATAGACATGATAATCTCCTGTGCGGGGTGCAGTATGGAAAATACTGACTGGTAAACGGAGGCGTCAACGATGTCTTATTACCAAAATAATAATAGACCTACATTAGCTGTTTTGTATTAAGCGGTATTAAGCGAAGTCTGTATGAATGTTACAGCTGTGTACTGAATACAAGAAAGGACGTTTATTCTATGCTTTAATTGCACACGTGTTCAAAGCGTTACGGCCAGACTCACTCTGACGTAATTGAAGGGGTGTAATTAAAAGTATACTCTAGGGTGAGTCATGGTACAGTGCTAGCAAATTGGGGTAGGCTATCACCTGGCGCGTGTTGCCACTCCCTTGGTCAAGGTGGTAGGGTAACACACGAGTGTTCCGGCTAGTAAAATTTCGCCGGTTGTAATTTTGCAGCTTTTCGGTTTGTTGCAGAAATTATGCATGACATACACGAGTTGTGAACATACCTCTCTTTGTGAATTGAATTTCACTGGTTAACTGAACATTTCTGGCAACCAGACTAATTTTATACAGATAAACAAATAAATATACCTAGTCCTAGTTGCTACTAGATATAACGCTCAACTAATATTTGGTATAAATAAACTGTAGCCTAGGCTGTGGGTTACCCCGCACCCTACTGTTCAACTCTTCAACTTGTAGCCTATATACAGTACGCGACGAAGACGTACATAGAAACCAGCAATAATGGAATACGCTGACAGCCAGCATCCAGCATTAATAGCGGGTGATATATATCTGTTTTGCAAATGTCGTTACACTTTTAGGAAACAACGAGGAAAACTACAGAATACACTTCACCAAATGAACAAGATCCTAAAAGATAAATGGCACGTGACTACAAATAAGGGAAAACAAAAGTAATGAAGTGTTCCAGAAAAGCAAAACAAGAGGCTGAGATATTTCTGGATGGTGGGAAGCTAGTGCAAGTTGGGTCCTTTAAATATCTTGGCAGCTGCATTACATCTCAGACGGGACACGCATCAGGGATGTAAAAAGTAGAATTGCACAAGTCAAAGGAGCATCTTTCAAGAAATGGTCTCTTATAAGACGCGTGTGCCTAAAAACCAGGAAGAAATTCATAAAAAAGTTTCATTTGGAGCATGTACACACTGTGCTCAAAATTGGCTCATGGAGCAACTTAGGCTGAGAAACTTGGACCCAAAGAAAATTGGAATAGAGCTATCTTGAAGCTATTGAGATATGATGCTGGAGGAGGATCTTTTGAACACCATGGATAGAAAGAGTGACTAATGACGAGGTACTGAAGAGAGTGTATGAATGAAGGATTCTGATTAAAATCATTGCGGAAAGAAGAAGCATTATGATTGGTCACCTGGTATGTCATTTAAACTGGTTCGCCACCCTGATCGAGGGAATAACTGAAGAGCGTAGTGGGAGGGGAAGGCCCAGACACGAATATACGGATGAAATAAAAGGAGGAAGAAACTGCATAGTGATTGAGTGATTGTCTTCGGAAGAGAAGAAATTGCAAGCCCACCAGCCTCTTGACTGAAGAGAAGAAGAAGAAGACAAACGTTAGCCTGCTTAGACTATTTAAAATGTAGAGGATATTTAGACAGAAAGGCGTCTAAAGAAAATAAAAAAAGTAGCAGAAAAATAAAAATCTGAAATTGCGATCCGTACAGTAGATGGTATCACTGGCGTTTTCGCATGTATACCTCAGTTAGCATTACAAGTTGTATGAATAAGTTGTACTTAATTTTAGTAATAATACGTTTATATATATATATATACACACGCCTCTGTGTGTGTGTGTGTGTGTGTGTGTGTGTGTGTGTGTGTGTGTGTGTGTGTGAGAGAGAGAGAGAGAGAGAGAGAGAGAGAGAGAGAGAGAGAGAGAGAGAGAGAGAGAGAGAGAACGCTATCTTGTCTCTTCAAAGTGTCGTCATGTTTAAAGGATACCGAAAAATAACATTGTAATCATAAGATTAACCGAACCATAATGAACCCTCTACCATACTCTAGTAGTCTAAGTTGTTAAGCTATCAAAGGCTGGGTTACGTAACCAAAAAGTCTTCACAAATGTCAAAATTTGTTAGAATATTGGTCTCAGCTAATTAGAGTCGTTAGCTAATCAGTCTAATTAGTTTAGTAGCAAACACACTGCATTCGAAACTTAGGACTCACTATCTCCGTCAGCATTTCTTCATGAAGAAAAAGAAGCAGACATTCCAATAGACAGTTTCCTCACTTTTGGAATGCACATACATTAAAACGCATACAGATCCGCACAGAACACAGACACGTGTACAAAATACTTCGTATACTAAAGCCAATAGTAAAACTCTGTCCCGCGAAAAGTCTGTATGTCGTCTTGAGGACAACTGGTAATCTGCAACAGGTAGGCCTATGCTTTCTTATTATCATCTTCTGCGCATCATCATCGCAGAACTTACTATAGGCCTGCTAATCATATTTGGAAATATGTTTAGCCTATTATATTTATTAAACGTCTAAATAACCTATGCACATGCTTGCATTGCATTGCATCTATGCATTGCTTCATGCATATGATTCATTGTGCATCAGTGAATGGAGTCCATCACGATTCCTCAAAGATGTATCCGATTTTATCATTCCTTCACAGTGTTCACCACCTGTCCACACCTTGTAGCTGTAACGCAAATAGAAAACTCATGCATTCTCGCGCTGAAGGCACAAAAGTTATATGTTAGACCAAAAAGTCTATCACTTCTAAAGTTGAAGTAGATTATCTGTCTAAAGTCTGACTATCTCATTCTAAAATGTTAGCCTGTCTAAACTGATCGCTTTTATGTACAGCTTATAAAGAGGAAGCTGCAGTAATTAGGCCTACTTCTAAACGAATCCACAGACGGATAACAAGAGAGAATACAGTATGCAGGTACAGTGCAGACACGATAGTGTAGACTGTTATACCAATACATGTTAGCTCTAACATCATCAAGCACACTAAGCAAATAATGTTTCCTTAAACACCAAAAACAGTGTTATCTGTATGTAGGTTTACCACATACAACGAATGCGATTAAACGGAATAATTATCAGCCATTCATTCGATTTTTGAGAACTGAAAAAAATATAATTAAACCCGCAAGTACAAACGATATCTCGGTACTGTATTAAATTGTAGTAAAGCGTAATAGACCACTCACAGAGAACAAGGTTCTGTGTGTAACAAAATGACCTAAAGGGCTGAAGCATAGACCGCCAATTACCTGTGATGGATGGATTCGGAACAGCGATCGAAGGGTAGATTAACACGGTAGAGTGTCGAGGGTTGGGGTTGTCAGTTAGTTTGGACTGCATTCACCTGATATGTTTGCGTTGCAAAATTTTGTGAATGGCGAAACAGTTGTATATTGAACATTTTAACATTTAACACTTAACTTTTTAACATTTATTCATGTATTTAACATTTCCTTTGTGTTTAAAATTGTCATACATTAATTACAGAAATTATTCATTCTGGGGGGGGGGGGATTCGTGTCGTGTTGACTTCGCGGAACACATCATTTTTTTGCCTTCCACTGCCTATCCCTTCACCTGAGTCCTCTGTTCCTTTCTTTGGTTCTTCTAACGGATTAGTGTCGAGAAAACCGAGCGAACATGTAAAATTAGACATCGGAAAATTTCAAAATAAATGAAACCTGTTAGATACTCCGAATGATGTCTAAACAAAAAAAATTTCTTCTATAAACTCCCAGAAGTAGAAGTAGCACCAGCAGCAGCAACAGCAGCAGCAGCAGCAGCAGCAGTAGTAGTAGAAGTCTAATATTATCATGTTATATACAAAACGCTTTGGTCGAAGTAACTTTTCTTCTTTCGCCACAAGGATTTTATAAAGATTTATAGTTCCTGAGGAGGATAGGTCTTCCAAAATCGTTTGTTAACACTATCTGGGGTAAGTAATACGTTAGTTATTATTTGATTACGTGCCTAAAGTCACGTTTATACATAGGATCGAGAGGCCTACAATTAATTTTTAAATGCATTTTTGAAGAGTACATTCTTCTCACAGATACGTTTGCTTACTTGCAAACTAAAGCAGTACTAAGGAATTTTGAAAATAACAAAAAAGTGTTTAGCAGGGTAATAAAATTTTATTAGTATTTATTTTCAGTAAAAAAGTAGAAACTGAAACCGAGTCAGCATTTTGTACTGGAACGAAGAGAAGCAGACGAAAGAACAGGGATGAGAATACGACAAAGGGGCCGCCTTTTTCCCCACGTTATTCAGGTTTCTGTCACGAGGTGCTTACGGCTGACAATCTAAAAATTCTTCCAAGGCTTTCAGTTTCAATACTCTGCTACTGGCTGTAGACCGACCGTCCTTCAACGTAATGTTATTAAGCAGTAAATAAAATAGAGCTTTGTTGTAGAATTTAATAAAGACTATCAGTAAGTTTGAACGAAACGTATAAGAAATAAGGGTTAAATAAAATAATACGTTTTTCTTTAATAAGAAAATCTAGCTTAAAATTCTTGCTTCCTTTTATTAGCTTAAAATCTATAATTAGCTAACTACTTACAATAATCGTAAACCTGTAGTATCCTAAGTTTATCTTAAACAACAAAATCTCAGGCTAGAAACATATAGGTAAAATAACAGGCCACGAAATGGTAGCAGAGCACATTCCTTGTTTCACTGAACTTCTACTATTTTTAAATGAAACTGTAGGGAGTTTGGTGTCATCACTACAAATGTTAGAGGCTCAGTAGCTGGAACTGTCTTCAAACGAATTTCTGGGCTCTTATCACACTTAAGTGACATCTGCACAACAGTTATTACTGCCTCACTTTATTACAGCTTCGGCTAATAAAAATTTGTTACTGTTTCAAAATTTTAGAATTGGAAGCTTCTGTGTAATCATGTGTTCTTAAACTTGACATTTTATTTCTGTAGGAATCATATTATCCTGTTAGTAAAATGGCATCGTCTTATTAAGTTCACGGGGACGTGTTGCCATAATTAATATTCATCAACAGCAAATTGTCGGCTTGAATGAAGCCGACCCGTCGTGTCGTCATTATTCTGCTGTCGGTGTAGGCTTTGTTAAAGTGACATACGAAAACGTGTCAACGACGCAACTTATAAGTGGAGATAAAAAGTAATCACGACTGATAACAGTAGCTTTGACAGTCGATATTAATGATTATTATTGTCTCGCTTTAACCAGTAATGTCCGCAAACACAGCAACCGTTATCAGGTGTTATATTTTTTATATCTTCATGGCGTGCAGTAGCGATGTTGACATGTTTCTGTATGTCACTTGAATAAAAGCTACACCGACAGGAGAATGATGTCGACACGACGGATCGGCTTGACTGAAACTAATCAGCTGCAGTTGATGAATACTAATTGTGGTGACGCCGCGTCAACGTGGACTGAACGTGTTCATATCATTTACTAACGGGACAACCTGATTGGCGCAGATACCAGTAACAGTGAGTACATTCGGCATCAGCAGAGGCAATATGGCTTCTAACAATAGCTAATAAGAAGCAAACGTCGCCGTCGGCTTTCAACGTGATAGATAATCCACATATAATGGCAGTGATGGTCACACAACCCAGATCATATAAAGTACTTAATTATATAATTACCCATCTGACCATTGTTGGCTTCATATAGGCCCTATAGCATGAATCGGAATATAATCTGTGTATTGTCTTCAGCAAAGGTTTGGCTTATTTGTTACAAGTACGGTTTCACACGAAAATGTATTAATTCAATTAATTAGATCCACAATTTAATTTCACATTAATTGTGGAGCCTACAGAAATTCGTGGACGCCTCTGTAATAACCCGATATCGACTGACGTAATGGGCCCTAATTACCAGTCAGGTTTCCCCAATTTACGCGATACTTTATAAACCAATAATTCTGCATTGTTTCCACTTTACAGATATAAAGACAATATCAGAATTTATTTGTGAAAAAGTTGTTTCAAACTGTTCTTTCTTATTAGGGACAATTTTAGAGGAAATGTTTTAGTATATACTTGTTGAGAATATACTAGAAAACTCTACATTCAATTTTAAGTAAGTATACCTGTTATTGTAGAGTGAAAGTTTGTATTGTGCGGTGGGAGGTCTAGCTACCTGGGCGGGGCCTCAGCCCACACACATGCTTGTTTACTGTGAGAAGTCTACAAAAGTAATGTTCTGGAAGTTTTAAATAAAAGGAAAGATCTAAAAGCTTTTTTCTATATAAACAGAGATGCACTCGACCAGTTAAGTTCAGTTTTAAATCTGCTTTTGTAATGTGTATTTCGTGTGTCCGTTTTATGTATACTTGCTACTAAACTGTTCTTCAATAAAGTGTGTGTTTGCTCCTGTACTTAAATTATTAATTATTTTTAACCATACCTCAACAGGTTATGGGCCCAGTGGCATTTTAAATTCGGAGTGCAGTGTGTAATTGGAGTGCAAGTATAAAATATTAGTGCAAAAATGGAACCGAATATAAAAATTGAAAAACCTCGAGACAAAGATAATTGGCATCAATGGCGCTTCGTAGTACGCACATTGCTGGAAGAGGATGATGATGTGCTGGATGTTTGCGAAGGAAGATTAGCCGAGCCAGCTGCAGGTGCAGAAGATCGTGACGCGTTGTTGGAAAAGTTCAAGAAGGCGGACAGAATTGCCAGAAAGTTAATTGTTACAACAGTGGAGAGAAAGCCTCTCGAACTTATAATGGGTTGTTCTACTGCTAAGGAGATGTGGGACAAATTGAATACAGCATATGATCTAAAATCTGATGAAAATCTGTTGATGATTCAAAAACAATTTTTTGAGTTTAAGTGGACAGAGAGTGAAAGTGTTACGTATAATATTTCAAAAATAGAACAGTTGGCTAGAAAAATGAAAAATCTCGGGGGAAAAATTGGAAAGACTATGGTGATGACTCGTGTTTTAACATCTTTGCCACAAAAGTTTAATCATTTTCACAGTGCTTGGGATTCGGTATCTGACGATAAGAAGAATCTCGAAAATTTGACCGAGCGCTTGATGGCAGAAGAATTTAGATTACAAGAGCAAAAGGAAGTACACGAAGAGACGACAGCGTTGCTAGCTAATCTGAAAATCGGTCATAAAGAACAGAAGAATGACTCTTATAAATATGAGAAGAATAATTTGAAACAAGAGCAGTGTTATAATTGTGGAAGACAAGGTCATTTAAAAGGGGACTGCTTCAGGTGTTATACGTGCAAAAGAAAAGGTCATAAAAGTAACAATTGCTTCGTGAATAAGAATAATGGACAGCGAAGATGATCGAATAATCAAGAAAGAAGTAACTCGTCTTCTGGACAGAAGAAATCAACATCGAGGATAGCACTAATAGGTGACAAAGGCAGCTGTGGCAATCGGGATGATCTCTGGATTGTGGATTCGGGTGCGACGGATCATATGTCGAAGCATCGAGAATGGTTTTCAACGTTCGAAGAATATACAACACCAGTCAGTGTAAGAATGGGCAACGGTATGACAATGTCTGCATATGGTAAAGGTAATATTGACTTTGAAACTTATAAAAATAGTGAACGAGTAGAAGGTACTATTTATAATGTATTATATGTTCCTGATTCAATGTATAATCTGTTTTCTGTTAAATATGCGGGTAAAAGGGGTATAGATTATGAAATAACACATAATGCTACGAGATGTACTTTAAAGCATGGTAATGAAATTCTTGTATACTGGTTCCGAATATGAGCCTGGTAGTTTGCTAAAATTAGACATTCAAACTTTAATTCCAAAAGAATGTAACGTGGTAGAACAAAAGAGTAGATCGAGCATTTCCAACGGTAATGTTTTACAATTATGGCACGAAAGACTCTGTCATCAAAATGTAAAACATGTGAAGAATTTTTTGAAAAATCTAAATATAAAATTTACGGATGAAAATTTCTTTTGTGAAGGTTGCGCTTATGGCAAAAATCATAGATTGCCTTTTCACAAAAAGATCGATCGTGCCACTAAAACTCGCGAAATAATTTATACTGACGTTTGTGGTCCTATGGAAGTAGAGTCTCTCGGTAGAAAGTTATATTTTGTTTCTTTTAAAGACGATTTTTCAAGTTATAGAGAAATTCATTTTATTCGAGAAAAATCTGAAGTAATAGAAAAACTAAAATCATTTTGTATCGGGGTTGAGAATCAATTTGCAACAAATATTAAAGAAATTCATTTTGATGGTGGTAAAGAATACGATAATAAAGCTGTGATCTCTTTTTTAAATAGTAAAGGTATAAAATATTCGATTAATGTTCCATATACGCCCGAACAAAATTCAATTGCAGAGCGCGATAACCGAATCATTGTACTGTAGAGGCTGCTCGATCAATGTTATATTCAAATTCAAACTTACCTCTATTCTTATGGGCAGAAGCAATGAATACTGCTGTACATGTAATTAATAGAACAGGCCCAACAAAACAAAATAATAAAACTCCTTATGAGTTATGGAATGGAAAAACAGCTACTGTTGATAGATTTAAAATATTTGGAACCATGTGTTATGTACATATATCAAAAGAAAAGCGTAAGAAACTTTATAAAAAATCGATGAGAGGTTATCTGGTCGGATATCATGAGGATTGTAAAGGTTATCGTGTATATGTTCCGGAAGTGCGAGATGTCATTATAAGTAGAGATGTACTTTTTAAACCTGAAAGAGTATTAGCTGATTCAATTATTTTGAATTCTTTGAACAATAATAATAAAGAAACTGAAGAAAATGAAATTATAACTCCTAAAAATAATGAACTTTTACTTAAAAATGAATCAAATGAGTTTGAAGAAAGAGAACCTTTACAATCTTCAAATAGCGATAACAATCAAACTGAACGACAATTGCGCGATAGAACAAAATTAAAACCTACAGAATATTATGGATGTCCGATCACGTTTATTGCTGAAAAGTTACCATCCAATTATAACGAAGCAATTACAAGTAAAGAAAAAGATAGTTGGCAAGCTGCAATGCAGGACGAAATGAACTCTTTGTATGAAAATAAGACATGGGTATTAGTGGAAAAGCCAAAAGATAAAAAGGTGATTAACAATCGTTGGGTTTTTGTGAAGAAGCTCAATCCAGATGGTACAGAACGTTATAAAGCGCGGTTAGTTATTAAAGGTTATTCGCAACAGAAAGATATAGATTATAAAGAAACTTTTAGTCCGGTTGTTCGCTTTGATACAATAAGATTGATACTTAGTATTTCTGCTCGTGAAAATTTACATATCGGTAAATTTGATATAAAAACGGCTTTTTTATACGGAGACTTAAAGGAAGATATATATATGAAACAACCTGAAGGTTTTGATGATGGAAGCTCACGCGTATGTAAATTAATGAAAAGTTTATACGGCTTAAAACAAGCACCAAGATGCTGGACTGAGCACTTCACTAATATTCTTGTAAATTTAGATTTTTGTCAGAGTACGGGTGACCCATGTTTATACATATATAACAATAATAATAATAAGATCTTATTAGCAATTTATGTTGATGATGGACTTATTGCAGCTTCAAATGAAAGTTTGATTGATAAATTGTTGAATGATTTGAGTAAAAAATTTAAAATTACTAGTACTAAAGAAGTTACTAATTATCTTGGAATGGAAATTTGTAGATTGAATGATGGGTCTGTTTTCATTCATCAAAGTACTTATATTAACAAAATCTTAGAAAAGTTTAATATGTCAGAAGCTAATATTGTATCCACGCCAATTGATTGTAATCATGATGAATATTTATCAAAAACTATTGTAAGTAATGTACCTTATCGTGAAGCTGTCGGCAATTTGATGTTTTTGCAAACTGTAAGTCGTCTGGACATAAGTTTTGGTGTAAATGTTGTATCTAGAGTTTTAGACAAACCAAGTGTAGCTCATTGGTCAATTGTTAAACGAATTTTACGTTATCTAAAAGGTACGATTGATTTTGGATTACTATATTGTAAGGATGGCAACTTTAAAGCTTATAGTGATGCTGATTATGCTAGCGATACAGTTACACGTAAATCAACTTCTGGCGTAGCTTGTATGTATGCAAATGCTGCAATTATTTGGCG
This sequence comes from Magicicada septendecula, assembly GCA_034769895.1. Classification (NCBI taxonomy): domain Eukaryota; kingdom Metazoa; phylum Arthropoda; class Insecta; order Hemiptera; family Cicadidae; genus Magicicada; species Magicicada septendecula. Next base: position 574,856,753 of record CM068368.1, on the reverse strand, counting down.
AAGTAAGAAGCAACAATCTGTATCATTATCAACAACCGAGTCAGAATTTGTAAGTGCAGCATTAGCAACAACTGAAATAATGTGGTTAAAGAAGTTATTTAATGAATGCGATTGTAAGACTGATAAATATGATTTATATATAGATAATATGAGTGCATTAAAACTTATAAGTAATCCTGAATTCCATCAAAGGACAAAACATATTGATGTGAAATATAATTATGTACGTGATTGTTTTCAAAATGGAGAAATTGATGTACATTATGTTAAAAGTGATGAACAAGTTGCTGATATACTTACGAAAGCTTTGTCAAAACCAAAATTTGTTTATTTAAGATCTAAACTTGGACTTAAGAGTAAAAATGAATTTTTTTTAAAATTAATGTGATTGTGAGAATGTAGAGTTTTAGGGAGGGTGTTGAGAATATACTAGAAAACTCTACATTCAATTTTAAGTAAGTATACCTGTTATTGTAGAGTGAAAGTTTGTATTGTGCGGTGGGAGGTCTAGCTACCTGGGCGGGGCCTCAACCCACACACATGCTTGTTTACTGTGAGAAGTCTACAAAAGTAATGTTCTGGAAGTTTTAAATAAAAGGAAAGATCTGGAAGCTTTTTTCTATATAAACAGAGATGCACTCGACCAGTTAAGTTCAGTTTTAAATCTGCTTTTGTAATGTGTATTTCGTGTGTCCGTTTTATGTATACTTGCTACTAAACTGTTCTTCAATAAAGTGTGTGTTTGCTCCTGTACTTAAATTATTAATTATTTTTAACCATACCTCAACAATACTTTATATGAATGTTAATAATTCTTAAAATATAGGCCTATTTGAATATTGATAATTATTTATTCAGAATTATAAGTCAAATTACAGAATGGGGTTGAAAATTACATAAATCCAGTTAGCATTCTGATTTTAATCCACAGAGAAACAAACTTGTCCAGTCTGTAACTTAAACTAGATATGTAACAATGTTATGTGCCCATTTATTGGTATAAACAGCGATTATTCAGTGACAGGCAGTTATGTACTTAATAGCCTACATGGAGTTATAACTCTGTAATCCTCATATTTCAAGACTAAATTCAAACTCTGTGATGCAAACAGAGATCAGCATACGATAGGCTACAAGAAAGCGTATTAAGATTAATGTTGAAGATTGAAATATGTAACTAATAACTAATAAATTGTAGTAACTACATCAATATTAGAGTTCACTTTCGATGTAGATATGAAAGATATCTAAGAGTAATTTCTAACAAGAGTTAGACACTGGTTTACAGCAAATTCAGTTTTGCAAGCCCAATGAAGCTTACATATTTGTCCTAAATCAGAAGGGGATGGTAAACAGAGAAGAGAGTGAACAATAGCCGACAGTCGGTGTACAGCAGGCGGGTGCACTTACGTATGTCACGTTCATTTGCACAACACGTTTGCCGGATTAAATCTCACGGTAGGTATGCTCATATCTTACAGTTTCTTTTTATACATAGCGGAACATGTTTCCAACAGCTATAAACAGAAAAGTTTTTCTAAGAAAAAAAAAATAGTTTTCTTATTTTATGAAAAAATAAAACGCGTTAGGCCTACTTTATAATGACAATAGGTTTAGTAAAATATGTATTCTTGTACCACTGAACTGAGTATTTTCATTTCACCGGACAGTAGTGTAGGCCTAGAGGAAATATAATTTTACCGATTTAACGATTTTTTTTGGGGGGTGGGAGTAGAAAGTTTAAAATCCAAATGACTTTTTCCACTAATTGTAGCAATTTCACTATTTTAAAAAGGGATAGTTAACAAAACAGAAACCAGCGTCTTGTCAGTAAGGAAACTGTATTAATGAAGCCCTACCCGTACGTGATGATTAGCCGCTAAAATAAGATCTACTATAGGGCCTACATAGTTTTTATTATAGGCTACAAAATAAAATTAGCACATTATATTGGACAACGAAATCTGCGGGTCTTGACGTATTCATTTTTTCAATAATAATATCCTTTAATTTATTTGACTGGCCAATTTTTCAATGCACATGTGTTTGTGTAGATAAGTATTAAATGTTTATAGAAATAGGAAAAGAAATCGTGACACAATGGCAAAATTTTAATCTAGATTTCGTTCATCAACGTTAATAACTTAACAGCAGACTGAATTAAACAACAAATGTTGCTTAGACATTGATTTCCGTAAATAGTAATTTATGAGGTCATGACACAATAAAAAATTAACACTTTTGAAATGAAACACTTTTAAATTGAACCACGTGTTTATATCAAGCAGTAGATGTAAACAGAGCTACATAGACCTATATTACACAGAACTATATAGATCAATATTAAAATTAATGCACGATTTTTTTAATGAGCGGTGTTAATACTAATGGTTGCCCGAAATAATATCCATTAACAAATTAATACTCCGAGTTAAAATTCCTATCGTTGCTAATTGTGGCGTCTAATTATATTTTGCTTTGTATAGTATCCAAGTCACTATTTCTAAATAATTTAATTACCTTGTATCCGTCAGTGACTTCGTTTTAGCGTTTTTTATATAGACGCGTTTCGTGACATGTGTCACATCATCAATATTCCTCGTCAAATGTTAAAATTCACATAAAACACATAAAAACACATTTGCACATATTTAGTAAAAGTAATTATACTAATTACTAATTATACTATTTACTAATCTAATTATAATTTATTTTTGTATTTTATGTGGCAGGTTTTCCTTTTGTAATTCATCACACCTTTTCTTTCACATCCGCCATGGTCGCAGAGATACAGTACTAACATTATGCCAAAAGTAAATAGTCTGTTTTACTATGATTAAGACATATATATATTTCAATCACTTTCTGCTACAGTCCGTTTCTTGATGTATATAATACTTTAATATTTATACTAAATTTACCTCAAGATGTTTTTTCTATTTGGAACATGTTTCGAGAGTTCCTGTTCTCTCATCTTCAGCCTTCGCCATCTTGTTTCTGGTGAAGTATTTGTGTGTTGGTTGCTGGATGTTATTAAGGTTGTTTGTTGGTCTTTGGTCTTCTAAAGTTGTATTATTGTGTGTGGTTGTGGTATATGTTTTTGTATTTTGTGTATTTTCGATGTTGAGTGCTTTGAATATTGTGTCGTTTTGTATTGATTTGTATTTGTTCTGGTATTAGTTTGTTTTGTGTTTTATGTTTGTATATCTGTAAATTTTCCCAAATGTTCATTATGGTGCCTTTGTGTGGTATATGTTTTATTAGTGATACATTGGTTATGTTTGGGAATTCGTGTCTTGTGTTTATTGCATGTGTGGCTAAATTGGATTTATATAGTTCTGGTTTTTTGTATGCGTTTAGGTGTTCAAAATAAAGTTTTTTCAGCTGTTTTTTTGTTTGTCCTATGTAACATTTATTGCAATCTTGGCATTCAATTTTGTATATACCATTAGTTGTTGTATTATCTTTGTTGTGTGAGCTATTTAGAATTTGTAATTTATTTTTATTAGTTTTGTATGCTATTTTTATATCTGTTTTTAAATAATTTTGTTAGTTTTTTCATTTTATTATTTATGTATGTGAATGTGGCCCATTTTTTGTTGTTGTTATTATTTATGTGTTGTTCATTTTGATTAATTCTTAATTGTTCAGTTTTTATTTTGTATTTGATTTTATTTTCTATTTTGATCATAGTATTTTTATTGTATCCATTTTCAAAACCAATTTGGTATATTATATTTCTTTCTTTGTCAGTTTCTTGTTTGTTTAGGGGTATTTTGTACATTCTGTTAAATAACGAATAAAATGCTGCCATTTTATGTTGTGGTGGGTGGTCAGAATGGTTAGGTATAATGATGTTAGTGGAAGTTGGTTTTCTATATATTGTGTTTTTGTTATTTGATACATATAGTCCATCATCTACATATCTTATCCATATGCCATTTGGGTCATGTGTTTTTATGATATTTTGTATTTTGGTGTCTATGTGTTGTAGGAATATTTCTGCTATTATGCTTGATAATGGTGATCCCATTGCTAAACCTTCTTTCTGTTGATAAATTTTGCTATTAAATTCAAAGTAATTTTGTTTTAGTATTAGTTGGAGACTATTTTTACTTCCATATTCCTTAAGGAATGGAAGTATGGTGATGGCAAAAAAAATCGTGTTCGAGATTATTGCAGATTCTGATTCTACTACACTCAAAACATGAAAAAAAGTCGTTTTCTGAAAAGTGTCTGTGTGTGTGTCTGTCTGTCTGTCTTTCTGTGTGTCTGTCTGTCTGTCTATAGATTTTTTTTCTATGGCAAACGATAACTGCCGCAAATTCAAACAGAATCAAATAAGTTTTTGCATACAGCCCTGATTTGCAGAGTACTCGCGACCTATTGTTTTTGGTGAAGATCGGTTGGGGGAAAGGGGTAGTTTACCTGCAACGGTTTTTTTTTAGCAAGGGTAATTTTGTTTGTTTGGCAAACGATAACAGCCGCAAATACAAACAGAATCAAATAATGTTTCGCATACAGCCCTGAATTGTAGAGTTCTCAAGATCTGCTGATTTTGGTGAAGATCGGTTAAGGGAAATGGGTAGTTTACCTGTAACGTTTTATGTTTTAACAAGGGTATTTCCTATGGCAAACGATAACAGCCGCAAATTCAAACAGAATCAAAAGATTATTTGCATACAGCCCTAACTTGTAGAGTTCTCAAGACCTGTTGTTTTTGGTGAAGATCGGTTGAGGGAAAGGGGTAGTTTACCTGCAACGTTTTTTTAACAAGGGTATTTTCTATGGCAAACGATAACAGCCGCAAATTCAAACAGAATCAAATAATGTTTTGCATACAGCCCTGATTTGTAGAGTACTCAAGACCTATTGTTTTTGGTGAAGATCGGTTAAGGGAAAGGGGTAGTTTACCTGTAACGTTTTATGTTTTAACAAGGGTATTTCCTATGGCAAACGATAACAGCCGCAAATTCAAACAGAATCAAAAGATTATTTGCATACAGCCCTAAATTGTAGAGTTCTCAAGACCTATTGTTTTTGGTGAAGATCGGTTGAGGGAAAGGGGTAGTTTACCTGCAACGTTTTTTTAACAAGGGTATTTTCTATGGCAAACGATAACAGCCGCAAATTCAAACAGAATCAAATAATGTTTTACATACAGCCCTGATTTGTAGAGTACTCAAGATCTATTGTTTTTGGTGAAGATCGGTTAAGGGGAAGGGGTAGTTTACCGGCAACGTTTTTTTATCAAGCGTATTTTCTATGGCAAACGATAACAGCCGCAAATTCAAACAGAATCAAATAATGTTTTGCATACGTCCCTGAATTGTAGAGGTCTCAATGACTTTCGATTTTGGTGAAGATCGGTTAAGGGGAAGGGGTAGTTTACCTGCAACCTTTTACGTTTTAACAAGAGTAAAGTACTTGAAAATTTATTTAAACTTTTTGAAACAATGGTAATTGTTAAAAATAAAATAATTTTGTTGCCAGGCAATAAAATTATAATTTTTTCATTTTAATGTAATATAATATTTTTCATTTAATACAGCAATAAAAAGGCAGGTAAGACACAGCCTGGCTGTTTGGCTGAAAATGATTTTAAATATAAATCTTAGAATATGGAAGTCATGTATGGTTCTCCATACCGATATTTTTATGTTATGATGGTTATTTGTTAGATGGTTACTTTTTAGTTTTTGTGATATTATTTTTGCTATTTTGTATGTAGGAGCTTTTTTGAAATTGATTAATGGACGTATTGGGTTGTTTAATTTGTGTATTTTTATTAGGCTATTCATTTTAGGTGGTTCTGGATTATTGTTTATATATATATATGTCTATGTTTTTATTGTTGAAAATGTTTTTAGTTGTTTTTATTAGTTTTATTGTTTGTTTAAGATATTTTTCTGTTGGGTTTTTATCTAGTTGTACGCATTTATTATTGTTGATGAAGTCTTCGGTTTTTTTGATGTAGTCTGCTTTATCAATGATTACTGTTGCTTGACTTTTGTCTGCTTTAGTTATTATTAAATTATTGTTCTTTACTTTACTTTTAATTTCTTTTATTGTTTTATTGTTTTTCTTTTGTTTATCTTTGTTTTTCATTTCGCTAGTGATTATTTTTTTAATTATATGTGTTGCTTCTGTTCTCTTTTCTTCTTGTATATTGTCTTTTATTAGGTTAATGGCAAATTCTGTTTCTACTATTAAATTTTCTAGATTTTTGTTTGCATTTTGGGTTATGTTGACTTCATCAACAATAATAAATGCGTACAACTAGATAAAAACCCAACAGAAAAATATCTTAAACAAACAATAAAACTAATAAAAACAACTAAAAACATTTTCAACAATAAAAACATAGACATATATATATATATAAACAATAATCCAGAACCACCTAAAATGAATAGCCTAATAAAAATACACAAATTAAACAACCCAATACGTCCATTACTCAATTTCAAAAAAGCTCCTACATACAAAATAGCAAAAATAATAGCACAAAAACTAAAAAGTAACCATCTAACAAATAACCATCATAACATAAAAAATACATACGAATTAATAGACAAACTAAAAATAATAAATATAAATAAAAATACATTTTTCACATCATAGACATAACAAACATGTACACCAATATCCCAGTAGAAGAAACAATTGATATAATAATTAACAAACTTAAGGACAAAATGAAAACAAACAATATATAACCGAAATAAAAAAATAGTCTCCAACTAATACTAAAACAAAATTACTTTGAATTTAATAGCAAAATTTATCAACAGAAAGAAGGTTTAGCAATGGGATCACCATTATCAAGCATAATAGCAGAAATATTCCTACAACACATAGACACCAAAATACAAAATATCATAAAAACACATGACCCAAATGGCATATGGATAAGATATGTAGATGATGGACTATATGTATCAAATAACAAAAACACAAATGCAGAGAACATATTGAAACAAATCAATAACATACATCCCAAAATACAATTCACAGAAGAAAAAGAAAAACATAACAAAATCAACTATTTAGACATAACCATCACAAGATACAACAAACACATACAATATGCAATATATAGAAAACCAACTTCCACTAACATCATTATACCTAACCATTCTGACCACCCACCACAACATAAAATGGCAGCATTTTATTCGTTATTTAACAGAATGTACAAAATACCCCTAAACAAACAAGAAACTGACAAAGAAAGAAATATAATATACCAAATTGGTTTTGAAAATGGATACAATAAAAATACTATGATCAAAATAGAAAATAAAATCAAATACAAAATAAAAACTGAACAATTAAGAATTAATCAAAATGAACAACACATAAATAATAACAACAACAAAAAAAGGGGCACATTCACATACATAAATAATAATATGACAAAACTAACAAAACTATTTAAAAACATAGATATAAAAATAGCATACAAAACTAATAAAAATAAATTACAAATACTAAATAGCTCACACAACAAAGATAATACAACAACTAATGGTATATACAAAATTGAATGCCAAGATTGCAATAAATGTTACATAGAACAAACAAAAAAACAGCTGAAAAAACGTTATTTTGAACACCTAAACGCATACAAAAAACCAGAAATATATAAATCCAATTTAGCCACACATGCAATAAACACAGGACACGAATTCCCAAACATAACCAATGTATCACTAATAAAACATATACCACACAAAGGCACCATAATGAACATTTGGGAAAATTTACAGATATACAAACATAAAACACAAAACAAACTAATACCAGAACAAATACAAATCAATACAAAACGACACAATATTCAAAGCACTCAACATCGAAAATACACAAAATACAAAAACATATACCACAACCACACACAATAATACAACTTTAGAAGACCAAAGACCAACAAACAACCTTAATAACATCCAGCAACCAACACACAAATACTTCACCAGAAACAAGATGGCGAAGGCTGAAGATGAGAGAACAGGAACTCTCGAAACATGTTCCAAATAGAAAAAACATCTTGAGGTAAATTTAGTATAAATATTAAAATAATATATATATATATATATATATATATATATATATATATATATCGAAAGTTCAATAAATTCAAATTTTATGAACATCTATTATTTGTTGTAGTAATCGAATACGAGATTACCACGGGCGGAATGACAGAGAGTAAGCCGGCTTCTGCGGATACATACAGCCTTTACACTCTGATAACGTCGGAGCCGTCCACAAATACTTGATGTTTCCGTGAATGGAATTTCTGTTCCACCCGATAGTGCATTATCTGCAAGCTCCGGTACTACTGGAATGTATTATGAAAAAATTTCCCTTAAAAATTATATGTAGTAAAAAAAAGTCATTTATCCTCTGCCTTACAGGGGGCAGTTAAAGTATCATTGATTGCCGTGGTTTGGGCGTGTAGAGCGCTTGATAAATGGCTCTTGCTCACCCCCTTTAGCTAGCTGCTTGCCTGTGTAAAGAGGGATGGTATCGGCTACTAAAAACCCTCCGTGTCGGAATTAAGCCATCTGATATATCTGCCTAATTTAATCGCTGTAATTCAACTTTGTGTCTTTTTTACACGAAGTTAAATTTCAGTAATTAATTTAAGAAGACGGAAGCTGGGACTAAGAATTAAAAGAAAACGTCCAATTCTTTTCTATCTAATTCTATTTATGATTAGACTGGACTATTTTAGATCTCAGAATGTGTGTACTTTTTTCATATTAAAGACCATTTTGATGTAGGCCTACTTAATAACTTAAAAAAAAGTCAAAGTGAATGACAGAATTCTTTGTTTCTACAAATTTGCAGATTAGTGCATCGAAGTCAACAACACATCGCACTGTACGAAACTGTTCTAACTTTGTCTTGGGCATTTGCCCTTCTTAACCCAGTAAATGTATGCCTTACGCATTGGAAACATTTCAATATTGACAGTAGTCACACCAGGGGCAGCCCGATGGTTTTTCAGCGGCCGTGCAAAGTCCTAATTTGCCGCCCCCTACACATATGCCGCCCCTACCACCTATATACCCCCTCCCCTAAACCCTCCTCCAATCTTAGGATGGTGAAGGTCTATGTCTGAGACGTGATGCGGCATTGTTTATGTTTCACTACGACAACCACCAACGCAACACAATAGAGTAGCATCAGGCCCAAATTACTCAAGATTTTCAGCTGGTTAAACTTAAGTTTGGTTTGAATAAAATTTTCATATCCTTCAAATTAAATGCATTGTAATTAGAATTACTGTTGGAAATAGTAAATACTTTGTCCAACTCAAATTTGTCAACCGTATTAATATTGTGGAACTTAAAATTGGAAAGGAAACAATAATTAACCAACTCTCATTAAAATTATTACAAATGTATTTTATAATATACTGCATATGTTTTTATCTTTCTTATAATGTCATATGATTAAATAAAATACATGATTGAGTACTTATAAAAGTAGACTACATACTAATTTACAAAATGAACCATAGTGCGTATTATACCAATTTTTATAGCAAGCTATATGAAGAGATTTTATAGGCAAAAAAATTATGTGGGGTGGCGCTTAAATCTGGAGGGAGGGCAAAAACCAGTAATATTAACTATAACTACACGAAAAACATATTTTCTCTCATCAAAATAAAAAAAAATATAAACCTGAATCTTTGCGACTAAAATGAAGAACGTATATCTTATCTTAGCTACAAAATAAAAAATCATTGAAAAGCACGAATTAATTATAATTGAATTGCATCATGTAATTTCACAGTAATGGTCAATTTTCTACATTATATTGCGGGTTTTCGTAGTAGTATTAATTCTACTTTGAATGCCCTGATGCGACAAGCAGACGAAACAACAATGACCTTTGGAAGGGAGAGGCGAGAGCGAAGTTTTTGTAAACAAGTAGAAAAATATTAAAGTATTGAGAGGGGCAAAATTGTAAATCCACAGCTAAATATACAAACATTCTCATAATAATCATATCTAAAAAGTAATAAAACTATCTAAAATTAAATGGGAGTCCGTCTTTTTTAATACCAGTTCGGCGCTACGCGGCGCTGCGCGCCCCTGGCGCCCCGTGCTGGAGCACGGCTCGCACGGCCCTCGGGCCGCCACTGAGTCACACTGTAGATGGAGTTACGAAAGGAAGAATCACATTCTACGGACACTGGGGCCGGATGAAGCCAGAAAGGCTGACAAAAAGAATATCCACCATTTCAATAAAAACCCGTTGAATAAATTCGACCAACATAAATCAGTTGGTTCACAGAAGTAAAAAACGATCTCACAGAAATGAAGCTTACAAAAGACGATACTTTGGACACCGACATGTTTAGGAAAGATTAAAGCATTTGGGCGTTTTCAGGAAAAAGAGAAGCGAGAAATAAAACCTATCTGGACAGAAAAAATTGAAAGGGATCATAGTGAAAGGATGAGAGAATAGAGGAATAGAAAAAAAGCAAGAAAAAAATGGAAAATCATGACGAAGTTATTTCAGTGGTTAACACTCGGTCAGAATCGAAGAAAAAGGAAGAAATAGTCACACTACTTTTCAGCAGGCCTAGTATAGAAAGTTCTCTTACCCCCAACAATAACAACTCATAAACTTTCATAAAAATAAAAAGAAAACTCTTGTAAATAAGAAACTGTATGACTGCACCGACGACCATTATTTACGTTAGTACCAGTGTTTACCCTTTTGTAGTGTAAACAGAAACATCTTTCTATGTTACTGTGTCAGTATTCAACAAAAGAGGTCTGTTGTGCAAACACAGAATTGTGTGTGTCCCTTCACAAATGGGTCAATATATTAACAATTAGTGTAGCGTAGGTTCTAAGAACGCAGGAACGGACGTGTTTATGGCTTTCGTCCCTTTCAGTGACAGCTGCACATAGTATGGCCTTATTTTTCTTTGGGTCAGTGAGTTTTATTTGAGTGTGAAAGTGACACAGGGGGGTTGCTGTCGCTCTAAGGAAGTGACCAGTTGTTAAAAATAACTTTCTGAAAGCAGCCTCTCCAACCCTCACCAAAACTTTGGGTTTCTAAAAGTGACAATAAATCTTACACCAAGGGTAAGTATCGGGAGCCTAGGCCTACCTAGACCAGTCTCACTTTCTGTAACCGCTGAAATAGTAGAAGCCGCATTTGTTAAGCTGAATATGCTGGCGATTCAAAGCAGAGTTGATGTCGTTATGTATCACAGTGTTAATGTTATTAGGTTGAATAACGTAATTCGTTTTCACGAGTTTGTTCAAATTAAGTTCAACTGTCATAACAAAAATAATATTTCATAGTTAATGAAACGTCTTAAAGTAGAAGTTTCTACCGACATAAAAAAAAAACAAAAATGAAAAGACGTGGAATTAAATTTCCGTTGTTCAAACCATCATCTTCAGCTCAAATAAACATAACTTTGACCACAAAATACCGGCTTTACATATTTATTATTTTAGTACCAATATAATTTTATGTTTTTCGTTTCAAACTTAAACCGGCACTATGAACCACTTTGTGGATTGATAAACGAACAGTATGATTCTACAGCATTCTGCCTTGTTAAGAAATTGTTACTTCAGAATGAACATTTCCATCAATTTCTTATATTTTAAGTTTTTAGCACGGCAAGATACTATATGAGATTCTCTATCAATTTTTGGGCTTATGACACATTCTGATGTTTTAATACTGAACTAGAAAAATATCAGAGTTCAATATGAGGTCACTAATTTTTAAAAATTAGAATGAAAATTTTTTATGTGGTCGGTAAAACCTTATACAATAAATGTAGAAGGTAAGCCATGGGGTAATAAGGTTCTATCTGTTCTCAGAACTGTAGTGGGTTTATCTGAGGTGTAGCTGGTTGTCAGGAAAACAGAGGAATCTTTCGTTGTGAAGTTTCATCGCCTACTATAATGGCCGTTTGTTTTGTTTGGAAAGATTTGTCTCTTTATAGTCTAGTGGCTGTAAGTTTCAAATATTGCTAGAGATGACTTTGAAATGAGGTTAAGGAATCCCTTAGGCTGAGGATGAATTGGAAGACAGTGTCTATTTATGTGTACAAATTCAGATAATGAAAGCTAAGCAGATGACACGACAAATATTCGTTTTCAGGACAAACTCAGTCAACAACCAACACACTACGCCAGCCTAGTAACGTACGTTAGATATGGTATAATATATACGTTAAATACGTATTGGAATGTATAGTATATTTATTGGAAATTTTAAATAGTACATAAGTTAAGTCCAATTTTTTGAAGGATAATGGATTATGTTATTAGCATTTATTAGCCACTGAATTTATGGAACCGATACTCTGGAGTCCTACAGGTAGTCTATGCCTAAAAATTTGAACTCATTTAGGCCTATCTCGTGCACAATTCAAAACATTTTGCATAATCACGCTAACATTAAGAAAATCACAATGAAGTACTCCGACTCTGAGAAGATTTTCATAGTGGAGGTTGACAATGGAAAAAGTGGAGGTCTTATAGAAAAACGTAGGCTACACACCAACTTCTACACTCCTTACGGTCTAACATAATCAGTGAAAAGTATAAATAATCATCATCCAAATTTGTTCTGCAAATAACTAGACCCCTAGAAATGTGAATGTCTAGGTTCCAATCGTAAAATCTTTTTTATGAAACTTGTTTAAAGTTAAATACCGAAAGAATGGAAAAACCAACATCCAACTATATCAGTTTTTACGAAGGGACAAAGCATAATCGCTCATCTTGGTTTGCCCAATCTACCTAACTGAGGCCCTCAAGACCGGACCTTATTAATAGTTGTGCCAGACGGCAACTTGGATTTGAAATGAAACAGGATTAAAATCAACTTTATTTACTGTTCCATCCTTTCCTGTTTCATTAATACTTTCGTATCACAGCAATACTTTAATTATAATGTATTATAATTAGTCTTTCTCAGAGAAAGCAGTAGAACAGGCTTGCATCAAATTTGGTTAACCGGCCGGACGTTTTTCCCTACAAATCATTAAATTACTGTAATAAATATTTTATAATATTTATTCCTTTCATGACTTACAACATTAATGTTTTCGCAGCATAAAACTAATGAACACTCAGGCAGATACGTATTGTGTGCTATCCAGATGATTCAGTGCTTAAAGCGGATTCAGAAGATAATTTGCAGAGAGTTCTTCATAAATTCGTTATACCAGCAACAAAATATAACATGATAGTCTGTATAGACAATACTAAGTCAATGGTAATTTCAAAAGTTACCATTAGATGTGAAGTGGAAATTGAAAGGAAAGTTTTAGAGAATGGACTTATTTAGGGCAGACATCTCTCGTGACCAAAATACGTACGAGAAAGCAAGAAGAAAGGAAATGAAAGTAGCTCGCATTTCTGGACATTTAAGGGATGTAACCTGGAATAATAAATACAGTAGCCTACATCAGACTTGAAAGTTAAGATATACAAGATGACGGTATGACCAATGCTGACTTACGGAGTTGAGACGCGGGCTGACACTGTTAGACCAAAACCCGACTGTTAAAGACGGTAGAAATGAGTAGGTCTACACTCAGGCTGGGATTCTAGACCGTTGGAAAAACGGACTCTGGCCGACCTCAGAAGAGAATCCCCTCTAGTGAATAACCTTGATTGGTGAAAAAAATAGGCGATTAAGCCTAATAAAAGAAAAAAGAAGAAGAAGTTTAAAGTACAATACATTATTAAAATCAATAAATTATTTTTTACATCGTTCTTTTAGCATTCATCTGAAACAATTAGTCCTTTGTACTAAATAATTACATACGAGTGAAAGGTTATTCCCTCCGCGATCAAGTTAGGAATGAACATAGGTCTGTAAGACCCGAGTTGGAGTATAGGCTACAGCATGAACGATAGGATTAGACAGTGCTCATTGCAGTGGAAATAGCGTGTAGATAGGATGAGCGATGCCTGTCTAACAAAACAGATAATCAATTATAAACCACAAGGACGAAGATATGTAGGTTGGCCTAGATGAAAATGGCAGGACCGAAGTCGAAACAGGCTGGAAGCTTAGACAATGAGGTGGAGAAGAAGGAGAAGAACGTTTTTATTTTCAAAAAGAAAAAAGTATACTTTGTAAAACAGACTTTGAAAAAAGTACACTTCTATAAACAGAAAAAAGTTGCCTTTGTCATTCTGAAAAGTCTACGTACTCTACGAAATTATCTGATACATCTAACTGATGAAATACGAATCGATGGAGAGTGAAATTATATCACAGCTAGAAACCAAAACCTAAAGGGCAAGCCTGTAAGCAGATATCGGCGTACGTAACACATTCAGTGCGTCCGTCTTTGGAATAAAGGAAGGACGGCGAAGTGATATGGGCGTTGGCCGCAATAGTATCATTTACGGTTCGATAATGGACAAAACGGATTGAATCGGAAGAAAGTGAGAGGATCGCCTTTCTTAATTTGTACATGTCATGCGAATCAATGTTAAGCGACTGCACCCCATTTAAGATATGATACGTGGCATTTTTCCATTCCTTAACTTAATTTTGTCACGTGGGGGTAAATGTCGCTACTAAAAAAACTACTAACTCAAAATAATTTATTTCTGAATACAAACTCATGTAATTTATTAACTAGAATACTCGTTATTTCAAAGCCTGTGGGAAAATATTCAAAATTAGTGGAAAACGTACTTAAAAATTTCTTATCCAATAACCAGTTGTTCAAATATTTAACTAGTTTGATGTTGATTTATGAACTTTTGTGTGAAACGAAACCTTACACACAATGCCATTTGCATGAGTTAGAGAAATTATCTACGCGTGATAAGGGATTGTGTCGGAGTGATTATTAATAGGACGTATCTAATAATATTAATAGAATACTTTTACTACTACTACTACTACTACTACTATACTATTATTATTATTATTATTATAACAATCATACCGCTGCAAGTGGGAGCTGAGGCTATACTTACAAAGAACGCAGTCAAATACCTAGGGGTGAGGGTAGATTCAAAGCTCTCGTATTGGGAGCAAATAAAGTATGCAGCTGATAAGGCGGTTCATATCACAACAAAACACAGCAGGCTTATAGCCAGTGTAGGAGGCTCCACTGCAAGCAAGAAGCGATTGTTGCTGGTGGTCGCGGAATCCACCCTTCTGTATATTTGCGAAATTCGGACCGATGCACTAAAGACGGAGAAATACAGGAAACGTACAGCATCGGTGCACAGAAGAGAAGCCCTCAGAATAGCATCGTCTTACCGGACAGTGCCAAAACCAGTAGTCCTGATGACAGCGGAAGTGATTCCCACAGACCTGTTGTCTCTAGAGCGAAAGCATAGATGTAACTGGGAGGAAGACGATGTAATTGGCAGGTTTGCGACAAAGCATGAAGCCAGGTAACCCACTCTCCGGCACTGGCAAGTTCGATGGAATAGCGAGAATAGGGAAAATGGACCGCAAGGCTCATACCGAACTTGAAGGAATAGATTGACCGCCAACACGGTGACGGTACCTAGCATCTGACACAGTTCCTCAGTGGCCATGCCAATTTAATGCCTACCTCCATAGAATGGGAAAGCTGCAAAGCCCAGCATGCCAGTACGGTGCCTCTCCCCATGAAGATGCCATGCACACATTTTTCAAGCGCAGCATGTTCACAAGAGAGAGGATGATACTGGAGATGGAGCTCGGGAAGTTTACGCTCGAGAGCGTAGTTGAGATTATGCTTCGAGGCAAGGCAGAATGGATCCGCATTTCTGCATTTATTCAGTGGGTCCTACTAGAAAAGCACCCAACGGGCAGTAGAAGATAAGGGACAACTAGGAGCCCGAACAAGGGCGCAATAGAATCCATCCTGAAGTAGTACGCTAAGTGGTTCCAGGATGGATATGATGCCTGAATTAGAGGTGGTTTTTTAGTGGGTGAGAGTCCCACTAATTTTAATCGACACTTACGATACTAACAAATTTAACGTTCATGGCTAAATGAGTAAGAGAAAGTTGTGGGAATTCGAAGTGTGGAAATATCCAGAGACTCCACTCCGACACGTTGTAATCTTGTACTGTACTGCAGAAGTAGGTTGTATGGGAAACATTACATGACGTGCGTAGATTTTCTACTGGAAGAGACAATGGAAGGATTCACTAAAGGCGTAGTTTCAGAGGAAGTGAAAGAAAAAGAAATTCAGGTACACGTAACTGACAGGCAATACGAAACAGGCAGAAAGAAACAGATGTCGAGAATGAAGATAACATGACAATGAAACTGTTTTTTCAATATAGGCCTACACATAAATAGGTTTTTAGATAGCTGTTTTTAAATAAAATATGGTTAATATTCCTAGAATGATTCGTTATGAGACGTGGTAATTAATTTACGTTCAACAACTACACATATCGCAGTATAAGGAAGTGTAGTCTGTTAACCGAGGCATTGTTTGCGGTGTCTGCAATGCAGCCTACAACTGCTTCTCCCAGAGACGACAAGTAAACTTGGAACTGTGTAATCCTAAGTACTGCTTGTTTGCGAACTTTGTGTAGAAATACGGTCAGTAAATTGTGGTTAACTGCGAAGTACACACACAGAGTAGTAGAGAAACCCTACTCTGACGGTAAGCGTCTGTAGACGTTTTAATTGATAATAGACTACTGTTTTCGGGTTTTCCAAATTTTTATTTCCGTAAAAACTATCATTTTATAGCAGACGTGTTAAAAACATAAAACTAAGCCAATAATATTTTACACTTGGGGGAAGAATATCTCGGTAAGTAGACGAAACGTTGGCGCTGCGAAAATGAAAAATTTGTGAAAGCTTGGCAGTTGTTAGCTCT
The DNA here is from genome assembly GCA_034769895.1 of Magicicada septendecula. NCBI lineage: Eukaryota > Metazoa > Arthropoda > Insecta > Hemiptera > Cicadidae > Magicicada > Magicicada septendecula. Next base: position 574,839,886 of record CM068368.1, on the reverse strand, counting down.
TAATCACTACAAGTTGATGGAGATAATAATGAACCATTGTGGGTGGGAGACTATATTATGTATGCTCAGACAGAATGTCTTTTAATTTCTATAAGAGTCAAACTGGTTTAACATGCAGCCTACTAGGACACGTCAGATTAGAAACAACTAAGAAACTGTTAACGATTATGTTTAAAATTAACTGTAAATAATAGTGTACACACTTCACAGTTCCGTGACTAAACAGACACCATGGTTCTACATTTTCATAATTTAGTAAATATGAGAACATAATGACAGTGACTAAATATAAAATTAGTTAATTCGTATTCACCAAATCAGTTCAATCGTTCACATATTAATAAATATGAAAGATCGGTGAGAATTCATTCGAATTCACAAATTTAATTAAATCGCAGTTTTGAACGTCGTTATACTTTCACTATGGAAAACGATAGAGACATGTACACAACCCTCTGCTGGAAGAAGTACACGATTCAGAGAATAAATTAATTGGCCGACGCTCTTAATTAAAATTCTTCATCGTGTCTGCATACAGCAGCGGAAAAATAATAAGACTGTAACCGGAATAGGGGGAGAGTTAGTGGCTGGGCGAGAATGAAGGATGAGGAAGAGATCGTTGTTATATGTAAATGTTTTGTTCAAATAAAAATAAATGTCCTTTTATATTTAGCCGACTTCGTGTTGAATAATCATGCTGCGAAATCTTTGCCTTGCTGAATAAAACTTCGACAAAGTGTTTGCTACAACTTTCTGAATATTAATTAGAACGCAGCTTCGAATGAGTTAACGCTGTCTGCTGATATACATTAAGACTGTATGTTATAAATATTAACGCGCGCGCGCACGCGCGCACGCGCGCACACACACACACACACATTTTCTAAAGTCAGACGAGCTAGTTTTGCTAGCGGGGTATGAAAAATCTTTCAACAGTCAAGTTCAAAATACTCCAAATCATAACAGCACAGATCTGCGTTTATACGTAAATTTACTTGCACTTGAACTTTTCTAATAGGGCTAATATAAAATAAATGTTATTCAAAGTTCACTGTTATTAAAATCTAGGATCTTCGCTAATTGTCTTGTTTCATGGATGAGTGAATTTTATGACCATGAGTCATGAAAGAAATTAACTTTTAAGATATTGTACAGGACAACTAATTTGTGATTTAATCGTATTTGGTGTGTGCGTGTGTGTGTGTGTGTGTGTGCGCGCACTCGAGCGGATGCGAGCGTGATTCCAGTTTATACTAGATGTAAGTAAGACAGTACCATTGATAGTTTCAACAATTTGCTTAAAAAAAAAGATTTAGAGAATGAAAACGGGATGATGACACAGGGCGAAGTAGAAAGAGAATTGAAAACGTAGCGACTGAGTTTGACGGGCGTGCGCTTGCACTCATTAACGTACTGAATAAACGTGTATAATTAAGCGAGTTAATTATGACTGGATTAAAATGAAAAGCATTAAACAAATTTTGGAAACGAACAAATTTCAGTCTTCATTGTGGTTAAATTTATGTCTGTGTTTCATAGGATTAAATTTAATTAAAAAGATAAACGTGGGTGGTACTCGCTGTTTAAAACTACTAATGCCGATAACACCTCAGACAGGCTTAATACAAAATCGTTCAAACACATGGTGTAAGAAACACACGTACAAAAATCAGTCAGTACAGAGCTCTCGAATTCTATCTTACAGGTTCCTAAAAAGACACGTGTTAATAGTACGTAGGTAACTGAATTTTTCAAAAGTGAAGAAATCTAAAGCACACGAACACGAATTATGTCAGATTAATTATGTTCGTAAAATGTTTTCAATCAGTTTCATTCTGTAACGTAACACATTTCACGGGTTTCGTATTCATAGCATACCTGTAGGCTATTGCTAGTGATCTAATTGTTTACAGATCAGTAGTGTAATTTAAAGAAACGCTGGGATAGCTCTAAATACTTGGAGCCCACATTTTTATCGATAACTAGCTTTCTTCTGTATTCATCAAGATTCATTACCAATTTATGAATTGTACATTTACTTTACCCATAACGTGCGTAGACGTTTTTGTGGTTAAATATTATAATGCGCGCGCGCGCGCGCGCGCACACACACACACACACACACACACATTATAACTTATTAGTCCAGATATTAAAAATTAACAATTTTGTACATTAAGACCGGGTTATGCATTGATATTAAAAGCCATTTAACGTCTTGGTTCGTTTAACGCTGGCATCACTTTAACGTCTTCCATACTTCACCTTAACATCTGGTACTTTTGTCAGTTTTCAAATGACCGTATACTGTAGGCTATGTATACTCGTACCGGGTGAGGTGTATGTATCTGGCACGCTTTGCAAAATATATGTAGGTTTGTTTGCGTTTTGATATATTTTCAAACTGTGAAAAATCTTTTGCTATAGGCTGTTGGTAACAGCTTTGAGGAGGAAAATAGTGTCTGCTGACATTTGATGTTAGTAGGTATTTTAATTATACGTAAAATTCGGCTTGACATTAGTATAAATATGGGCTATAGAATTACCCGTATAAATTCCCTGTGAAATAGAAACTACATAATATCAAAGCCGGTGCTGTTGAGAATAGAAGCGCAGGCAAATGAGGACTCGAATAGGAACAGGGAACGATCGTTCAATTTCAGAAAGTGTCGGCGCGGAAGGACATATGTCAGGTTAATATTTCAGCGGCCTTCATTATACATAATTGATGTTGCTCTGGTTCCGAGGGGAAGCAGTCATATTCGGTAATACACAACGGTCCATCCTAAAAGCATTGCGGCTCCTGTTTGGGATAGATATTTTAACGCTTGAGGCTTCACTAACGCACTCTAAAATAATAAACCATATTCACATAGTTTCTAAATATGCGACGAAATTGTTTTAAAAAAAAATTTTAATTGCTTTTATAGTTAAATTTTTAGTTAAAATATATCTAAATAATTTTTACAATCAAATTGTAATGAAATGGGAGGATAAAATACATTAAAACATTACATTAAAACTTAACTACTTATGCTAATTAAAAAAGTAATTTAAATTAGATTTAGTTTATTGCAAATATACGACGTTTGTTATCTTGAAACCTGATACATTTTAGTTTGTAAGTTGTTTACATTATAGGCTATTTGCACTGGTTAACAAGTGTGCTTAGAAACCGAATTCCCTCCTGAAAGTATATACAAGCTAAAGGGCAGTGATAGATTAATGTTAATTATTACTTAGGCCTACATCTTAATAGAAGGTCATGTTTCTTATAGAAGAGAATTAAATTTGTAAGAGGTGGGTTTACTGAGAGAGAGAAAGAGAGAGTGAAAGAGAGGGGGAAAGTAAGACGGATCGACATGTAGACAAAGAGGAAAATCCGTAGCACACATTTGGTTTAAAAATGAACGAACGCGTCTTCGGTTTTACTATGTGATCAGTGTAAGCGGATTGAGTGCGTAATGGCTGATGATAATAGTCCTTTCATTGGCTTGGATGGAACAATTTCATAATGAGAAAACGACTTTTGCGGTATTCTCTTTTACTATCGTAACACCGTACCTATTTTTTTATGTGTGATACTTTACAATGGAAAAATTTAAGCGTTTAAGCGTAATATTATAGAGATGACTTAATCTCTCCATCTGGATGACTACTAAATCGATAGTTTATTCGTATGCTTGGTACGAATTAGGCTGTTCTTTAAATTATTCCATTAACCAATTTATGATAGTCTATTTAGTTCTGTAATTTACTTTGTTTCTCCTTGTTGTAGTTAATAATATTCGGACGTTTAAAAAAATATACTATTTACACTTATTACTTTGTATGCAGTACAGAAGAGCGGACGTTATGCGTTTGTTCAAAAAATTAGAATACGAGTTTTCACTTGAACTAAACATTTCGAGGTCGTCTTAGACAAATATGGCATTTCATTTTACTGAATACCTGTCCACAAATATACACTGGGTTAGAATAGGCGTACGAAGTGATTATGGAATTTCACTGAAATGTTTAACAGCTCTGGTGGGGCCCCTGAACCTCCCCCGTAGTTACGCCTCTGCTTCGATATAATGTGACAACCGGTCCCAGGAACTTTTCCGTCTTAGGTAACAGGTGACCCAACTCTGCCTCCAATTCTATACGCATTTGTTACCACATACACACACACGCACACAAAATATGATGAGAAAAAATTATCATTTTTGTGTTAATTATTCGCTTTAATCACTTTAAAATTACCGCGGTTTTTTGTTATATGTTTTCAGTTAGCCATAATACATGGTTATTATGTAATAAATAAAAATATTTTGTAAAGACAGAAATATATAAAGTGCTTTCATTAACAAACTAAACTCGTTAAATTATTACTTAGCCAACAATGACAGCCTGTTTACTGTTTATAGATTTACTTTGTAAAGAACTGATGCGTCGCTATATGATTATTATGTGCCCTCTGCAACAAGTACCGCTCGCGGTTACATGTTCCTGTCGTCGTTCGGTTGCTACGTTGAATTCCTGTAGATGCTTTTAACACCTGGATATTAGTTACATTTCAATACCGATTTTATTTGTGGTAATAAAGAAATGAAAATTTTGGAGGATCTAGGATCTAATAGTATGTGGTAGCTGGTATGGTGTATTCGTGAGGTCTGATGTACGTATAAGCAAAACAAAAGTAAAAGAGATACATTGTCTTAATGCGAATACGTTTGAATTTAATTTAATATTAAGAATACAATAGTATTAATTGTTTGTTAATAAACAGATTTCAGTATTAAACTAATAGTGTTCCTGAATATACGCACACCCAGTAGGCCTAATGATATATGCTTTCTACTGCTGTCACGTTTAGCATTTAATTTTGTGATTTACTTTTGTTAGACTATGACTGTGACAAGCCACGTTGAGCTGTTATCACTTACTCAAGGAGAGATTTAAAAAAAATGTATAATAAATAAAATAGATCATAGAATGTTTATGTTACACGAGAAACTTGTAAGTTGTTTGTGTCCTCATCACAGTAAGTTTCACTAAGTAATTTCTCGAATGCCGCAAAACCTGTAACTTGTAGTTCTGTCCTGCTAGAGAGTTTGAACTCACTGTAATGAAAATAACACTACAGCGCTGCTAAAATATTAATCGTTTTCATTACACAGTACAATAACCTTTTACGGTATTACAAACAACTATAAGCTAGTAATAACTAATAAAAGTGTATTACTTTACGGGCAGCGAACGTTGCTCGCAGCCGGTTCGAGGTGTCTACACGACACGAGCATACGGGACATGACACAGAGCACAGCGGGCGGGAACAAGCGCTGTAATGGAAAATGTAGAAATAAACTATTTGACAAAGTGTTGCAATTTACAGTAAGCTGCAGTCTGCAGTAAAAATATATTCAATTCATTTGAAATTATACCTTAATTTGATCCGTCAGGCGATCTTGTAGTTAAATATTCCACTACATGTTTCGGGAATTAAATTCCCATCATCAGGTAAAACTTCCTTCTTCCTAATATATAGGAGTCGTCGGTGAAATTATTAAAAAACACATACATACACTAAGGAATAAAACAAACACAACTGTTACAAATGACATAATTAAAACACCGTACACACATAGCTAACGAATTTCACCGACGACTCCTATATATTAGGAAGAAGAAGTTATACCTGATGTTGGGAATTTAATTCCCGAAACATGTAGTGGAATATTTAACTACAAGATCGCCTGACGGATCAAATTAAAGTATAATTTCAAATTAATTGAATCTTATAAGCGATCTGGAGACCATTTATATGATGAATAAAAATATATCCTCGTGGCTTGTTTATGAGTAGCAAACGAAGAAAGGTTGCAGATTAGCAAGGCAAAGGTAATTATTATACTGAAGTAAACTACCATAGTAATACATTTTAATAATTCCTATATGCGTTAATTTAAAATTTTAATTTCTTTCTCTCTCATTAATTTTATCTTCGTTACGTATGCTTCATATTTATATTAATACGATACAAAAATGGACGTTGGAAAGTATAAACTATAAATATTTATGTGGATCTGGTTATCACATCACTGCCTTAACAAATATAGACTTTTTATTTGGTACGAATCGATTAAACATTTTATTTTCTAAACATTAACTTGATTATATTTCAAATAATTGTTTTCATTAGGATATTTAACAAATGAAAAAAGATCATGTGTCAGGTCAGAAGTGAATATATGTGTTATTCTGTTACATGTGAAAGTATTTCGTATGATACTAACTTAAATTATACATAAATTAACAACTAAAGTTTGCTATGTAGAGTGAATGCCTGAATGGTGAAGTTTAGGATTGTTAATGGCCATCGTTAAAAAGGGAGACACCAAGAAGTGTCGTTAACATAGGAGGATAGTGTTTGTGATCGTTGTACATAATGCTCTCTGTAGTCGTAAGGAATGGAGGAAACATAGCAGTCGGAGAAGACGGTAAGAAGCTTAAAGACGGAGTGATTCACCACCACCACTTAAATTATGGGGCAGATCGGATACAGTGATATCTCTACAAGGACAGTCACAAGAGTTGTTAAACACATGAAGATAAGGAAGCAGATGAACTATCTGCAACATTTTCACCGTACCGCTGCACCAAGAAGTAGAGGCACTTAACATTAATATTAACGCAAAAGTTATTAGTACATCTTTGGAGATAATGGTGTATGTTGATGAGGATAATTGCAGAGGTAAGGCAATCATGATAACAGTATCCATATGATTACACAGGAAGCTAAGAACAAAGAGATTAAAAACTATGAAAGGAAAAGATAAACAGACAGCGAAAAGCAGAATGAAAGAAAAGAAAAGCATGAAAAATAATTGGGACTTTCTCTTTCTAATTAGTAGAATGCTTACATATTTATGCACAATAGTAGACGGCGGAGAGAAATTGTCCAACGGATACAAAAGACCGGCTTAAAACAGGAAATTAGCCGTTAAAATAAAACAAAGATCTACAAAAGTGAATAAATCCAACATCAGTAACGCAGTCAGCTGCATCCACCCATTGAGTTAGTTGGCAATGGGATTTTATTCAAAAATGCCTGCCAGGCAGGCAGTACCAGAAAATAATAAGAATCCACGCTTCAATGAAATGTGATGAAAAACAAAATTTTGGCGATTACTGAAACAGACCAAATATTAGAAAAGGAAATGACGGTAAGATTTATTAAGACACAAAGGCAAAATTGGTTTAGGAATTTATTTAGGAAATAAGAGGAAGGAAAAATATCATCACATGGAAACCAGAATGATTGCGGAGGAAGCATAGACCAAAGAAAAGATGGAATGACCAAGGAGTGTAGGAGTAGAGGGACGGAGAAAAAATAGAAGTACAAAAAGCGGAATAGGTGGAGGGAAAATACACACGTAACGAAAACGCACTAATCTATAGAGGATATCTAATATAAAGAGTGAAGAACCTGATAGCCTGCAAAAAATATGTACTGACAACTTTTATCAAAAAGGCCTGCTGTTCTTTAATCAAGTGAAACCCCTAAAGTATTAATAACGTTAATAGCAAAATATAGTAATACTCTCAAAGAAGAACTTCACTAGCTTTCATTGTTTAGTGACAGAATTAATTTTATAACAATTGCGATGTCGGAATGTAATAAGTAATCTCATAAAAACATTGATACATTTGTGTTTTAATACTTATCAGTGATAAAGTTTAATTATGTTACACATATACGTTGCAGTTACACGTTTCGCGAAAATTATTAAGTACTTCGAAACATTTTTCTCTAAAAGATCAATAAATTGCAAACTCATGAAAATCTAACTCTCCCATTCAAATCTTATGTATACGTTCTGTACCGTCTACAGACACACGCACAGGCAAACACAACACACATGCGCGGTCGCGCGCGCAGTAAACAGAGACCTGTACACATCATTTAGAAAATCAAATTTTTTTATACCGTGGTCTTCCATAATGCATGTTACACATGGCTTTTTCACATAGTGGTAAAATTTGGACACTATAGTGTTTGCAGAAAGTAGCTGATATTGTGTACGGATTTGTTAAATAAAAAGAACTTATCATTCTACTTCACTCTTTTATTTCCCTTATTTTTCAAATTATGGTAGAAGTTTCTTGTATAAGGTAAATAACTGCACTATGATTTGTATTTATCAAAATATAAACACATCTGTAGCTTCACTCATTTATTTGTTTAGATCAAACTTAGTTTAGTGCATAACATACACGTACGTATTAAATACTGATTGATTTATGTTATAATTCGATATTAATGTTATAAATGTCACGAGTTTATTTGCTGAGAATCCGAACATTATAATTAGAAACTATGAAAGGCGCGCGCGTCTCGTGTCTGGTCACACGTTCCACGAAAACTAATTAATCATTATGCCTGTTCTTTTCTTGAAAGTGTGAACCCATCAGCCAGCTGAGGAAGGGTTGACTGCATTTGTAAACATTGCAAAAGCCAATGGCAGGCAGCTGTGTATTTAAAAGTGGCAGACATCCAGGGGTTGTTGCTGTGCCCTTTCTCTATTTCTCTTTGGCACTCTGAGTAAGATAAAATAAACACAGGTCGGGAGTATGACAGATGCTGAGAGGTTGGTTTATTTGACTATAGTAAACATAGTCTCTCCTTGACTGGTGGAAATAAACATAACAGTTTTAAAAATGCTTTTTGTAGAGCAGACGTCTCAGTTACCACATGTCTCAGTGTTTATTATTTCGAAGAAAATTATGAATGTTTGTCTGAACCACGTTAAATGTAGTATTATAAGAACTTAGGGCGCACGTATGATGAGCTAAGCCCTACAATCCACGCAAATATCAGCTGTGATTAAACAAAAGACCTTCCCTTACCCTATTTCCTTTTTATTTACTGTCAGTTGTAGACTATATTCTGTTCGATTTTCGAAGGCGGTTCCGTCGACGGATAACCTCCTCCAACAAAAAAAGTAAAGGATAAATATACAGTATCTCGCCCAGCAGCATGAATCACCTACTGTGCATTATTTTACGTTACTTTACATAACAATATTATTCAGTAAAATCGTAAAATGCTTATCTATATCTATAAAAATGAATGTTTGTTTCTTTGTCCCGTATGCGTTCCTATACCATTCATCCGATTGCGATGAAACTTCGGTGAGTTGTTGTGCGCACGCCCGCGAAGGTTTATGAATTTTTTTCGATGGGGTCCTTTGGGGGGTTCTTGGGGTCTTCCACATCTCTTCCTAAACCACTGGACCGATTTCAACCAAGCTTGGCACAAATATTTTATGCAACGGGAGAACCAACATAGGGTAGGTGTTTTTTCGATGGGGTCCTTTGGGGGTCCTTTGGGGTCTTCCACATCTCCTCCTAAACCACTGGACCGATTTCAACCAAACTTGGCACAAATATTTTACGCAACGGGAGAACCAACATAGGATAGGTGTTTTTTCCGACGGGGTCCATTGGGGGGTCCTTTGGGGTCTTCCACATCTCCTCCTAAACCACTGGACCGATTTCAACCAAACTTGGCATAAATATTTTACGCAACGGGAGAACCAACATAGGATATGTGTTTTTTCGATATGATCCTTCGGGGAGTCCTTTTGGGGGTCCTTTGCGGTCTTCCACATCTCCTCCTAAACCACTGGACCGATTTCAACCAAACTTGGCACAAATATTTTACGCAAAGGGAGAACCAACATAGGATAGGTGTTTTTTCGATGGGGTTCTTTTGGGGGTTCTTTGGGGTCTTCCACATCTCCTCCTAAACCACTGGACCGATTTCAACCAAACTTGGCACAAATATTTTACTCAACGGGAGAACCAACATAGGACAACGGTACCAGGCTTTCAGTGAAACAGATGATGAACAATATCATCGAAGCTACAATTTTAAATGGAAAATTTAAAGGAGAAGATGTACTGTTGCCACGCATCCCAATGATTCCGACAGATATGCCATTCGAGTTCAAACGTTGGCAGTTTCCGGTGCGACTCGCATTTGCAATGACCATCAACAAAGCACAGGGACAATCGCTACAAGTGTGTGGACTAAATTTGAAAAATCCATGCTTCTCACATGGACAGCTGTATGTGGCCTGCTCACGCGTCGGAAAACCTTCGGATTTATTCATGTACGCACCAGACGGAAAAACAAAAAATATTGTGTATCCAAAAGCACTTCAATAAACAGAATTAAAACACAAACACTTTCTTTCTTTGAGTGGCATTGCAACGCATGCCGGGTACTCGCTAGTTCTAAATAAAAACTAAAGAACTTTGGTACTCAGTAAGATACTTTGTGATGTATTGAGCACTGAAAAGCAATAAAAGTAATCTTTGGATGTGTAGTAATTGTATTAAGTCGCATGACAAATATGTAAATACCGTGATGACTGCAGGTCCTCAGCCAGAACTAGCTGTCAGGAGAGGCAAAACACTTTCCAGATAGGGCGTATGTATATATTTTCGATTCGACTCTTTGTGTATATTTATATTTAGATCTGTAAATATAAATGTAAATTCTTTTCTATTTATAATTCGTGAGAATATAAATTATTTCTACTTCTATTTATGAAAATATAATTTTTCATTCTACTTATATATTCATAATTCGTCTATCATCCTGCTTTCATCTGAGAAATACTCACGGTTACAAATAAGCCTAATTTGCAGACGAAGTTAATAATATTTCTGTTATATTTGTGATACACTGAGCAGAAACTTTGAAAAGTTACATATAATTTAGTAGTCCTACTCTTTAAGTTTTATTCTTCAATTGAATTTTAATCTCATCCTCACATCTTCGAAGAGACCACAGTATGCTTTCCCTTTTCCTTGTCTCAAAAACTCTTTTCACTAGTTTTGATAACCACGAGTCCTTCAATTTATTCCTGTATACAAAAAAGACCGGTGTTGAAAATTCTATATTTAATAATCACTATAGCATTTCAGGTATTTAATGAACTGTACCAAGGAGATCGAAAACAACGGTTGTTGCTTTGTTTCGGGACAAAAAAGAAAGATTTGTTTAATTGACTCTCAGCACAAAGTATTCGTTGTTTCTGTTCGTGGTAACCATAGGATACTTGGTGACGTTAATACTGCATTAAAATATTGACAGACAGATAGAATTTGCGACGGGTATTTTAGCGTCCTGGTGTGTCTGGGCGTTGTCCGGTTCGATGAACTCCAGATTTTTGCATTGTAGCGCAGATATGAGTTACAAGGGTGTTAGGATGCGGAAACCCTTTGCACAATAGGGCGTGGTGTGCAAGTAAGGACTTTCGTGTTGGATTGCTCTGGCTGACTCCACGTTTGAGTTCAGCTCCGTTGCTCCCTTAAGGATTCACCTGCAGGAGCTTAGAGCCACAATGGCGAGGACGTTAAGCCGGCAGCCGTAAGGCATGTTGAGACGGATCGATGTGCTGCCAGGTTGAGACTCAAGAAGGCACTTGCACACCTCGCGGTTTCCCATACCTGGACGACAGCGCAGCCGTGGTGGCTCAAGCTGATCCTGTTCTGTCTGTTGTTGAATTTTGGTAAAGACAATGGGCTAACCAAGTGTGGGGAAGCCGCCGCCATGCGATGTTTTCTGCCTTGTGCCAGGCAACGGATCATAGGGGATTAGAAAGGTGGTGGTCGATTCGTTTTGAGTTAATTAAAAAAGAATGGTCTATAAGAACCGCCCGAGGTCGTTTGACGCGTAATATGAGGCGGTGCGGTATCCGTACTGTTTAGCTGACGTCCGTACAGAGAACGAATTGGTTATCAGGGTTCAAATGAAATCCACCAGGGAAGAACAGAGAGGCTCCGATGTAGAACATCATTTCTGACTACCACGGAGTCGCTGAGAGGAACCGGAGCGCACGGTTTTGGAATTATGTCAACCTAAGCTTTTTGGTGTCCGTAAGAACAACAGATAGGCCTACTGTATCTTGGTGAGGAAAGCATGGCGAAAAGTTTAGCTCTGCCGCCTCGAGCCCACTTGGAGCTCCCCTCCAAGAAGAGTAATTGGCATGCGGGAGTAGACTTATGTGTAAAGGAGATCACTTTGGATTTGTCTGCGTTGGACGCTATACGCCACTTCCGCAACCAATCCTGAAGAATCTACAGGTGGTATTGTATCATTACACTCGCCTGCCTCATGGACACAATAATGTAGCTACAATGGAAAATTGCTTCGTTAGCGAAAGGTACAATGTGATTCTAGGATACGCTGACAAGCTATTCTTTACACGAGGTACAAAACGGGGCAGGTCCTTAAGAACGTCAGGGGCGACAGGCCAAACTCCAGAACACGCTCCATCGATACTCATCCTGAAGATTCTATCTATTAAGTACGACCGTATAAGATGCACAATGGACGCTGGTATTTGTATGTGAGCCAACTTGTAGGCCAGGCCTTCATGCCAGACTTTGTAGAGGGTTTGCTCATATCCAACAGGAGGCGTGGACTAATGCCTATTGATGACGATTCTCAATAGCTGAAGAGCAGTTGACTGCACTGCCGAAACCCGAACGGCGAGATCAGGCATTAACTTTCAGGAAAGGTTCGTGACTTCTTAGATTACGTAATCAGAATGATGTTCTCGGTCTCCCACAGGCAGGGATAGTACCGTAGCCTCTTCGTGTGGTTACTTTAAGCCTACAAGGCCTAAAGCCTACCTGCTTCGTGTTATACTCGAGGCTTGTTTAAAAAAGTCACTTCAACTTCACAATTGTCTGATGTTACATGCACATGGTAATCACAAACCTTACAACAATATAAGGAGTTGATCCCTATTACGCCCCGTGTTCTGGAGCGCCAAATACAAAGATAATTGGGGATTAATTATGCCAACAATAATGAATTAATAAATCTGTGATTGCCGAGCCCCACGTTCTTTGGGAGCCAAATACAAAGATATTAGGAGTTATTTATTATGCTAACTGTGATTAATTAATTGATTATACTAATTTGCAAAATGAGATCGTGTAATCACTCAATTAGGTTACTCATATCAACTGACTGAAGCTAAGTGATACGTTAGTTCTTTTATGTTAGCATAATTACTGTATGGAGACTCTAATTATTGTATAAATTACTAAAAACTGCTATAAATCATTCAAGTGCCATTACTTTCTTGTTCTGAGGTAACTTCGACAATAATGAACGCATATATTCTGGATAAAATAAACACTTATTTATTAACATCACTAAATAAAGAGACTTCAATATATAAATATGGATGATTCCCTGTAAATACATTCATAAAAAGAACACATGTATATATATCAAATTACAATGCGAATCCAATACGTTGTTTGCTGGAAAACATACACATACATATATAATACAATCGATATATATAAAAACACAAATAGTCAAACAATAAATCTTATACTAATGCGTTCATTGCTTGCCTCAGATGAATAGCGTTAATTATATTTATCATATTTAATTTAAATACTCAAGGGGTGTTTCTTGAAAAGAGACAGGACAGTAGAGTTCTTATGATAAGAATAGCATAAAGATTACTTGTAAAGCGATTTATCCGATATTTCCATCGGTGTAACTCCTTCTCGTTGGTGGTCCATATGTGTGAAATTGCGTAGCTGTGATGTCACTAACACTCAACACACGCGGATCAGATTCACTCGCGCTGTGTGTATTTTCTGTTGATTCGGCTGTTACTGTTAGAGTCTATGAAATCATGTGTCGTGTGGGTAAGTTCATCATTAACTATGGTGTATATATCTGACTGTCTATTGTTGAACTTCTTGTGTGTACATTAATGTATAGTGTCTTTGATACCGTGGTGTAATTGTTCCAAATTATATTGTATCGCTTCGCCGCACTGTACAACGTTACGATTTCGTCGTCCGGTAAAACATGAACAATAGTTCTGCGCGTCGGTTATTGATGAAACTGCGATTGGTTAGTTCAGTTCTGAATTTAGCGGTAACTGAGTATAATAAAGAACTCTAGATTTATTAAGCACTGGCGTATGTCGCATGATTTAGTCGCTGTAGGTACACTATTACCGATACTCGCCAATGTCGAAATGTTTAAGTCACTTAATTATATATCGCATAGCAGAGTTTCAAAGTCCCACTGCTGTCCGTATGTTAATCGAACTGTATTAAGACTTAGAAGATTTAGTTCCGTGAGGTCTGTTAAAGTATACGATTGAGAAATTTATGAAGAGACTCTCGAACTTTGCATTAAGACTGTTTAAAATGTATGAAGACTGTTTAAAAGTACGTGATTGAAAATATACGATGAGTAGGGGGAAAAATGGGGTTCCTGACCAAAGTACGTTATTCCCCCACCACCACCGCTGGACCAGCAGCATCGACCAATCAAATTCATGGCGCCTTTCGCGCGTCAAGTTCAAATATATGCCGTCTTTCGCGAGCCTAAATCACTTTCACTTTCTACTGGACCGTGAATTTCCGCGAATAAATTTTTTCATTTTTTTTTTCATTTGATATTTTTATTTTTTTAATTAAATTGATTTGCATATCCGCGAATATATGTCGTCTTTCGCGAGCCTAAATCACTTTCACTTTCTACTGGACCACGAATTTCCGCGAATAAATTTTTTTAATTTGATATTTTTATTTTTTTAATTAAATTGATTTGCATATCCGCGAATATATGCCGCCTTTCGCGAGCCTAGATCACTTTCACTTTCTATCAGCTGGACCCGCAGCATCCCAAATGGACCACCCGCATCCGCAAATATATTTTTTATTTTTAAATAAAGCTGATTTGCATATCAGAGGTGGGTGGTGGGTGGGAGGTTCCGACTTGATGCATTATAGTGTATATATTAAATATATGATCAGGGTTACCAACCTTGCATGAGTTCAAATTTGTTGTATGTTATAATGTATATTAAATCTATATGATCAGGTTTACCAACCTATGTATGGGTTCAAACTTGATATGTGTGTGTATTATAGTGTATATTAAAATATATGATCAGGGTTACCAATCCTGCATTATTGTGTGTGTATAGAACAGATCTGCCAACATTTTTTTTCTTCGGTGGGAAATTCAAACTATATTATAGTAAATTGTTGACGACGACTTCGATATCAACTCTCTCTCCCCTCCTCTCTCTTTGTCTCTAGACACAGTTGTCATCAGTTTTACATAAGCGTCGTGCTACTTATGGATTATTGTAATTAGCGATACTAAAATGTAATCACCAGGAAATATATTTATCGCCTACCTCATTGTGTTCTACTTCTAATTTTGGTACATGACAGTCATTGACTGCGATTTAGAAATTAATATACTGTCAAGTCTGTGTGTGGTAAAGTGTTACGCATAAAATATGAAAAAATATATAATGGGTGAGGCAAAACAAAACACATACAGTCGAGTTGCAGACGCGTATTTGCAGATTCACCGTGACTGTTACTAGCGGACGCCCGATTTCTTGGTATGCCGTCGCTCGCGTCATCCGTATTTAAAGTTCGCTACTTCCAGTACACATGGCCTCTGTAACAGATTTGGTCTCCAACAGGTGTGATTCGAACGGTAAGAGCAAGAACAATATGAACAAGGCCAAGGACATTATATGTCTAGTATCCCTCCTCAGACGCTGGTGTTACTTTGTGTCATAAAATCTCATGACACTCAAGATAAGAGACAATACGTTTGCAAAAAAAAAACAACAAAATTGAACTTCTGGAAACAAAATTGCATGGTTTGTAAGTAATATCGACAACACAGGTCAGCATTTTTCGGCCATTGACTTTTTTTTTTTTTTTTTTTTTTTTTTTTTTTTTTTTTTTTTATGAAGTTGATTTGCATATCAGGGCGAGTGATGAGTCAATTCTCTCTTGAATGTAAATAACTATCTCTCTCCCTCTCTCTCTCTCTCTTTATGTCCTCGGTTTTACATAAGCGTCGTGCTACTTATGGATTATTGTAATTAGCGATACTAAAATGTAATCACCAGGAAATATATATTTATCACCTACCTCGTTGTGTCCTACTTCTAATTTTTTTGACACATGACAGTCATTGACTACGTTTTAGAAATTAATATACTGCCAAGTCTGTGTGTGTGTGGTAAAGTGTTACGCATAAAAAAAAAATCTCCTTGAAATAAGGTATTTTCAAAAGTTTTGTGTACACACACATTGTATAATAATTTTCGTAATTGTAAGATACAACCTGCAAATTATTAAAATGTCTCTCTCACACATTTCTGATTACTATACAAATAATTGCGTGCATATTCGAAGGTTTATAACGAAATAAATTAAAATAAACCATAATTTGTTTTAAATAATTAAATATATATTTACAACACTGTACACAAACTTAAAATATATAGTTTACAAACCGCTATAATACAATTATTCAAAAAATACATTTTACATTGATTAAATATATATATCACAAACAAACATTGTTATATAAAATATTAATAATAATATTGTTTTAAATGATTAAATATATATATTTACAGCACTGTACACAAACTTAAAATATAGTTTACAAACCGTTATAATACAATTATTCAAAAATACATTTTACATTGATTGAATATATATATATCACAAACAAACATTGTTATATAAAATAAATACAATATTAATAATAATAATTTTTGACATTGTAAGATTTTTAAATAATAATTTCACGGCTGTAGATACAGTTCACAAGGAAGTTTATCTGTAACATAACAATACAGTCGATATTAGAATCACTGATACGATAATACTCAATTATCACACACACACACACACACAGTTAGTGGAAAGAATCAAATGCGTTAAGTAAGTAAACTTTTTCAAGTATATGTCATTTTTCATAAGTTAATGTACTTTCAAATAATTTCTAATCAAACCAAACCAAATATTATTCACTGGCAATTTGTAAATACTACTTAGAATCAATGATACATTTATCGCATAAGTTAATGTACTTTCAAATAATTTCTAATCGAACCAACTATTATTCAACGAAACTTGTAGAATCAATGATACATTTATCATGTACATACAAATTCAATTATTAAAGTGTTAAGTACAGAGAGTTGAAACTACACACACACGCACACACACACACACACACACACACACACACACACACACACACACACACACACACACACACACACATCAATAAATTGTTTGTTAACACGATTGCTACTTACGACACAATCTCCACCTGTATTGTATTGTTTGATTCCTCGTCCCTCGATACACTAAATGTAGTTCTTTGGGTTTGATATGCGTGAAAAACGTTTTTTTTTTCTCAAAACCCTTCACAAACACATATTTATATATACGTGTATGTGATGTTAACAATGAAACAAGATTGTCGTATGGTGTCTCTCCTTCGCTCCATCTAAGTCTATGATAATTTGACGTTAACCAGTGGTTTGTCCTAACGTATTTGGGATTCGTAACGGATGTAGCAGGGGGTGTCAAAATCCAATGTCTACCAGCAAATCTCAGAACGTCCATGATTGACAGTTCCTTCACAATATATTTTCCGTTGTCGTCGAAAAAGCACTGGAAGTCGATTATAACCGCAGTGTTATCCATAATACTGTAAGACAAAGAAACCACACACATTACAAACTCTATATATGTATATATATATATTATGTTTAAACATACAAATATCGTTGCGATATTAATATGTGAACTTACGTTTACAGACGTCTGGACTGAAGCACCGAGAGACGTCAACTGACGAAAGAAACAAGTGTTGAGGGGGGGTTACTATACATGGAGACGAATTTTTTTAGTAGGTGGGGAGGTGTCGTCGTCGTCGTTCTCCATGTTGATGCGTTGTCGTATCCGATAATGACCGTATGCAAGCGTATCATGACCATTGTCTAATATATAACGCTTATCATCATACGGTGACAACGCTTGCTTATTTACACGCATCGTGTACAGCGTATGATGATCGCTACGTAAACAAAGCGCACTGGTAGAAAACTGACAATGATCAGTGAGACACTTGCGATACATATCGTGTCGCAGACTCCTCTTAATTGCAACTCGAGGCACACCTTTACATACACGTTTTTGACACTCTTGGGTGGGATCTTCGTGGGCCACAAGGAACGAATAACATTTCGCACGGAGACCCACGAATTCTCTAATAGGACGACCACACGTTTCATCCTTGAACAGGCCGAGAACCTTTTTGTTCTTAAGGCTATAACAAGGATGAGACGTAGGGTAATCCGATGTGTCAAAAACGTGTAGGTCCTTCTTCATGTTTGCATACAAGTCTGATGTTTGAATGCTATACATCAGACTGTCTGTATCTGTCATTAATAATTTAACGTTGCAACCGTACTTGGCGACAGCATAACGATAATGAAAGTCGTACATTATCGTTTTGCTAACGTCAAGCACCGTGAAGCCGACATACACGGGACGGGAAAGAACAATGGATTTTTTACGAAGTGAGAGCCCCACCAGATCGTTCGTATAACGAATCATACGTTTTAGCCTAGGTGTGGAAACTAGTTTTTGAAGCCGTCGTTCATTCGAGACTAGTTCAAAGTCTATATGTTTCCGTACGTTCTGCAGCGACTTACCTTATACGGCGTTGTTCATCAGTTTGAAAAGGTCTTTTTCAAAGCTGTTGACGGCTGTTTGCCTCTTGCGGGTGTTGAAATCGATAAACGGTTTCAACCAAGCGCTTTGCTTAAAACACAACACCCTATGAGTCGCTTTCAGCTCTAAGCCAAGACTTAAATACAATTTCAAATTTCGATAATGGAGAACGTAATTTTGTTTGTCCTCCAAAGTTGTTAACAACTTCTCTACGGATGACCCTGATTCGTTATACGATGATCTGTATATACTCTCGTGTAAACGTTTGGAAAAGGGAGAAAGGATATCGGGTGTTATGCGCTGGCGCACAGGTGCAAGTGGGTAGTCGGAATGCAGGTCGTGTAAGGTATCGGGATAGTGTAGGTCGACTTCGAGGATGTACCCGATGTCGGAATCATCACTCACATTACGTACGTCCAAGGACTCGATTTCGTTACGATCGAGCCATCGGAAGTCTGCGTAAGGGAGTGGTTGCGACATGGCTGCACCGTGTAAATTATTACAGTCTGTATACAGAATGAAGGAGGTCGGTTTCGATACATCGTACTGATCTGGAATCAGAGGATTGTTAGCGACTGCGTGACGGTTGGATATCATCGCGCAGCCTCCGCGGATCCCAGACTCAAGGAACAGATGCAGATTTATCTCTGTTAACAGCTCTAATTCGACCCCTGTCATTTTTAGCATCGCGTTCCAAGCGAGTCCGGGAAGCGAGTAAAAATGACACGGGTCCAAGCAGTAATCGCGTAAGGCCATGTCTCGGAAACTTTCAAAGACATCGGCCAGCAGCATTACGTCTGTCAACAAATACAAATCGTGGTAATCGCCAACGTATGCAGATTGAATGCACTCCACACGTTTTGTGCGTGCTCGTAATCTGCGTCCAAAATAGCCGATTCCAACAACCGGTTATCAAAGTGTTCACGAGCGGGTAGACTTGTTTCGTTGAACCGATCAATGCTGTCAACGTACTCGTAAGGGTATACTCCCTTGCGTACGAGCAGATTGGTCTGTTCGTCGAACCTCGTCTAAGCATTTCCTCTCTGAGCAAAGGAAATTGGCTCCCGGACGTGGACAGATTGGTAACGAGTGTGTCCAGAGAGCGATTAAGAAATTGAAAAGAGTCTACGAAACGCAAGGGACCCAGGGAGAACGACACGTAACGCTCACTGGATGTTGCAATGCAGGATACGTGTTGGTCCTTATATTTTCCTAAACCCAGCATTAATGGTGACAGTCATAGCCACGAAGGTTGTGAAAGAAGACGGGGATATGACGAGGCATCTTGTAGCTTAGATTACAGCTATTGTGGGCTGCTCCAAGAATTTCCCCGTAAGATGGCAATGATTGCGTACCTTGTCATCGTCTGTCAAAGGGCGCTCACACAAATGACAAACGGTGGCGTTAGTGAACGCAACATTGTCATCATCGGACATAATTATTTGCACGTTATGTCGTACTACCTTCATCATATCCTCGGCGTCTTTCATCAACCACGAGAAGCAAGTGTCTACGACGTTTTCACCTCGATAAACTTTAGCCTCTCTCCAGAGTCTGTGTGTATGATCCACGATAGCATAGGAGAAACCTGACGGAATATGCATCGCTTCGTATGATGTGACGATACAGGAGGAGAAGTTATTTTCTGACGGGCACCGTTGCTATCAACTGAGTAGAATTCGCCTAACTCGTGCACTGTCCGTCGGGACGTTGTTACCAGGTGAACACGATTGAAGCGGAGTGATGAGGGACTCGAAGTCGGCGTAGACGGTAAAGGGTACTTTAAGACAGTGCGCGTAATTTTTAAATGACATAAACTTCTCCTCCTCTGTGGGCATTTTGGTTTTCTGCTCGCCGTGAGGTGTGCAGTAGGGGAGATGATCGGACAGACCATGTTCTGTGGAGAAACGATGCAGGCAGTAGTCACAGTAAAATGATTTTTCTTTGTGTTTTGTAAGGGATGATAACAAATTATTAATGTTACTGATAAGACAGTAGTGTTTTCGGCTATTTGTATCGGACAGAAGTAAAAGATTAACGTGATGTAATCTGTCCTTATTGGGGGTAATTCTTAACGGATAAACCTCATTTTTTGATTCGTTTCTGATATTGTCGTCTATATCATAGCCGAAAACGTTTATAGAAATGTTGGGATTTTGTGTTTCAAATTTAGAAAGTGAATTTATAGAAACAGGGTACTCGATACCGGTCATATTTAAAGTGTTTATGAAGGGGGCGTATTTTGTAACAAATTCTTTATGCTTTTGTTGAGGGTGTATGTGAGCTAGTACGGACCATAGAAAACACATTTCATCTTGGGGGTTCTTGATGTTGACTACTGCCTTGGTGAGTGCAAGTTTTCGCGGGGTTGGAAGGTAGGAGTATGCTGCTAGAGGGTGGTACCGTCCAACAACTAGTTCCAGCTTCAGTACAGCATCCACCGACCATCCGCTCCCGTCACGGGTAAAATTGGATATGCTATTCATGATTTTATCGTAGGATTCATCGAGTAGACAGTTCAACTCGTCGTTGTCGTCCGTGATCAACGTACGACAACGTCCGTGGAAAACGGGCGTCTTTGGTTACCACTTTTTCTTCGCCGCTGTCACCATCTAACATAGTTTTAGTGAAACGTATCCTGCACGCAATATGCCATTTGATACTGCGTAAACGTGCTTGTTCTGCCAGAATATCCTTGCACAATAAAGGTCGCACCTCGGTCATTATCGGTACTATATCTTGATCTTCTTCTTCTGTGTACACAGGCAGGTAATTAAAAGTTGTGAGACATCCTCTAATACTACTGTTTCGCACAATATAAAATCGTGTCATATCTGAAACAATAGAAACACATGTATTAGCTAATAGGAATGATGAATAACACACATTCATGTTTGTGGTAAATAAATAGATAGTACACGTTAGTAATACGTTAGTTTATTGCAAACTGGGAAGATGGCAGCTACTCATGATTTTAACATTGAAAGTGAAAGAAGAAAATCGTTCAAGTATTGGGAAGTGACGTTTGTCAGTCCCGACGAGTTAGCGTTTGCTGGGTTTTACTACTATCCGCTAAATTATGATGTTTGTGGACATAGTATGTCATTCATAGACGATAGAGTTAAATGCTTTTGTTGCGGAATTGAATTAGTTCATTGGAGAGAAGGTGACATACCTATGGTGGAACATGAAAAATTTTCTGCGTCATGTCAATTTCTAAACGATGTCAAGAGACAATACATTGGGGAGAAGGTGACAAACCTATGTCAGAACATAAAAAATTTTCTCCGCCATATCAATTTCTAAACAACGTCAAGAGGACTATCTTATACATGTTAATTCATATCAAACAAATTTGGTGTTTGCTACATAATTATAGAGAGAGACAATTGGTAAATTTTTACCTTGTTGAGGATGTTCCTGTTCCTGCTGATGTTCTGGATTCTGTTGAAGGTCAGAATTACATGGTAATATTCAGACGTAAGAGTGAATACTGAAAAACAAAGAAACTGTTATAACGCTGGTATTATGTTAGTGTATCTTAAACGCTTTATATCTCACAAAGTAAATTAGAATATCAATTTGTAACATACAATTTGTAGCACAGTAGTGTTCAGCAACACGAACGATTGTGAAGTTCACCGGTTATATATTGTGATGGCAGCGGTATGCGAACATCTGCTCTCCGGTACCAGCGGTGGACACAGCGAGCCAATCAGACATCAGCAGCCACCGAGACGTAACCAACTTCGTGTTCGGAGCTAGCCAATCAGCGATGCCAGTTAGTTAATAAAACCTGAGCCGACAGAAAATTTTGAAAGTTCCGCGTCAGCGATGGATTTTGCTGGGTCGGCAGCTGACTCTACAACCAGTGTCGGAAGAAGAGGAGGACTGCAGTACGTCGTGAACAGCAGACGCAACCGCCGAACATCTCAGCGCGGCACTACCAACATCGCCGTTCTCACAACTCGGTCCTTTTTAGGACCACCAAAAACACTAGAGTGTACGATTGGTGCCAGTTGTCATGCGGCAAGCCTTTTGTCCGATGAAACCTTCCACAGTTGAAACCTGCTCTACAAAACGCTTCACACGAAGCGTTATGTTAAGAGAGAGAGAGAACGCGCATGTAAGTAGTTGACAACACACACGCACACATAGTTAATATTTGTTAATTATTTAATACAATGAAAAATGAAGTCAACGTTTTTGACGATGAGTGAGAGAGAGAGAGAGAGCGGGCGTTGTAAGTACGTACACAGTTAATATTTGTCGAATATATATAAACTTTCTAAAATCATATACATGCGCGGTAATGACCACAGAGAGGAGAAACGGTTTGAACATAACGTTTGACAACGAGAGAGAGAGAGAGAGAGAGAGAGAGAGAGAGAGAGAGAGAGAGAGAGAGAGAGAGAGACAGACAGACAGATATAGACAGTCGGACGGATGGACGACGGACAGAGAGATAAATAGAGAGAGAGAGAGAGCGGGCGTTGTAAGTACGTACACAGTTAATATTTGTCGAATATATATAAACTTTCTAAAATCATATACATGCGCGGTAATGACCACAGAGAGGAGAAACGGTTTGAACATAACGTTTGACAACGAGAGAGAGAGAGGAGAGAGAGAGAGAGAGAGAGAGAGAGAGAGAGAGAGAGAGAGAGAGAGAGAGAGAGAGAGAGAGTGAGAGAGAGAGAGAGAGAGAGAGGAGAGAGAGAGAGAGAGAGAGAGAGAGAGAGAGAGAGACAGACAGACAGAGACAGACAGAGACAGACAGACAGACAGATATAGACAGTCGGACGGATGGACGGACGGACGTAACGAGTGTGTCCAGAGAGCGATTAAGAAATTGAAAAGAGTCTACTAAACGCAAGGGACCCAGAGAGAACGACACGTAACGCTCACTGGATGTTGCAATGTACGTTATGTCGTACTACCTTCATCATATCCTCGGCGTCTTTCATCAACCACGAGAAGAAAGTGTCTACGACGTTTTCATCTCGATAAACTTTAGCCTCTCTCCAGAGTCTGTGTGTATGATCGACGTTACCACCACCACCACCACTATCACATTTCTACTGTCCTTTTGTGACGAATATTCTATCATTGTTTGATTCTCTCTGGTTTGATACAGACGTGTTCACTAGTGTCTTCTAATAATGTCGTTTTTTTGT